>CM055960.1:11276358-11456690 GCA_029490685.1 Schizonepeta tenuifolia
TAAAGTTAATATCTAGATATTTACTAACTTAAACCTACTTACTTTTACTATAAATATCACCTCTACCCTATTTTCTCCTTCATTTCTTCTCCAAACCAGCCACCATCCTCTCACCATTGTTGAAGTTTCTTCAAGCTTTCAAGCTTCATTCTTGTTCGTTTACCGATCGATTTCAATTCCGATTGCATTTTTGATTAGGTAAGAGCTTCCTCTTCATTTCTATCCGAACAAAAATCATTCTTTTTATTTCTTAAAATTTTCGAAAATATATAAGGTGTAGGAATGATGTTCAAAGTTTTATTTTATGTTAATTTGATATTAGAAGTAAGAATCCATGGTGGGAATCAAGTTTAAGTCATGCTAAGTATTTATTTAGGAATTTTCGAAGGTTATGAAGAGGGTTTCGAAATTTGCTGCACACTTTGAAGTGTTTTGGATGATGTTTTGATGTATTTGAGATGTAGAGAGTATGTAGTTAATCATATGTTTATGATAGATTTTGAGTATAAGATGATTAAGTGAAGAAAATGAGATCTTTAAAATGAAAATCAAAATTTATGAGTAAGAACACCTAGTGTGTGTTCTAGGTGTTCTTGGTGGAAATATGAAGATTTAAATACCATTAAAATTAATTCAAAAAGAAATTAATTAATTATTTAATGAATAAAATTAATTATAAAATAAATTAATTAATTATTAAATTAATTAATTAATTAATTTCGAAATTAATAATAATAATAAAAATAATAATAAAATAAAATATAAAATAATATTATATTAATATTAAATAATATTAAATTTAAATAAAATAATAATATTTTATTCATGGAAATTGGAATTTAATTTAATGAGTTAATTGATTAATATTAAGTGTAAAGGAAGTAATAAGGAACAAAGGTTAATTCTTATGTGAATTGAATTAGTTAATGATTAGTAATGTGTAAAAGAGTTAGATAATGATAATGATATGAAATGAATTATGAAATGGAAGTTAATAGATTAAGTTAGAAATGAAATAAAATTGGTTTAGTATTTGATTAGTGAAACAACGAGGAAGTGTTTGTCGTATTATTAAACCGGGAAAGGATAAACTATTCTCGACTAATGACTAAGTATGTTGACTGTCCTAAGAGTAAAATATCGTGAGTATAAAGTGTCGTAGCATTGACCGAACATAGAGAATTATACGTCGAGTTTTACGAGCTCTAGGGTTAGCTCGGGCAGTTCTGCGACCTTTTACGGAAACTGTCATAACTCTTAGCTCGCTCAACGAAATCGAGATCCGTAAATTGGAGAGTAAACTAGACATCCGTAGCTTTCTTTTGGTATAGGGCACGTCCCCTGTTTCAAAATACTCTGTTCTGTATGAACTTCCAGAACTACTGCCTTGTGCAGGAAATTTCCAAAACCTAATTTCTTAAGTTGAATTTTTCTCAACTTGTTTCCTTTTGAACTTTTAAGTCGTTATGAGTTATCAACTCTTATTATTTACTGACCTAAGTGTCGAGAAAGGAATTAAGTTAGTCCTAATCGAGATGAGTTCGAATCTCGTTTATTTGTTAATCAAAAGTAACTAGTTAAGCGTGCAAAGGCCTAAAAGACTAAAACCGAATTCAAGTTCCTTTTCTTTTATAGTCTCGACCGTTTACTAAAGTTGTTTTATTTGCGATAAAAGGAGGAGGTCGAAATTGAAGACAGGACGGAAGACCAAAGGTTAAGAGTTTGTTCTGTAAACGGTTAAGGTGGGCTTTTCTATATAACAAAATTAGCGATGCTCGAAAATGTTTACTTACAACTTTGATAATTGTGTTTTCAAATGATTATCAGGGCATGAAATGATTTGTTTTTGTAAGTTCTATTATGCCTATCTGATTGTTGGTTTGCCAATTGTTGGTTCACCAACCAGTTAATCGATCGGACTCTGAGTTAACCATACGGGATTTTCCAGAGTTAGTGTACACGGTAGCCGGTGTGTGTGGTACCCTGTTGAGGGGTAGCCAACCGCGGTGAGGAGCGTCTTTGGAAGAAGGCCTTCTTCCTCGGCATTTTAAAACAGATATGTGCTAATATGAAAGTAATAACAGAAAATCTTGATCAAGTAAAGTATGAGAAAATGTTTAGTAAGCACGGGCCTTTTTAAAGAAAAACCCCGATGCGTTACTTATTGAAATGCCTGATAATCTATAAAACCTATGATATGTTTTCGGCAATGTGCCAACTAAGTGCTTTATGTACTTAGCCCTGCATGTTATTTCTAAAATGTGCAGGTTGAGAGACGGAATCGGAGGGGGTTGAGTAAAGGGTCGTGTTAGGAAAGAAGAACAGTTGTTTTGAGTTCTACGTTTTTCCGTTGCGAACCATATTCTTTTTTGATGTATAAACTCTTTGGTCTAAGTTTCATACTTTAAACTTAGCTTGTTTTGGAGAACAATTCTGTCGAGCGATCATTCGAGATCGACTCTCTTTTATTTAATGAAGTCGGTTCATAGATATCAGTTGTTATTTAGTTTGTTTATGTGTTTGTTTATTTATATCCCCCTTTCTTCCCCGCTTCTTAAATCCAACCTCTAGTCACACCCCGGCTTTGCCGTCCTTCGGGATTTGGGGCTGTGACATTACGGTTTCATGTTCTATTTCATTTCCCGACGGGGGTTCTTTTCACCTTTCCCTCACGGTACTACTTCGCTATCGGTCACCCAGGAGTATTTAGCCTTGCAAGGTTGTCCTTGCTGATTCACACGGGATTCCACGTGTCCCATGCTACTCGGGTCAGAGCGTAAGCTAGTGATGCTTTCGACTACTGGACTTTCGCCATCTAGGGTGCAACAAGAACAAAAAGCGCTTTAGAACGCTTAAAAGACGAGGTTTATAAAGCAATGTTCTTTCTTATTAATGTAGAAAACCAGGTCTGGAGCTACCGGTTGATGCCGTAGGAAAAGAATAAACAAGAGCTACAACCACTAGAAAAGAAGATGCTGACTTTAGCTCAGCTTCGTTCGGCTAAGGCAGGTAAAGAATAAGAAAGCGGTAAGCCGGAGCTAAACTAAATATGCCCCCTTTTAGCGCGGCCTAGAACGAACGTTTATGACCTGTCGTTATACGTTACAATTCGAAAGTGCATTCTTCTAAGCTACTGCTGTCCTGCTTGGGATGGATACCCCAGCGCAACTTTAACAAGCAGCGAGCGATGTAGGCAGTAACAAGAGAGTTTAGCACCGTCTCTTCAGTGACTGCTGCCGGAGCTTGATTGCGGGTTTTGCCGGTACATCGCGTTGAAGAGCCCGTAACTGGTCTTCACTCAATGCTAGTGGTGGCGCAACTGCGTCGAGTTGCGCGCCGCCGAGTATTGTGGGCGATTCTCGTTGTAACGAGTCTCGATTCTAGTCCACATGGCGCCATTGCCGCCGCCACCATTGTGGACGTACAACCACGCCTGTGCCAATTCCAGGGTTTCGTCATCGGTGTAGGGATGAGGAACCATCGTCGGATGATCGCCGGAGATCGCCGAAAGAAAAAAATTGAGAGAGGGGAGAAAGAGAGAGGTGTGATGTTTGAGGGTGGGAAATGGGGTATTTATAGGGTAAAATGTAGAATTAAAAAAATTATACTTTTAACCGTTACGATCGCCAACGGTCGCCTGGCGATCGTTGTGCGATCGCCACGTGTGCCGAGACTGCCAGCGAGCGCAATGTTTTAGGCGATCGGCAGAGCGAGCGAGCGCTCGCGAGCTCGGTGCTCGCCAGTGGTGCGTGCGCGGTGCGAACACGCTCGCGCGATCGCCGCTGTAGATGGCCTTACAAAAGATGGGAAAAAGAATATTTTCACCTTTTTTCTATTCTTTTTACACGTTTATTATGTTGGTTAATTTTCCACGAGGAGGATGGATAATCTTTCTGAGCAGTCTTTTTTCTATCTTTTTCTCTCCAATTGTGGAAAATATTAATATTGGGGAAGGGTGTCATAATATTTTTAATAAAAGGCATAAAAATAAGAAAGGAGTGGGGGACCATGTGATAAAAAAAATTCTATCATGATAAACATGCGATAAAAAAAAGGATGAAAATGTTAATATTTTCTCATCTTTTCTTATCCACTATTTTTCAATGGAAAATTTCTATTAGTATTGGATTTTGTTCTTTAACTTCACGGATTTTATTATTTTGTAACTGACTACATAAATTCGTATGTTATAAATTGTAGATTAATCGAACTTATATACTATTATTCCCTCGTAGAAATTACAATACCCCACGACATATAATTTATAAATTATATATGGCTCAAAGAAACTACTTTCTCCCTTCTGTCCCACTTGTAGTTTAATAGAATACATTTAAAAATATGATTTATATTTTGAGTTATTATAAACAACTCATTTTTTTAACAAAATTTTCTCATTGTCATACATTTTTCATCCTCATACTGTTAAAAAGTTCGTTCATTTCTTACCATTCCTTACTAAACATGTTCTTGCTTATGATCATTATACCCTTCTCAATAGGATGACTAAGACTTATAGCAACGGCGAGCATTTGAGCGAGTTCGCTGGCCTCTTTGATCGCTACGTGGTGGCGAGCTTGCAGTAGTCACATTGGCGAGCTCGAGCTTGCCAATTTTTCTTTTAAATGAAAATAAATATTTTATTCTTAAATTAAAAACATACATGGAAAAAATGCGAAAAATTACATGCCATCTCCGAAGCGTTTCCAAATTCTTCTATCAAATCATCCTCGAGTTTTGCGTGTGCTCTTTGATCTCGAAGGCTTTCTTTCCGCTTCAGGTAGTTTGCAAAGCTATCCAGGGCTCCTTGTCTCGTACTCGAACTCGGTTGGGCTTGGGAGGTTGTTTCTTCGTCCGGGCTCCAATTAGTTACAGAAACGCCCTCATCTTCAACTATCATGTTATGCAAAATAATGCAAGCATACATGATGTCTGATAAAGTTTCTCGGAACCAGGAACGCGCCGGCCTACTAATTATTGCCCACGAGCTTTGAGAACGCCGAAAGCTCTTTCCACGTCCTTGCGTGCAGCTTCTTCTTTCTTCGCAAATAAACATCTTTTCGGCTCGGTCGGGCACGGAAGAGTCTTCACAAAGGTTGGCCAACATGGATAAATGCTGTCAGCTAGATAGTAGCCCATCTTGTGTTGAGTGCCGTTTGCCAAGAAAGTTACCGCCGGGCTCTTTCCCTGCAGAAGATCTTGGAAAATGTTAGACTCGTTGAACACATTGATGTCGTTGTTTGAGCCGGCAACTCCGAAAAATGCGTGCCAAATCCATAAATCTTGAGAAGCAACAACTTCAAGCACGACCGTGGGGGGCACCTTCTTCTGATTCGTGTATGCCCTTCTGCACTCATTTGGGCAGTTCCTCCACTGCCAATGCATGCAGTTGATGCTACCAAGCATGTCGGGGAAGTCGTTGTCACAACCCCAAATCTCGAGGGACGGCAAAAGCCGGGGTGCGACTAGGGGTTGGATTAAAGAAGCGGGGAAGAAGGGGGATGAATAAGAATGAAAGAACAAACAGACAATAATGACCGAAATGAATTACTATGAACAAGACTTCATCATAATAACAGAAAGAGTTGATCTCAAAGGATCACTCGACAAGGTTCTCAAAAGAAACTGAGTTAATTGTATGGGGTTTAGACCCAACAGATAGATACATTATCTCAAAAAAAGATTGGCAGCGGAAAGCGTAAAGCTTGATACAAGTTTTTATTCTAATCACGACTTCATAACTCAACATCAACCACCGCCGCTCCCGTCACTCAACCTGCACATTTTAGAAATAACATGTAGGGCTAAGTACAAAAGCACTTAGTGGACACATTGCCGAAAACATAATATACAAATAGATTAATCAGGCATTTTTAACAGTAATGCATTGGGGTTTTTCTTTCAAAAGCCCGAGCCTACTAAGACATTTTTCTTTTCTCATAAATCACTCGGCCGAGCATTTTCTGACAGATGTTATGTTCAATCTTGCCCAATAATTATCACCGTGGCTGGCCACCCCTCAACAGGGTTCCACACACAACGGCTACTGTGTACACTTAACTTTGGATAGCATGTCGGCTAACTCAGAAGGGTACAAGAGAACTCACATAAAACAAAGCATTTTACGCCTGATAATCATTTTCATAAACATAGTTATCAAAGCTGTAAGAAAAACATTTTGAGCAACGCTCGTTTTGATTTGATATATAGAAAAGCCCACCTGACTGATTACAGAATTACTATTCGAGCTTCCGTCTCTGGTCTTCCGTTCTATCCTCGGTGCTGACTTCCCCCTTTTATCGTAAATAAACAGACTTAAGCAACTTGAACGCAATCGATAAAAGAAACAGGAAATCGAAACGGTTTTTAGTCTTTTAGGCGTTTGCACTTTACTACTTTATTTTGATTAATTAATAAACGAGACTTTGATCAATTCTCGCCTACAAACTGACTCGGCTCACTACTCGACACTTAGGTCAGTAGGTAAAAGGGTGTCGATAACTTAGAACGACTTAAAAGTTCACAAGGAACGAAGTTGAAAAGGATTCAACTTAGGAAACTAGACTTGGATACTTACTGCCCAAGTCAGTAAGTTCATACAGAACAGAGCATACGAAAATAGGGGATGAATCTTATACTAAAAGAAAGGTACGGGTGTCTAGTTTACTCTCCAATTTACGGATCTCGATTTCGTTAAGCGAGCTAAAAGTTATGACAGTTTCCGTGAAAAGTCACAAAACAGTCGCGCGAAACCCTAATGCTCGACAAAACTCGACGCACGATTCCCTAGGTTCGATTAATGCTATTCCACTTTTATTTTCACGAAATTTCCATTCCAAGACAGTCTACATACAGTATCCCTTAATCGGGTTCATATTCATGACTTTTGATTAACAAACGACGAGCATTTCCTCGTCATTTCCAACTAACCATTTACTATACCAAAACAAACTTCAATTTCTATTTCGTTCAACAACTTCTCGATTCTTAACTATATCTCATAACGTCTCGTTTCTCAGATGGAAAAGTTATTAACTACAATATCGTTCATTTATCAACAACAAACATTATTATTAAAAGGGATTTCCTTATTCGACTTTTCTACCGGCTTTTAAACTCGATTCTTCGTCTCTTATTCAAAATCGAAACTTCTTAGAATTCGTCGAAACTTTACGGTTACGATCATTAACTGTCAAGATTATCAAAGGTTCGAATCACAATCCTAATTCATTATTCATGCTCGACTTAACGTCGATGGTTCGTCTCTTACTAAAAATCTTCCGTTCTCCGTTTTCGTTCAAATTTTACAACAACGATCATCATCTAACAAGCATTACTAATATGTAAACCATATTCTAAAAACATTAACGAGCTTCAACTTAACGACGTGTTTCCATCTCTTACATTTTTCGTTTTATTTTTAGAAAAATCCCAATTAAATATATAATCATCCTCCTACATCGTATATCTCATTTCTATTAATCAATCGAGCATATCATAACATTTACTATACTAAATCATGCATTCTTCCTCTCTTATCTTTCAACTTTTATTTTTAGAAAAATCTAAATTAATTCATATAGTCAATTAACAACATGTAGAACACTAATCTATCAATCAAACATAAAAGAAATCGAACTACGAAAAACCCCTAAAACTACAAAAATTTTCGGTAATGACATAAATGAAAGGGGAGTGATTTTCTTCATGATTCGATCCGTAGAACTCGATTCTAAACATCCTAGAGCATGAATCGAACAAGAATCAACATGCTTCTTTAACTCTTAAGTTTTAAAAAAAATGAAATGGATGGAATCAAGACTTTGTTCGGTTCATTACGTAGGAGATGTTCTTACCTTGCGGAATACGAACTCGGAAATTGAATTGATCGGTAGACGGAGGACTTGAGAAGAGCTTGGATGAAGAGTTTTAATGAAGGATTTGGAGAAGAAAAATGAGAGAGAGAGGAGTGAAGGTGGCGGTTTTGGAGTGGGGAGAGAGAAGAGAGATGACTCACTACTATACATACATAAAGTGTTAATAAAAATCTAACAAAGGGGGGTGAGTCGCTAAGGGCCGTTTGGCGAGGATTTATTAGACGAAAAAATATCTCGTTTCCGGCTTTAAACGACGATTAAAAAGTCGAGAAATACTTTCTTAGGTAGTTATGAATTCGACGAAATCTAATTCGTCCGTTGGATTGGAAATAAATCACATACTCGGAAAACCTAATCCGTTTTTCAAAATCCGAGAAAAAGTCGGTATTAGACAGTCTAAAATTCGCCCGAAAAAATCATAAAAACTAACTTTCTCCGGTGAACTCGTATCGAAGAAAAAGTGAATGTAAATTCTGACGGTTTTTAATTCTGAGTTTTCGGACGAAAAGTCTACCGGACGCGAAAACCCTAATACAGTAGTCGTTCGACCGACTTTTGGAATTTATTTTCTGAAACGGATTTCACCGTCAGTTTTAGAATCGAAAATCCTTAACTTAGGCATGCAAAGCCTTAATTATTAATCAAATTTTTATTTTTCGTCAGAAGAAAACATCCGGGGTATTACAGTCGTGCTTCGATTCGTGCATTTGCAAAAGTCGGTTGCAGTCAACCGTGTTTGGTGGCCGCAAATACTCGCCGCCGAATGCAGATATGATCGCTCGACAAAAATAATCAAGCGATTGCTGATCAGTGCTATATCCCATACGTAGATACTCGTCGTATTGATCAGCGCATCCACCATTTTTGAGTTGCCGCAACGCCATAGTACATTTCTGGAGTGACGTGAACCCCAGTTTCCCCGTTGCATCCGCGCGCTGCTGAAATTAAGGCTCTTGAGCCTCAACCGCCTTGAAGATTATGTTGAACAATTTTTCGCTCATACGAAATCGGCGCCGGAACATGTCTTCGCCCCACATTGGAAACTCAGAGAAGTAATCCGCATTAAGACGGATCTCGGCATCAAGGCGGTCACGAGGCACCACCGTCCTTTTCCTCTTTGAACTTTGGGCGGTAGCGGCAGCCGCCGCCGCCGCCTCCTCCTCCTCTTTCTCGGCGATTGCGTCGGCGGCCTTCGCCATGAGATTGCCGAACATGACGGGAATTTGAGCACTAAACTGTCGGAATTCTTCCATTCTAGTGTTGTAATAATCGTCGTCGCTCGACATGATTTTTTAAATTAATGAAATAAACAAAAATATGAAGGTGTTGAGGATATTTGAGAGAGAATTGAAGAGATAGGTGTATGAAATAAGGGAGAAAAATGATGTATTTATAGGTGTATTCAAACTCGATGGTGACCGTTGGCGATCGCAACGGCTAGTGATCGTGGCAACCAGCGATCGTCAAGTGTCCTCCCACATCAGCGAGCTCACCAGTGCACAAGCTCGGCGTAGAGAGCACGTTTGCACGCACGCCGAGCTCACCAACGGTGTGCGAGCGTGATGGCGAAGCTCGCTGGGGCAGCGCGCACGCGAGCGCACCGCTGCCCACAGCCTAAGGTTGTTGTAATTTATGATAATCACAACTAAAAATGGAAGATGATAATATTAGCTTAATTTTTTTATTTATTCTCGAAAATGTAATTTAACTGATTTATTTTGCTAAAGAGATGGAAACGCTGAAAAATTCACTTAATAGTTTATCATAATGATCAAAGTGATTAATTTTAACTTCTGCATGGCAAAACAAAGTAGTACATTCATAGCAAAATAAAGTGATACACATTTCATAATTATTAAAGTGGTCTATATTAGTCATGGCTTAGTTGTAGAGTGGGCTGCTTGGGACCGAGAGGTTTCAAGTTCAATGCCTACTAATATTTCTACAGGCCGTGTGTGTCACACATATACTTGAAAAGTGTGATTTATCTATCTTGTGTGGTTTACAGGCTACTGCATAAGGATGTGAGTTTACGCAATGCACTCCAAAAGTAACGGCTGCGGATTACTACAAATTCAAAAAAAAAAATACAAAACAAAAACAAAAACAAATACAAAGTGGTCTATACTAATTTATAGTAAAATAAATTTATCATAGAGTCTAAAATAAAAAATAATTAAGTGGTCTATAGCAAAATAAATATTTCTAACATTTTGGATTTGTGCCTTATCAAATATATATTTCACACACTGAAATTCCAAAGCTAAGTGTGGAAGAAAAAAACTTGAAAATATAATTTAGCATATTTTTCTCAATCTTCTGGCTAAAATATAGTGAAATATACATTCTTATCCTTCTAATATCATTAAATATTATATTTTAGATTATTTTATACTCCTTTCAACACCCAAAATTATGCCTAGTTTTGGAGGAACAAGTTTTAAGAAAAATTCTGGAAAGTGAAGAAAAGGTAGGTGTAAGTGGAGATGAGGTCCCACATTATAAGGGTAATAAGTGAAGAGTTATGTTATAAAATGAATTAGTCATAATTTGGGGAGACAGACGAAAAAAGAAAACTATGCATAATTTTGAGGGTCGGGGAGAGTATTTTACTTAAAGGAACTAGAGAATTTATCTATCATACACAATAATCTCTATTTATAAATAACTCTTTTTATTAGATACATATATATGTAGGGTGTGGATCTGGTAGGAACTCATTCTTATATGAGTCCGTAGGAACCATGCATTAATATCACTTCGGAAATGCACAAAATGCAGTTTTTTAATGCACAAACATGACAAAGGGCACATTACACCAACTCAATGCACAAATATTTAACAAATTTTTAATGCACAAACAACAGTAATCTAATGCATCAATTAATCTGGACCGTAGATAAAAAAAATCAACGATCCAGATTAGCTCCTAGTTCTTACTTTAAGGATGAGTCTCTCTCTCTCTCTATATATATATATATCTTAAATTATGGTCAGAAAATTAAAGTATTAATAGTTTTTATTTAGAAAAAGTATTAATACTTAATATCCTATTTTTTGAGAAAAATATGTTGCAGGTTTCAGGAATTGGATTTCTTTTTCAGGCAAAACAAATGAAACTTCAAATATTAATACATTAATTAGGTCTATCATTTATAGAATGATTATCTTTTCTCAATAGGATTATAGGTGGGTAGGGTTGCTGCAATTGCAAATAAATATAATTTAAAGAAAGTTGCCGATAATAGGTTATAATGTATTTATTCCTTTTTTATGACAAGATCTTACATAATTCGTAAGTTCATCCCAAACATACGATAATGAAAATCAATAAACATCTTGGCTAGCATATGAGCCAGACTATTTGTGTCATGCCTTAAATGCCGAATTTGCAAGATTTATCTAATATAAATCGACAATTTTCAACTATGACCCGAAATTTAGAATTATCAACCTGATTTGAGTTACACCAACTGATGGTCTCGATAACGAGTAACTGGTGTATTGGAGGGAGGAATACATCAGTATGGATTTTTTCAAACTTAAAATCAATTTACAACTCTTGGTGAACTTTGCAGTTCAGCTAGCTGGACAACTATAAAAGACAGCTGGAGCGCTTCACTCAGTTAGGATTAAAGCTGACTAAGGTTTTAACAAGAGTTTCTAACTTTGCGGAATATGGTGGGTTTTGTGTCACAACCCGAATGCTAGTGTATAGAAACGACTAAAATCCATTGGACAGTGAAAAATGAAACAAATGAATAAACACTACTCACAAGGGAACATGCTCATATACAAGGGAATCTTTATTGAAAGCGATAACAATTAATCAACTTACTATCGATTAACCATTTCAAAAGTCATTGAAATAAGTTTGTTAATTAAGAGTCGAGAGGATATCCAAAGAAAGTGTCGAGTATAGATCTCATATTTAGATATCAGAGTTGAAAATATTTAAAACAGGAAAAAATATCGGTGTTGCAGCAGAATATTACATCAAATCCCAAAGTTATATGTATGAAGATATATAACCCAAGCTTAAACAAAACTTGACTCAAAACAACGAACGCCACTAAGCACACTACACCATCATCATCCGAGCTAACCTGCACGTTTTAGAAATAACATTCAGGGCTGAGTACTTCGTACTCAGTGAACACATGCCAAAATAAATTTGAAAGCTTGCTCGATAGAGCTATATGATTGAACTTGTCTTTCTTGCTGCATCACAAGTATTAGAGTTATAAAACAGTTAACTTGTGCATGCAATAAAATCATTTCACTTTTGAAAATGCTTGCGCAAGCAGTAATATATTTCAAGTATGTACTAGATCTACAATCAAATAGTAGTGTCGAGAAGTAGGCCTCCTTCTCGGACACCCGTGACCGGCTTACCTAAGGGAAAGCACATGATCACTAACATGTGTACACAGAAATCCCGTCTCACACAGGACCAAATTTGTCTTCCTCAAGTAGGTGGTAACATACATCAAAGCTCAAAAATTGGCAAGTTAATTAATTTAAAAACTCACATAATATGATAATAGTAATCACATTCATCGATTTGTTTTGGTTTGAAAGCCCACCTATCATCCAGTGGTTTTTGCTCGGAATACCTCTTTTCGTCTCGCTTCTTATTTCTGAACTCCACTCGTTTCTTACTATCAAACTCCACTCGTTCCTACAAGGTTAACATTCTTATAAGGACGAGTTCTATTTTCTCGTATAAAAGCGAAATCTAAACTCGATTACTCGGATTTCTACTTGACTTGGATTTTTCTAACTTTTCTCGACTCGATTAATCAAATTTTTCGACTCTTAACTCTACTCGAGTATTATGCTAACAGATTTTCCTCAGATTCGAATATTCATACTCAGAAAACTTGGCATAACAGACAAATTGAGACTTAATCAAATAATCAAAATCGAGAAATCACTGTTCATTCCATAAACTCGGAATTTCTCGATTTCACACATCAAACGACTTCAGAAAATTATGAGATTAAATCTCGATCACTTTAAACATGATTCATTCACATTCAAGTCGTCACATCACAAATCAAGTACTCACAGATAGGTAAACGATCGACTTAAGTAAATAGTCAAAAAATGAAATTTTTTCCAAACTTCTTATAATATTCTAGAAAAATTCTAGCAATTCACTATATTCATACATACTCAATTTCATACTCAGAATTTCATTCAAGACTCAAAAAACTCTCTCATGTTGACTCGGTACTGCTCGAATTTTTAACTTAAAAAATCATGTTCTCGGTTTTGAATGAAAAAAAAATTATTTCTCTTATAAAAATTCAACGAATCCAAATATTGAATCGGATTTGAAATCCGAGACCTCATTCAAAATTTTTCGGGATAAAGTAAGACACTATTTTTCTCGTAAAACATGCACATGTTCCAAAAATTCCCAAACTTTCACGATTAGCTTAAAATAAATATAATCGAACAATTATTCAATCAATTTCAACTCTCGATTTATAAATCGAATAACCCCTAATTTAGTTTCTCTTAAGCTTCGACTTTTATTCCATTTCAAGGCATAAGGGTTCGTTTTTACTGGATTCAAGTTTCAACATGCTCGATTTAATTATCTAAACTCATTTGACTCATAATCTCACTTAACTTTATTTCAATTCTAGAAAATCGACTTATTAGTGCGCAAAACTTCGTTTTGGCATAACTTTTTCATACAGTCTCCGAATTCAGAAATTCAAAAGGCTAACATACTTGTTTTAATCCCAATTTCATCTTGGAATCATCATTCATATCATATCTCATCAAAAAATTTTCAAATTTTCCTCTTTAATTTTCTGCACGAATTTAAAATCTTTATACTTAATATTTTTCATCATTCTCAAGTTCTAGTGTACTTATAAAAATTCTAAATGCTCAATTATTCCATCAAATTCAACAAATGATATCAACATCAAAATCCACATTATTAAGGCATACACCATCGGCATTGTTGGGAATTTTCCGTAGGTTCCGAATTCAACGATTCGACATCCCAATATACTTAAAATAATTTCGATTTCAATATTCTTTCATCAACTCGAATTCAAGAACTCAAAAATTTATAAATTCCTATGCTTATTTGGTTCGAATTTTTCAAAAATTTGAACAAATAAATTCATCTCTTCAATTTCTTCTCAAATCATACTTAATACATACTCAAATAGATTTATCAAGCATCAAACAAATCATCTAGACTAAAAAATCATCAATTTCTTCACATATATGCTTCAAAATTTTTGAGGAGAAATAGGTAAAAATTCATGCTTCTCATTTTCTAATTAAATCATGCTCAAATCATCATATAACACTTAACTCTAATAAATATACTTCAATATCATCACAAAATCATCAACTATACTCATGCATATGGTTCGAATTTTCTAAGAAAATTAGCAAATAAATTCCTTTCTTCAATTTAATCACATATTCATGCATAAATCATCATCAATCTCATTATTCTATCATCATCTTCTTAAGATCATCACAAACTCATCAACTCTCTCTGTCTCTCTGTCTCTCTCTGTCTCTCTGTGTCTCTGTCTCTCTCTCTCTCTCTCTCTCTCTCTCTATATATATATATATATATATATCGGCAACTTCAAGAACTACAACAAATAATTCATACTCTTTATTTCATCATTTTTCTCATGCATCCTAGTACTCAAATTTATTAATATCATCATCACTCCAATTATTAAGAATAACACAACTAAAACTCCTCTTTTCTCCTCACTATTCCATCGGTTTTCAAGCATCAAAGAGGTGGAAAATTCATCTCATATCTCTTAGATCATTTCATAGAACTCATTTCCATCATCAAACTCATGCTTTGATCATCAACTTAAAAATTCCTAAATTTAAGCTATAAATTTCGACACTTATGGAAGAGATATAAACAAGATTTTTCCTTCATTTCCACATACATATAATTATACAAAGATCATGAATATCATGCTTAAAAACAAAATCAAAACTTGTTCTTCATCATCATCTTGATCGGCGGTTTTGGGAGGGAAGAAAAATCAAGTTTTAAACTTTTAGTTTTCAAGAACTAACCTTGCAAAACTTCAACTTCTAGACCTCAAAATAAGCTAGGATCGAGCTCTCCTTCAAGGCTTGAAACTGCCGAAAATTAAGAGGGAAAAAGGAGGGTGAATCCTAGTCTTAAAATGATCACCAAGATGAGAGGATCAAGAATACATTACTGTTTAGTCGTTGGATGCTCAAAAGCTACCTTCTTTGAGGTTTTTGAGCTTCAAACTCAAGTTTCTACGGTGGAAATAGTATGTAAGTATTGTGTGTGTGTGTGTGCGACCGAAAGAGAGAAGGGAGGGTGGGAGAGTGTGGCGTGAGTGTAGAGAGAGTGAGGGAGAGTGAGAGATATGAGAGTGGGGGATGAGATAGGGAGTGTGTCTCACTCTCTTGAGAGTGAGAGTGGGATTTAATTCAAATGGGGAGGGAGTGAGCCATGTTGGCTGCTAAGAGAAAAAAAAAATCCGATTTTTATCATATATAAATCTCCGGAAGAAAATACTTTCCGGTACAAAACATTTCTCTTTAATCAATTAACTCTCAAACGGCTCAAAACTCACCACGACACTTTCTCGATGTTCAGTTACACTCTAACTCGTCACCTTCTTCACCAAATAAATCAAAGATACAAGCAACCCAATTTTCGGATCAAACTTCCGAATAATGAAGAAAACGTAAAATTCGTTAAATTTTTACTATTCATATTAGCTTTTATTTGAACTAAAGTTCAAACTCGGCTCAAATGATCTCAGAAAATTCTCAAACATGCATCAATGGTCTTAAAATAAATTCTAGACTCAAACGACACTAATTTAATGAAATTTGGAAATAGTCGATGAATAGTGAATTCTCGTCAGCAGTTACCATTCATAATAAACTTCACATACTTAACTTTAGAATTTCCCGAAATTCGCACACATACTTAACTTCACATTCTCATGCTCATATAACTCATCACATCTTCGTTTCAATTCACCGAAACAAGAAAATTACGCTTTTGCCTTTCAGGGGCATTTTGGTAATTTTACATGGAAAATTATTTCTCAACATTTTTTATCACATAACTTCACACATAATCACATATAAACACCTTTAATAAGCACTTAGGCACATTTAATCATAATTAGGACGGTGAATTAAGACTCAGAAGATCGGGGTATTACATCCTCTCCCTTTTAAAGAAATTTCATCCCGAAATTTGCTTATCTCAGGAAAATAACTCGAGAAAACTTTTCGATTAACCTAGCTCCTAATTCTTACGCCGCATCTTAAAGATCATGGTGTCACCACTTGATCTTAACTTAAAGGACTTAACTTTGTCTTCGATTGCTGGATTTTACAATCCCGAATCTCCTCGGGTCTCTTCTCGGGACTCGAATTTGGCTCAAGGGTCACATCTTCTTAACGGTCTACACGCTTCGGATCTTACGCATCTAAGGTGCGTGAAAAACTTTTATACTAATTCCCGCAACTTGGCGGCAATACTAACTTATAAGAAACGACAGGAATCCTTTCTTAGGATTTTGAATGGTCCAATATATATCTCGATTTAAACTTCATCTTTATGTTAAAACTGTGGATTCCTCTCGAAAAACACCTTTACAACAACTTTATCTCCAAATGCGAACCTAATTCTAATCTTCGATTAACGATTTACGACTTATGTCGACTCTAGACTTCTCTTATCTGCTCTCTAATTCGACGAAGAAATTCTAACGTCTCTTCAACCTCTTCAGGTCTCATAACTTCTCTCTCGCTTACTTCACTTCAGTAAAGCGGAGAACAACGCTTCTTTCTAAACAAAGCTTCGTACGACGCTATCCTAATTGCATTTAAATAACTCGTTGTCAACTCTTTCTTAAAAACTTTTCCAAAAACACGCGGAGAATTTGGAATCTCGATCTAACGTCATCAATCTCAGAACTCTATGCAAACGCACTATGAACTTTATAACAAAAATTATCCCATTTCTACTTCGGGATTGGAGATGATTGCAACGACCCGTAAGGTCTCTGGTGCAAAGACTTCACTCGCTCACTCACTAAACATCCTTCTACAACTTCGCTACATCGCGTTTCACTCACTCGAACTATTACTTCAAATCCTGGTCATTTGCCTACAAATTCTTCTATAGAACGACAAACGTTGACACTCACTTCTCGAAAATCTTCAACTTCTTTCTTTCTGACTTTAAACTTCACTTTCTCCAACTCATCATCTTTTCTTGACGATCTAATTCGAGATCTCATGTCTAGACAACTATAAAATGCAATTTCTTGCTCCATCGACATCAAAATCTAAACAACTTCTATTCTCATTTTCTCTAACTCCTCTATAGATCTTTTCTCTTCCGAAAGGATAAATCCTATCTCAGAACTTTCTTCTCTACCTAGGGCATCGGCCACTACATCAACTTTTCCGGGGTACTCAGAGATCTTACAATCATCGTCCTTTACTAACTCAAGCCATCTTCTCGGCCTCATACTAATTCTCTATGCTCGAAGAAGCATTTCAAGATCTTGTGATCTTAAAAGATTTCACACTTAACTTCATACAGATGACATATCCATATCTTTGAAGCATGCGCTAAAGCTGCTAATTCTAAATCATGATTCGGGCACTTCTGCTTATGAGGTTTGCGTTGTCTTTAGGCTTAGGCTATAATTTTAACATCAGGCATTAGGACACAATTTAGTCCTCTCAACCATGCATTTGTAGTCCTTTCCAACTTCAGGAAGGGTTAACACTGGAGCAGAGGTAAGTCTCAATTTAAGATTCTTAGAAACTTTCCTCGCACTCTTTTCGACCTACTAACTTTGAATCTTTCTTTATCAGACTGGTCATCAACTTTACTTTCTTGGAAAAATCTTCAATGAATCTCCAGTTACATCATGCTAATCCCAAGATATTACAAATTTCTTGAAGTGTGGTTGGCGATTTCCAATCTTGAATTGCTTGTACTTTCTTGAAGTGTGGTTGGCGATCTCCAGTCTCCTTTTCTTCCTCTTCTCTATACTGTAAACTTCGGTTGGCTCTTCTCCTCAGGGTTGATACGGGATCTACCTCTAATTGCATCTAATTGACGCAAAATTTTCGATTAATCTGTACAAAATTATCCATGTCCCATAATTGAATTTGATTTGGATAACTCACGAATTCTAAATTCAAATTCTAAATTCCAGCAAACGCACGAAACTATCGCAGTCCTACCCTAACAGGGTCGACACTCTAAACTCCTGATTCGACTCTTTTTTAACTAGGCCAAGGGTATCTACGCAAACACTTGCTGAAAACGAATGGGGTGCACCAATATCTAATTGGCATACCTTGGTGCTTGTTCATATCTGCGAGATCTTCCCTGGTCCTCGTCTCCAACTTTTTGATAACTCGCGATAACTCTTAGATGGCGTGGCTACTCTTTCCAAGGAGGCTGCTGCTTTTTCTACTGCGGTTGGTTCCGTCTCTTTTTATGCCACATCATCTTACTCTGTGATTTTCACCATTTCACCTTTATTTTCTCTTCATTCTCTGGCCGTCAGGGGAGGGTTGAGGGGTTGTGGCTTTCGTCATATGTCCTTGAAATTAAGGATGCACTAAAGAATGAAATCCTCTTCTTGTCGACATGGCCAATTTCACGTCTAGGGCTCGGTTTAAAACTTCGGCAGAGATGTCACAGCCCGAATTCTAGTGTATAAGAACGACTATAATCCATTGGACGGTTAAGTTGAAATAACGGAAAATAAACAAAGGAACATACTCGGATACAAAGAATTATTTATTGAAAGCGAAAACAATTGATTAACTTGCTTTCAATTACCCATCTCAAAAACTCAATTAGATAAATTTATTATGTAAGAGTCAAGAGGAAATCAGATAAGGTGTCAAGCAGGAAACTCATCAACTAAATATCAGAGTTGGAAGAATTTAAAACACGAATAAATATTGATGTTGCAGCGTAGAATTACATCAGGTCCAAAAGTTATATGTATGAAGACATATAACCCAAGTTTAAACATGCTCGACTCGAAAACAACGAACGCCGCCAAACACTCTGCACCATCATCATCTGAGCTAACCTGCACGTTTTAGAAATAACATGTAGGGCTGAGTACTTCGTACTCAGTGAACACATGCCAAAATAATTTAAAGCTTGCTCAATAGAGCTATATAATTGAGCTTGCCTTTCTTACTGCATCACAAGTATTAGAGTTATAAAACAGTTAACTTGTGCATGCAAGAAAAATCATTTCACTTTTTGAAAATGTGTGCGCACACAATAATATATAACTCAAGTATGTACCAATTCTACAATCAAATATGAGTATCGAGAAGTAGACCTCCTTCTTAAATACCGTGATCGGCTTTTCCAAGAGAAAGCACACGATCACATCTATGTGTACACAGAAATCCCGTCTCACATAGGACCGAATTCGTCTTCTTCAAGTAGGTGGTAACATACATCAAAGCTCAAAAATTGGCAAGTCAATTAATTTAAAACTCAGATAATATGATAACAGTAATCACATTCATCGATTTGTTTCGGTTAGAAAGCCCACCTGTCATCCAGTGATTTTGCACGGAATACCTCGTTCCATCTCGCTCCTTACTTCTGGACTCCACTAATTTCTTACTATCGAACTTCACTCGTTCCTTCAAGGATAACATTCTTATAAGGGCGAGTTCTATTTCTCGATTGAAAACAGAATCTAAACTCGATTACTCGGATTTCTACTTGACTCGTGTTTTTCTAACTTTTCTCGACTCGACTAATCAAACTTCTCGATTCTTAATTTTACTCGAGTACTATACCAACAGACTTTCCTTAGACTCGGACATTCATACTCAACAAACTTAGTCCATCAAACGATTTGAGACTTATTCAAATAATCAAAATCGAGAAATCACTATTCATTCAATAAACTCGAAATTTCTCGATTTCACACATCCAACGACTTCAGAAAATTACGAGATTAAATCTCGATCACTTTAAACACAATTCATTCACATTCAAGTCGTCACATCACAAATCAAGTATTCACAAATAGGTAAACGTTCGACTTCGATAAATAGTCGGAAAATGAAAATTTTTCCAAACTTTCTTAAAATATTATAGAAAAATTCTAAAAAATTCACATTTTTTCATACATGCTCGATTTCATACTCAGAAATTCATTCACGACTCAAATCAGTGTCTCATGTTGACTCGGTACTACTCGACTTTTCAACTTAAAAATAAAAGTTATCGGTTTTGATTGAAAACAGTTTTATTTCTCTTATAAAAATTCAATGAATCCAAATATGGAATCAGATTTGAAATTCGAGACCTCGTTCAAAAATTCTCGGAATAAAGTAAGACATTATTTTTCTCGTAAAACGTGCACATGTTCCAAAAATTCTCAAACTTTCATGATTAGCTTAAAATAAGTCTAATCGAACAATTATTCAATAAATTTTAACTTTCGATTTATAAATCAAATAACTCCTCATTTAATTTCTCGTAAGCTTCGACTTTTATTTCATCTCAAGCATAAAGGTTCGTATTTACTCGATTCAAGTTCCCATATGCTCAATTTATTTTTCTAAACTCAATCGTCTCATATTTTCACTCAACTTTATTTTTAATTTTAGAAAATCGACTTAAGTGCACAAAATCTTCGTTTTGTCATAACTTCTTCATACGATCTCTGAATTCAGAAATTCAAAAGGCTATTATACTTGTTTTAATCTCAATTTCATCTTGGAATCATTGTTTACATCATATATCATCAAAATTTTTCCAGATTTTCCTCTTTAATTTTCTGCACTAACTTAAAATCTTCATACTTAATCTTTTTCATCATTTTCAAATTCTATCATACTTGAAATAATTCTAATTAATCAAATTCATCATCAATTTCATATTACAAGCTCGAACATAAAAAATCACAACTTTTATAGTTCATTTGGTTCGACTTTTTCAAGCTTTTAAGCAAATAAAATTCTTTGTTCGATTCTGATGGTCCCGATACGAGTTACTGGTGTATGGGGGGGGGGGAATACACCAGTTAGGATTTTAAAACTAAACTCCTGAAAAATACTTCAACCGAGTAAAAAGACTCAGTTGGAATCTCACAGCTGAGTAAGCAAACTCAGCTGGAAGAGTGGTGTTGTGCGGAATGTGGTGGAAATTAACAACTCGTAAAACAACTCACGCTTTTGTGCAAGGTCGGTCAAAAACCCAGACAGTTGACAATGCTAAGATCAGTTTGTATGCTGGTTAGAAGGTCAGTTGAAAATGCAAGATATAAACAACATAAACACTAGCACACAGAGATTTACGTGGTTCGGAGAAACCTCCTACGTCCACGGGGAGTTGTGAGTCCACACAACTCTGTCCAAGTTCTTCTGGACAAACCACTCAGCTTACGCGGGCTGAGCAACCGTTAAGGATAAGTTTGCGGGTACTTATCAATCTTACAGTTTAGTTTTCGGGTACTAAACAACCTATTTACTCAGTTGAAGGAAGAGTAGGATCCTAAACCTTTTCAGGTGAAAGAAAATGGGGTTCCAACTAAAAGCTCGAACATGAAGTTAGCTATGATCTAACACTCTACGAACTCTCACTAAGTGATGTTCTCAAGGTTCAATCTAAAGACACAAAAACTAAGTAACTCTAGAACTCTCAACAAGTGATGTTCTAAGAGATTAAATTCAGTTCAGCTCGTGAAGAATCTTGCTCTTTCTTTCGCTCTCTGGTTTCTTCTCGTGTGTGTGTCTTCTTCTTTTTCGAATGAATGAAGGCCTCTATTTATAGGCGGAGAGTATCAGCTAGCCGTTGGAGGAGCTGTTGATCTCCGTTCTTTGAAAGCGATGGCTTGTCTCTCATCTCTGCAGACTTTCCGGATATGGCATCTATGCTCTTCTGCTTTCCATCTGAGATAGCCTTGTGTTGGGCCAATGGGGTAATGACTGAACGGTCAAACCCTCACGTGACTTCCTTTTTGAAATTCAAATCTTAACAACAGACTTCCAACAAGGAGTGGTCGGTTAAGACTTTCGATCTTCAACTAACTTGTTCTTCAGCCGATGTTCTATTTGACAACTAACAGTTGAACTCTCAGCTGAGTTCATCTTCAAGCTGTTGATCTTCTCGGTTGAGTTCTACAACTGATGTTCTGAAACTGAACACTCAGTTGTCTTTCTTGTATCTGATCAGTTAGGTTCGAACGCTCAGATGGCTTCCTTTCATCTGATGTTCTCTTCCCCCGTACTGCTTTTCACCCGATGAACACTCAGTTGTTTTTCTTAGAACTGATGTTCTATCTCTTGAATGTGACTTCCCCTTTTTGGATACTTGACTATTGATCTGAACTTTGAACGTAACTTCCTCCTTCTTGATTCTCATCTGGCGAACGCTCAGGTGATGTTCTTATGTCTTCCCCCTTTTTGCATTCTGATGAAGTGAATGCTCAGTTGTCTTTCTTACAACTGATGTTCTATCTGAGTGAAGCCTTGTTGCCATCTTCAGCTGGAGACCTGTAAAGATAAAATCTTAACAATGCTCAAACAGCGAGCCTAACTACTTACATTAGGTTCTGGCAACATCTACTCGGTTGGGGTCAGTTGGTTTTGGAATTCATCAAAACTCTTACTAATAAATTTCCCAACAGATTCCTCTTAAACTTAAGCTTAAATTATACTCGATTTCACTTATCACTCATCTCACAAACAATCAAGACTTCACAACATCAAAAATCATCAAATTCCTTAGGCATATTGTTCGAAATTTTTGGGATAAAATTCACAAAAATTCATGCTTCTCTTCTAATCACTTAATCATGCATATATCATCATATAACTCTCAATTCTAACATCACTTCATCAAAATCATCAACTTCTCCTAAGAATATATATTTCGATTTTTTTTAAGAAAAACAACAAACAATTCATACTCTTTAATTCATCACTTTTCTCATGCATTTCAATACTCAAAACCATCGAATTCATCATCAATTCATTTATCAAGAACACATAACAAAAATTCCTAATTTCTTACTCATATTCTTCGATTTTTAAGGGAGAAAAAGGAAGGAAAACTCTTCTCATTTTATTGATCACACACAAATTCTTAGATTAATTTGTAGAGCTCGACTTTTCTATCAAATTCATGCTAAGATCATCAACATGAAAACCCCTAAATTTGACTATAAAAATCGGTATTCATAGGGCATGGATGATAAAAAATTTGACTTCAAATTTCATGCATAAACCATGCAAAACTCGACTCTTAGACCTAAAAAACAAGCTAATATCGATCACTCTGCCGAAAATATAGGGGAGGAAAAAGAGGATGATCCTAGTCCAGAAATGATCACAAGAAAGAGAGGATCAAGAATACCTCGTCTAATTAAAAGATGGATGGTCGGTGATCAAGTTCCTCGCAACTCTAGACCTTGTGTGTGTGTGTATAGCCGAGAGGGAGAGAGAGAGAGATGGAAGAGAGAGAAAGGAAGTGAGAGTTTGCATGAGAGAGTGAGAGATTGGGAGAGTGAAATTCATGTGTGTGTAGCTGAGAGTGGGGGAGGAATAGAGAGTTAAATAGAGAAAGACGGAGAGATAAAATGAGATGAGTCCAGATTTTTATCTGGTAAAAAATCCCTGGAAGAAAAGATTTTCCGGCACTAAACATCCCTCTTTAATCGATTAACTCTCAAACGACTCAAAACTCACCACGACACTTTCTCGGCATCCAATTTCGCTCTAAATCATCACATTCTTCACCAAATAAATCAAGGATTCATAAAATCCAATTTTCGGATCAAAATTCCAAATAATGAAGAAAACTTAAAAAGTTACTATTCATATTCGCTCTCGTCGAAATAAAATTTTCAAAATCGAAACAAATGAGCTCAGAAAATTCTTAAACTTGCATCATTGGTCTTAAAATAAATTCTAGATTCCAATGACACTGATTAGGCTGAATTCGGAGTCCGTCGACAAAGAGTTGACTTTTTGGTCAAAGTTACTATTCATTAAAAAGTCAACCATCTCGGAATTCTCCGAAATTCGCACACATACTTCATTTCATATTTTTATGCTCATATAACTCATCACATTTTCATTTCAACTCACTGAAATGAGAAAATTTACGTTTTTGCCCTTCAGGGGCATTTTGGTAATTTTACATGGAAAAATTATTTCTCAAAAATTTTATCACATAATTTCGCACATAATCACATATGAACGCATTTAATAAGTACTTAGGCACATTGAATCATAATTAGGACGATTAATTAAGACTCAAAAGATAAGGGTATTACAAGAGATCAGACTTGCAAGAACTTATTCGAACATCGCGTCTCAAAATAGCGCAAAATAAACGCACATCTTCTTGTCCGTGTCTACCTTATCGAGGCAAAATGAGCTAACTCACAAAGCTTACGATCGCACTCGACTACTATCATTCTTCTTTTCCTCGTCTCAAACTCGCGAATTCATTTGCTTTTCACGATAATTCCTCGATACGTATTGCTAAAACAAGGCTTCCTTGAACTACTCTCAACTCGTATTCTCGAACTCCTCGGAAAGATTCATATTCTATTAGTTTCCAGTAGTCGGCGGCTCCTTTCGACTGATACGCTATGCGCTCAAGATGTTTTTTCGGTCTCTATAACGAAAAAATTTAAAGATTCGCTCAAAAGAACAAATCCAGTCCTCAACTTTGATAGGACTATCTATATCGACAAATGTCGGCAGGTTTCGTTGAAGAAAAAGTTCTACGATTCTCTGGTCATTTGAAAAGGCGGGAGTTGGCTCCTGTTACTAATCCTCAGCGTCTTTCGCGTTTCTTCTTCTTCTCGTAGGCATTAAAAAGGAATGTTGGAACTAGGGAACTCGGAGCTTTTCGTGAAAACGAAACTAACCCAAACTAAACTCTTCTCGATTTCTAAATTTCTTTTACTTAAAGATTACTAATTCCCAAACAATACTCGATGTGTATATATAAACTTATCAGAAGTAATTACTTTCTCAATCAAAGTGGATACTCGGGCAATTGCACTAAATTTTTTCTCAACTCAATCACTTAAAACAATTATTCACTCACATACTTACTCAATCATAACTCAAGAATTTACTCATAATCATTAACTCAAACTTTGGCATAAATGAAAATTTTCAGATTTATGCAAATACTCAAACTCAAACATTTACTCACAATCATTTTCTCAAATAGTGTCGCGAACAACCATTTAAACAACTCAAGACTCAAAGCATAGATTTAACGATAGACTCAAATAATAACTCAAATTCTTTCTTAACTTATTCTCGGACCTCATACTCAAGAATTCAATCTATAACCCAGATTTAATAGACTCTACTATCAACTCAAACTTCGGCTTACTCTCAAATATTCTACTCGAGAACTCAATAGATAAACTCAAACATCAACTCAAATATTAAACTCAGTATTAACTCAAACTTTTATCTCAGCACTATTCTCGAAATCGTTCTCAATGTCTCAATAATTAACTCGGTTAAACAAACTCAGACATAGAACACAAAGACTGACTTTTAATGATCTAACGGTCTCTTTTCTCCTATTATCGGATGATGGCCTCTTATGAGGACTTATCAAAATAGGGATATAAACCACAAAGGTTAACCCTAACATTAACTGGATGTGCTAAATTTCTCAAAACGCACAAGACACGAGCTACTACTTCATGTCTAACTCGACTACTATACTCGGCATCAAGATTCGTCTCAAACATTGAATTAAGAAGAGATCAACTCTTACACGTAAAATAAAGATTTCTCGATTTTCCGCAGCTTCTCAAACTGAATCCCTAAACGTCATTCTTGATTAAGTTCTTATTCTCATCGTCTTCTCTTGGCTCCTCTTCAGAATCCACTTCTGAGTTCTCACCTTCTTTTCTTTTAACGGCAACTGGTATCTCCTTGAGATGTCTAAGATCAGCTACAGGGGCTGTCCATGGTGAACTCTTGTTTCCATACTATTTGTAATATCCCGGTCTTTTCTCTCGTTGCTAAAATAAAAATTTGATAATTATTTAAGGCTTTGCACGCCTAAGTTAAGGAGTTTCAGTTTTAAGACTAACGGTGAAATCCGTTTCTGAAAATAAAATCCAGAAGTCGTTCAACCGACTATTGTATTAGGATTTTCGCGCCCGATAAAAATTTTCGTTCGAGAACTCAGATTGAAAAAGCGTCTGACTTTACATTCACTTATTTTGAGATACGAGTCTATTGGTAAAAGTCAGTTTTATTTATTTTCCGGGCGAAAATATTGTACTGTTACATCTCGACTTTTCAAAGTTTTTCGGGAAACGAGTTGTCCTTTCCGACTAAGTAAAATATTCCGGAACTAATGGTCGTATCCATTTTTGTAAAAAATGTGTCCGTCTAATAAAGTAATTGTTTGATTCTAGTTTACAGTATTAGATCCGGAAAATTAGATTTTTTGTAGAGAAAAGGGTGTACAATTTGATTTTCTCTTCTTCTATATAAATATCACCATAATATCTCTCTCCCTCTCACTCCCAAACCGCCACCCCCCCTTTTCTCTCTTCTCTCTCTTGTTCTTCCCATCTTCAAGTTTTCTTCAAGTTTTTCTTCAAGTTCTTCAAGCTTCTAAGTTCCATAACTTGTTCGATTCTCGATATAATCAATTCCGATTGCATATTCGTAAAGGTGAGAGCTTCCTCTTCAATTCCAACCGAACAAAATCCATCTCTTTAATTTCTTGAAAATTTCGAAAATTGTAAGAGGTATAGGATTGATGTTCTAAGTTTATTACATGATTATTTATACTTAGGATTAAGTTTCTATGGTTTGAATCAAGTATAAATCATGTTAGAATTAATTTGGTAATTTTTGAAATATATGTTCTTGTTTCTTTCGAAAATTTTGAGTTCATTTAGATAAGGTTTGAGCTTGAATTTAGATGTATGGTTTGTAGATTATGATTACATGCATTGAGATATGATTGCATGAATTGTTTGAGGATTTTCTAAAAATAAGAACAAGTTTGTAAGAGACAAAGAAGTATGATTTTGATTAAGTAAATCTTATGTTATTGATAATGTGATGTGATATATAAGATGTAGGAAGCATTTAGTTGATCATATAATTAAATTAGATTTTTCTAAAAATAAAAACAAAATCGTTGGAGGCGAAGAATCGTTGATAGAATTAGTTTTGATTATGATATAAGCTTTTGGATTGCATATTAGTTAATCTAAGTAGTTAATGATGATAATTTGAAAGTTTGAATGAAATCTAAGAACGTCGAACTTTTTGTAAGAGACGAAGAATCGAATGTAATTGTCGATAGAAAAATAGAAAGAGAAAACTAATCGAATATTAGTGATTGTACATGTGTTAGGTTTGTTGTTGAATTAATTGAGAATTAACTAACAATTTTGAAAAATCGAGTTCTTGAACCGATAAAAATGACGTGAATTGATTAAGTATTAGTTATAATGATGTTAGTATGTTAATATGATCTTTGTTAAAGTATAAAGATGATAGAAACTAATTTAGTTTGAATTGGATTACTAGAACTTTAAAAATGGAAGAAAGTAAGTAAGTTCATAAAAGAAGAAATGAGAAAACGAGACTTTATATGTTATCAATTGATGTTATGGTTTATATGTTATGGATAAGCATGATGATATGTACTTAGTATGATTTTGTTAGATTTTATAAAAATGTTTGGAAAAATTGACAATGATGTTCTTTGCTCGATAAAAACGACGTGTTAAATAATTATGAGTATATGTTGATTGATTTGAGTTGGTTGATGATTAATAAGCATGCGTGTAGTTAATGATGCTTTCATATAAGTTATGAAATAGAAGTTAGAAGTTAGTTGTGATTTGAAATTGAAACGAAATTTGCTAAGTGTTTTCGTTAATTAAAAAGACGAGAATTGCTCGTCGTATATTTTAATCGAGTAACGTGAAAGTATTCACGTTAAATGATTGTGTGACTTGACTGTAAATTGATGGAAATTTCGTGCACATAAAGGTTGTATAGCATTGATCGAACCTAGGGAAACGTGCGTCGAGTTTTTAAACGTCTAGGGTTTCTCGGCCAGTTTTGCCACCCTTCACGGAAACGGCCATAACTCTTTGCCCGTTTAACGAAATCGAGATCCGTAAATTGGACAGTAAAGTAGACTTCCGTGTCTTTCTTTTGACATAACCGCTGTTTCGAAATACTCTGTTCTGTAAAGGCTCCAAACCTACTGACTTGTGCAGGAAAAATTCTAAACTCATTTTCTTAAGTTGAATTCTTTTTCAACTTAATTCTTTAAGAACTTTTAAGTAGTTAAGAGTTATCGACTTCCATTTTAACTAATCTAAATGTCGAGTAAGGAATCGAGTTAGTTCTAAACGAGATGTGTTCGAGTCTCGTTTCTTTTAAACCAAAAGGGATTAGTTAAAGTGCAAACGCCTAAAAGACTTAATCGAATTTGATTTTCTTTTTATTTAATCGTCTCGACCGATTTACTAAAGCATGTTTGTTGCGATAGAAGGAGGAAGTCGCGATTAGAAGAAAGGATGAAAGACCGAAGACAGAAGTTTGTGTTTGTTCTATAACCGGTTAAGGTGGGCTTTCTATATATCAAAATAATGTGGGCTTTCTATCTATCAAAAAAATGTGGGCTTTCTTATATACAAATAAAGTGAGCGTTGCTCAAAGTGTTTTCTTATTGCTTTATAAGTATGTTTTAAAGTGATTACCAGTGCATAAAAGAATTTGTTTTTGTGAGTTCTCTTGTGCCATTCTGAGTTAGCCAAAAGGGTGCTGACTAATCGATCGGACTCTGAGTTAGCCAAAAGGGTGCTTTCCAGGATTAGTGTACACGGTAGCCGATGGGTGTGGAATTCCTGTTGAGGGGACGAGCCAACCTCGGTGAGGAGCGTTCGTAGAAGAAGAAAAGGCTTATTCCCCGGCGTTGAAACAGAAGTTGGGCAATATGAACGTAACAACAGTAAAAATACTCGCGCGAGTGATTTATGAAAAGAGAAAAATATTTAGTAAGCACGGGATTGTTTTAAAAGGGAAAACCCCCGTTGTGTTACTGTTTAGATGCCTGATGAATCTATATAAAATCTACGATATGATTTCGGCAAAGTGCCCACTAAGTGCTTTTTGTACTTAGCCCTGTATGTATTTATAAATGTGCAGGTTGAGTGATGGAGACGACGGAAGTTGAGTAGAGGTCGTACTTAAGGAAAGAAGTTTAGTTGAGCCTCGATTTCACATCTGAAAATGTGTTATCACTCTACGTTTTATTCCGCTGCAAAATACTTCTTTTTGATGTATAATCCTTTCAGTTTAAGTATTATGTACTTGAAACCTTAGAGATCTCAAAGACAATTTTTGTCGAGTGATCCTTCGGGATTGTCTCTCTTTTGATTAATCGAAGTACTTCATGTTTACCATCTTATCTAAGTTATGTCAGTTCATCATTTATTCAGTTATTCCCTCTTCTTCCCTGCCTCTTTAATCCAACCCCTAGTCGCACCCCGGCTTTGCCGTCCCTCGGGATTTGGGGTTGTGACAGAGTGGTATCAGAGCATTCGTTTCTGCTCAGTATCCAAATTTCATCTATATAAAATCTACGATATGATTTCGGCAAAGTGCCCACTAAGTGCTTTTTGTACTTAGCCCTGTATGTATTTATAAATGTGCAGGTTGAGTGACGGAGACGGCGGAAGTTGAGTAGAGGTTGTACTTAAGGAAAGAAGTTTAGTTGAGCCTCGATTTCACATCTGAAAATGTGTTATCACTCTACGTTTTATTCCGCTGCAAAATACTTCTTTTTGATGTATAATCCTTTCGGTTTAAGTATTATGTACTTGAAACCCTAGAGATCTCAGAGACAACTTTTGTCGAGTGATCCTTCAAGATTGACTCTCTTTTGTTTAATGGAAGTAGTTCTTAGTTATTATCTTGTTTATTAATGTCAGTTTATTCATTAATTCAGTAAATTCCCCTTTCTTCCCCGTCTCTTTAATCCAATCCCTAGTCGCACCCCGGCTTGGCCGTCCCTCGGGATTTGGGGCTGTGACACTATTCATCCTCGTCAGTTACTCCGGTGTCCTCAACTTCTTGTCATCCCACAGAGGGGTCTCGTTACTGTTATATACAAGGGAATCTTTATTCAAAACAATAACAATCAATCAACTTACTATCGATTAACCTTTTCAAAACTCATTGAAACAAGTTTGTTAATTAAGAGTCGAGAGGATATCCAAAGAAAGTGTCGAGCATGGATCTCATATTTAGATATCAGAGTAGAAAGAATTTAAAACATGAATAAATATCGGTGTTGCAGTGGAATATTACATCAAATCCCAAAGTTATATGTATGAAGACATATAACTCAAGCTTAAACAAATCTTAACTCAAAACAACGAACGCCACCAAGCACACTGCACCATCATCATCCGAGCTAACCTACACGTTTTAGAAATAACATGCAGGGCTGAGTACTTTATACTCAGTGAACACATGCCAAAATAAATTTGAAAGCTTGCTCGATAGAGCTATATGATTGAACTTGCCTTTCTTGTCGCATCACAAGTATTAGAGTTATAAAACAGTTAACTTGTGCATCCAATAAAATCATTTCACTTTTGAAAATGCTTGTGCAAGTAGTAATATATTTCAAGTATTTACCAGATCTTCAATCAAATAGTAGTGTCGAGAAGTAGGCCTCCTTCTCGAACACCGTGACTGGCTTACCTAAGGGAAAGCACACGATCACTAACATGTGTACACAGAAATCCCATCTCACACAGGACTGAATTCATCTTCCTCAAGTAGGTGCTAACATACATCAAAGCTCAAAAATTGGCAAGTCAATTAATTTAAAAACTCACATAATATGATAATAGTAATCACATTCATCGATTTGTTTTGGTTAGAAAGTCCATCTGTCATCCAGTGATTTTTGCTCGGAATACAGCTTTCCGTCTCGCTCCTTATTTCTGAACTCCACTCGTTTCTTACTATCGAACTTCACTCCTTCCTTCAAGGTTAACATTTTTATAAGGACGAGTTCTATTTCTCGTATAAAAGCGAAATCTAAACTCAATTACTCAGATTTCTACTTGACTCGGGTTTTTTGTCACTACCCCAAATCCCGAGGGACGGCAAAGCCGGGGTGCGACTGGGGATTGGATTAAAGAAGCGGGGAAGAAAGGGAATGAAAGAATAAACATACATAAAAGACAACATAATTTCTATGAACAAGACCTCATTAATTAAAGAAAGAGTTGATCTTGAAAGATCACTCGACAAAGTACTCAAAAGCATCTAAGTTATTTTACAGGAACTTAAACCAAAAAGTGATTTACATATAACATAAGAGCGTCTAGAGTTTGGCAGCGGAATTGTAAACTACATACTAAAGTCTTCCCTATCGACAACTTTAACTCAACCCTCGCCGCTTCTGTCGCTTCAACCTGCACATTTAGAAAACATATGCAGGGCTAAGTACAATAGTACTTAGTGGACACATTGCCGAAAACATAATCATAAGTATAGATAATCGGGCATTTTTTTACAGTAGCACATCGGGTTTTTTTTCCAATAAATTCCCGTGTCTACTAAACATTTTCTTTCTCTTTTTCATAATTTAGCTTGCAAGCATTTTTCATAGATGTTACGTTCAATCTTGACCATTCATTATCACCGTGGCTGGCTACCCCTCAACAGGATACCACATACACCACAGGCTACAGTGTACACTAACTTTGGAAAGTCCCTTTTGACTAACTCAAAGTCCGATCGTTTAGTTAACCCCTTTTGGCTAACTCATAAAGTACAAGAGAACTCACATAAAACAAATAGTTCATGCCAAGATTATCACTTTGAAAACACGATATCAAAGCGATAAAGAAAAGTTTTTGAGCATTGCTCATTTTGTTTCATATATAAAAGCCCACCTTGAGATTACAGAACTTCTATACGAGCTTCCGTTCTTCAATCTTCCGTCCTGTCCTTGTGCTGACTTCCTCCTTCATCGTAAATAATCATACTTTATAACTCGGTCGCAAAAGATAAATGAATACGGAAAATCGAATTACGTTTTAGTTTTTTTAGACTTTTTAGGCATTTGCACGCTAAACTAAACTCTTTTAATTAAGCAGAAACGAGATACGAACACATCTCGTTTGACACTCATTCGGTTCTATACTTGACACTTAGGTCAGTAGAAAGAAAGTAGTCGATAACTTGAAACAACTTAAAAGATCGAAAGAGTTCAAGTTGAGAAGAATTCAACTTAAGAAACTAAGTTTTAAAGATTCATTGCACAAGACAGAAGTTCTGGAGACTGCCCAGAACAGAGTATTCTGAAACAGGGGAGGTATTCTGTACCGAATGAAAACCATGGAAGTCTAGTTTACTCTCCAATTTACGGATCTCAATTCCGATAAACGAGTTAGGAGATATGGCAGTTTTCGTGAAGGGTCGCAAAACTGCCGAGTGAAACCCTAATGCTTGATAAAAATCAACGCACGGTTTTCTAGGTTCGTTTTATGTTTCTTACCTAAATTCTCACGAAAATTACACCTCAAGGCAGTCAACACGTATCGTTATACGTGATGAACTCCTTTTCATTTCCCGATTATAAGCACGACGTTTAAACCTCGTCTTTTCAAACTAATCATTTACTATACCAATAACAATTCAACTTCTCGTTTCTACTTCTCGTTTACAACTATAACTCATCATTTCATATCTCGGATGTAAAAGCCGTCAACTACAAACTCATTCATTTAACAATAACGATCATTAATATCCAATTACTTTCCTTATTTGTCTTTTCTAACGATACTTAGGTTCATTCATTCGTCTCTTATGAAAAATCCAACATTATTAGAATTTGTCCTAACTTTCCGATTATGATCATTAACTAACAAGATTATCAAAGGTTCGAATCATAAACCTAAAACATTATCTATTCTCGACTTATCATCGATCGTTCGTCTCTTAACGAAAATCTTACGTTTTCCATTTTCGTTCAAATTTTACAACAACGATTATCATCTAACGTGCATCACTAATACGCAAATCATGTTATCAAAACATTAACGAGCTCCAACTTATCGACACGTTTTCGTCTCTTACGTTTTTCGTTTTATTTTTAAAAAAATCCCAATTAAATATATAATCATCCTCATACATCCTATATCTCATTTCCATAAACATAACATGCATATCATAACATTTACTATACTAAATCATGCATTCTTCATCTCTTATGTTTCGAATTTTATTTTTAGAAAAATCTAAATCAATTCATATAGTCAATTAACAACATGTAGAACACTAATCTATCGATCAAACATCAAAGAAATCAAACTACGAAAAACCCCTAAAATTCCATAAAATTTCGGTAATGACCTAATTGAATGGAGAGTGATTTTCTTCATGATTTGATCCGTAGAACTCGATTCTAAACATACTAGAACATGTATCGAACAAGAATCAACATGCTTCTTACTCTCTTAGGTTTCGAAAAAAATAGAAAAAGATGGAAATCAAGACTTGTTCGGTTCAAAACGTAGGAGATGTTCATACCTTGCGTAATATGGACTCGGAAATGGAATTGATCGGTAGATGGAAGACTTGTGTGCTTGAGAAGAGCTTGGGTGTTGAAGCTTTAATGGAGGATTGGAGAAGAAAATGAGAGAGAGAGAGAGAATGGAGGAGATGGCGGTAAGAATAGGAAGGGAGAGAGAGATGATGACTCATGTAGAGATACATAAAGGTGTTAGAAAAAATCTAACTAAAGGGGTGAGTCGCTTAGGGTGTGTGTGGCGAGGGTTTATTAGATGAAAATATCTCGTTTCCGGCTTTAAACGACGATTTAAAAAATCGAGAAATAATTTCTTAGGTAGTTACGAATTCGACGAAATCTAATTCGTCCGTTAGATTGGAAATAAATCACGTACTCGGAAAACCTAATTCGTTTTTCAAAATCCGAGAAAAAGTCGGGATTAGACAGTCTAAAATTCGCCCGGAAAATCATAAAAACTAACTTTTTCCGGTGAACTCGTATCGAAGAAAAAGTGAATGTAAATTCTGACGGATTTTAATTCTGAGTTTTCGGACAAAAAATTTACCGGACGCAAAAACCCTAAATACAGTAGTCGTTCGTCCGACTTCTGGAAATTATTTTCTGAAACGGATTTCACCGTAAATCTTAGAATTTAATTTCATGATCTTAGGCGTGCAAAGCCATAATTATTATTAACTTTCATTTTTAAAGACAGTAGAAATAATCGGGGTATTACATTTTTCTAACTTTTCTCGACTTGATTAATCAAACTTCTTGACTCTTAACTGTGCTCGAGTACTATACTAATAGACTTTCCTTAGACTCGAACATTTACACTCAGAAAACTTGGAAAATCGAGAAATCACTATTCATTCCATAAACTCGGAATTTCTCGATTTTAAACACAAATGACTTCAGAAAATTACGAAATTAATTTAAACATGATTCATTCACATTCAAATCATCACATCACAAATCAAATACTCACAGATAGGTAAACGATCAACTTAAGTAAATAGTTGGAAAATTGAATTTTCCAAACTTCTTAAAATATTCTTGAAAAATTCTATCATTTCACATATATTCAACATACTCAATTTCATACTCAGAAATTCATTCAAGACTCAAAAACACTGTCTCATGCTGACTCGGTACTGTTCGAATTTTTAACTTCAAAAATTTATTTTCTCGATTTTGAATGAAAGTAGTTTTATTTCTCTTATAAAAATTCAACGAATCCAAATATGGAATCGGATTTGAAATCCGAGACCTCATTCAAAAATTTTTGGAATAAAGTAAGACATTATTTTTCTCGTAAAACGTGCACATGTTCCAAAAATTCCCAAATTTTCACGATTAACTTAAAATAAATCTAATCGAACAATTATTCAATCAATTTCAACTCTTGATTTATAAATCGAATAACCCCTAATTTAACTCCTCTTAAGCTTCGACTTTTATTCCATTTCAAGGCATAAGGGTTCGTTTTTACTCGATTCATGTTTTAACATGCTCGATTTAATTATCTAAGCTCATTTGACTCATAATCTCACTTAACTTTATTTCAATTCTCGAAAATTCACTTATTAGTGCGCAAAACTTCGTTTTGGCATAACTTTTTCATACGGTCTCCGAATTCAGAAATTCAAAAGGCTAACATACTTGTTTTAATCCCAATTTCATCTTGGAATTATCATTTATATCATATCTCATCAAAAATTTTCCAGATTTTCCTCTTTAATTTTCTGCACGAATTTAAAATCTTTATACTTAATCTTTTTCATCATTCTCAAGTTCTAGTGTACTTATAAAAATTCTAAATGCTCAATTCTTCCATCAAATTCAACAAAGATATCAACATCAACATCCACATTTTTAAGGAATAAACCATCGGCTTTGTTGGAAATTTTCCGTAGGGTTTCGAATTCAACGATTCGACATCCCAATATACTTAAAATAATTTCGATTTCAATATTCTTTCATCAACTCATCAACTCGAATTCAAGAACTCAAAAATTTATAAATTCCTATGCTTATTTGGTTCGAATTTTTCAAAAATTTGAACAAATAAATTTATCTCTTCGATTCCTTCTCAAATCATACTCGATACATACTCAAATAGATTTATCAAGCATCAAACAAATCATCTAGACTAAAAAATCATCAATTTCTTCACATATATGCTTCGAAATTTTTGAGGAAAAATAGGTAAAAATTCATGCTTCTCATTTTCTAATTAATTCATGTTCAAATCATCATATAACACTTAACTCTAATAATATACGTCAATATCATCACAAAATCATCAACTATACTCATGCATATGGTTCGAATTTTCTAAGAAAATTAGCAAATAAATTCATTTTCTTCAATTCAATCACATATTCGTGCCTAAATCATCATCAATCTCACAATTCTATCATCATCTTCTCAAGATCATCACAAAACCATCAACTCTCTCTCTCTCTCTCTCTCTCTCTCTCTCTCTCTCTCTCTCTCTCTCTCTCTCTCTCTCTCTCCCTCTATATATATATATATATATATTATATATATATATATATATATATATATATAAATCGGCAACTTCAAGAACTACAACAAATAATTCATACTCTTTATTTCATCACTTTTCTCATGAATCCTAGTACTCAAATTTATTAATATCATCATCACTCCAATTATTAAGAATAAAATAACTAACACTCCTCTTTTCTCCTCACTATTCCATCGGTTTTCAAGCATCAAAGAGGTGGAAAATTCATCTCATATCTCTTAGATCATTTCATAGAACTCATTTCCATCATCAAACTCATGCTTTGATCATCAACTTAAAAATCCCTAAATTTGAGCTATAACTTTCGGTACTTATGGAAGAGAAATAAGCAAGATTTTTCCTTCATTTCCACATACATATAATTACACAAAGATCATGAATATCATACTTAAAAACAAAATCAAAACTTGTTCTTCATCATCATCTTGATCGACGGTTTTGGGAGGGAAGAAAAATCAAGTTTTAAACTTTTATTTTTCAAGAACTAACCTTGCAAAATTTCAACTTCTAGACCTCAAAATAAGCTAAGATCGAGCTCTCCTTCAAGGCTTGAAACTGCCGAAAATCAAGAGAGAAAAAGGAGGGTGAATCCTAGTTTTAAAATGATCACCAAGACGAGAGGATCAAGAATACCTTATCGGTTTAGTTGTTGGATGATCAAAAGCTACCTTCTTTAAGGTTTTGGAGCTTCAAACTCAAGTTTCTATGGAGGAAATAGTGTGTAAGTATTTTGTGTGTGTGACTGAAAGAGAGAAGGGAGGGAGAGAGAATGTGGCGTGAGTGTAGAGAGAGTGAGAGAGAGTGAGCGATATGAGAGTGAGGGATGAGATGGAGAGTGTGTCTCACTCTCTTGAGAGAGTGGGATTTAATTCAAATGGGGAGGGAGTGAGCCATGTGAGCTACTAAGAGATAAAAAATAATCCGATTTTTATTAGATATAAATCCCCGGAAGAAAATATTTTCTGGTACAAAACATCCCACTTTAATCAATTAACTCTCAAACGGCTCAAAACTCACCACGACACTTTCTCAACGTTCAATTACACTCTAACTCATCACCCTCTTCACCAAATAAATCAAGGATACTAAAAACCCAATTTTCGGATTAAAATTCCGAATAACGAAGAAAATGTAAAATTCGTTAAATTTTTACTATTCATATTAGCTTCTATTTGAACTAAAATTCAAACTCGGCTCAAATGATTTCAGAAAATTCTCAAACATGCATCAATGGTCTTAAAATAAATTCTAGACTCAAACGACACTAATTTGATGAAATTCGAAAATAGTCGATGAATAGTGAATTCTCGTCGGCAGTTTCTATTCATAATAAAATCAACTTTCTCAGAATTTCCCGAAATTCGCACACATACTTAACTTCACATTCTCATGCTCATATAACTCATCACATCTTCGTTTCAATTCACCGAAACGAGAAAATTACGCTTTTGCCTTTCAGGGGCATTTTGATAATATTACATGGAAAATTATTTCTCAAAAAAATTTATCTCATAACTTCGCACATAATCACATATAAACACCTTTAATAAGCACTTAGGCACATTTAATTAATTTGGCGCCGATTTGGACCTCTACAAGAATAGTCGTTTATTTTAGTTAATGTAATTTTTTTTTCAGTTAATGTAATGTTTTATTTTATTTTTTATTAATGTAATGTTTTATTTTATTTTAATTGATTTAATTTTATGAATTAATTTAATGGATATGAGGAATTATTTAATATTAAAGTTAGAGATAGCTTGAAGATAGTTGTGTTGTAGGGGTAGGTGTCTCTAAGCTATCTCTAGTGGAAAACGGGGTGTTGGAGACCCCTTGGAGACCACTAATGGTCTCCAAGGGTTGCATATAGTCTAAATATTATAATTGCCAGATAAATAAGTAACACAATGCAATAATTTTTTAAGTGTTTAAACTTTAAAACTTAAGCTGATGAGATGGGTATTAGTAATAATTATAAAGCAATTATTAGGTGTTGGAAGTGGGACCAAGTAAAGGAGATTATCCTTGTAAAGATTGAGAAAGCTCTATTATGCGTGAGAAGCAATGCTTGAGCATATGGATCTCTTGACAACTCAACATTTGTCCTTTACCTCCCTTTTTACCTCATTTAAAAAATAATGTTAATTTTAATTTAATATTAATATTATATTTTAACCATGGGTTAAATATCTACCTCAAGTTAGTCATTGGTCAAAATTAAAGAGTGAGGTCAAAAAGGAATGGTCCCTACTTCACTGTAGATGGCCAGATCGGGATACTGCACGGCCATCAACATAGATGATGCCGGCATGTGGTTGGAATTGTATATATTATTCCGGCGATTATGAATTTGTGACTTTCGTGTTCGTGAATCCTTAATTTTGACAATGGCTAAATTTTTTTGTCGAAGAAAGTAGTCAGAATAATTTCAGTTGAATGTTAATGTTGTGCTTAATATTTTGTTTGCCAAATAACCCTCAACTTTTTGTTCTTCCTCCTCCGTGTTCTTTTGTAAGTTGCGAAACTTTTCCAATCTCACCATGTGTTGCCGCTGAGCTTCATCGTAATTCCTTTCACAGCGGCAGAGTGAATGGTTTTATCTTGAATTGGGTTCTAACGAGGAATGAGAGCTTGGGTTGATGGCGAATTGGATTATAATGACGAGTGAGAGCTTGGATTTATATCTGCTTGGATTTTGAAAAGGAGTGAGAGGTTGGGTTCGTTTGGAATATTTTTATGACGTCGATTGTGTGGGTAATGTATGGTGAAGATGATTGATTGTTTGAGTTAATCTCTTAAATCTGCAATCGATTTTGAGATATTTATTCGAAGTAAGTCTGAGTTTTGTGTTTTTCATTTACCGTCTTCCTTTGATTTCCTGTTAAATGATGATTTTGTGTCGATTTGATTGGATTTGCTGTGACGTTAGAATAATCCATATTTTTTTTTATTGTGAGTGGCACGATTGATGTTGCTTTGATTTGAATTGATAAGTTTAATTTTGTAATTGGCAGGTTCATTGATTGATCGAAGTTTTTATTTGTTTTGCTTTTAGTTGCCAGCATGATAAATGGAGGCCAAACAGGTAAGTATTAAGTGGCGTGATCCTTTGTTAAGTGAATTTGGTTTGTTTAATTTTCTGAGGTATTTATTCGAAGTAAGCCTGAACCCTTTATTGACTTTTCTTTGTCAAGTGAATTGTTGTGTTGTTTGCCATAGTTGTTTGATTATTTTGTCTCTCAGATTAAGTGAAGTGATTTAGTGGCTTTGTAGTTAGAATTCTTTTTTGAGTGTGAGTGTCATTGTAGTTTGAACTGTTAATTAGATTATGTGAATTGTATTCATTGAGCGGGATTGATGAGTTTGTAATGTTGTTTTGATGATGAGATGATATTATTTTGTTAATTGATCTGTTTGACAGATTTGGCTAGCGAAGTTGATTTGAATGTAGCTTTGGGTTTAGAAGAACCTCCTCTGAAATTTAATTTTGGTGAATTCAAGTCAGATGTAGGGCGGGAGGGTGTCGTTGATAGTGATTCAGATGTGGGTGGAAATGAGTCGGATGTTGTTATTGTGGGAGTTTTTCAGAAGGCTAGTTTGAACAAAGCAAGTTCGAGTAATGTTTTCATTGAGGAGGATGTTCAATTTAAGAATCCAAAAACTGGAAAATGTGATGTCAATGATGGTATTCCTGCTGATGATAAGAATGACATTGATGTTCCATTGAAGGATGCCAAAAATGAAGAACGTGATATTGATGATAAAGATTCAGAAAATGAAGATGTTGATAAGAAGGATGATAAAGATGGTGATAAGAAGATAAAGACACCCAAAGCAGAATTTGATGGAGAATTTACTGATCGAAGAAGTGCCGCTTTAATTTCCTTTGAACTTGAAGAGAAACTGAAGCTCGAGACACAGTTTCCAGATTTGGAGAAGGTGTATTTGTTATTCTGCGAGTACGCCTGCTACAAAGGATTTAGTGTCTGTAAAGGAGAACAACGCTATTTCGGTAAGAGCACTACTATTAGGTGGAAGGAGTTCATTTGTTCATGTACATGCCTGCCAAATTATCGAAGTTCAAGCCACAAGGTAGATCTTTATAAGAAGCTTGTTACCCGAACTAATTGTAAAGCGCGGCTAATTGTTTCAAGGGTTGACATGAGTTCATTTGTGGTGTCTTTTTTTGAGAATGAGCACAATTATGTCCTTGTAGAGCCTGATCAGACATTTCTCTTAAGATCTAGTCGTCACATGAATTATGCAAAGAAGTCGGTATTGGAAGCTCTGAACTCGGCCGGTATTGGTGTTATCGCTGCTTTCAATTTTATGGCCAAAGAAAGTGGAGGCGTGCAGAATGTTGGGTTCACAAAGAAAGATGCATATCATCACATGGACCGAGTTAGAATGGAAACGAAAGTAGAGGATGGAGATGCAAGGCTGCTCTTAGAACACTTCACCAATAAATCTCTTGAAGACCCCTTCTTCTTTACGAAGTATCAGTTGGACGACGATGGTCGTCTGATGCAGCCGTCATTTAAGCTGCGACAAAATACAATTTGTATTTCACTCTTATGTCTACCCCTAGGAACAACTAGTTGGCAAGTACAGGGTCGATCCCACAGGGAGTTGCTCGCGATAATCTCTGGTTGGGACACAAAAAGGTTGTGTTTATTATCTATCTACTATAGCCTTGGGCAACTGTCACTATCACCTTTGGCAAACTGCTGAAAGTAAATAACTGTAACTTGACAAGTAAAAAGATCAGTAATAAAAACAATCCAGATTTAGGTTTCGAATCAATGAGTATAACTTTAACTCGATCATTGGTTCAAGATATTTGTTGCTTAAGTGCGTCAGTGGTTATAGGCTAAAACTATGCAGGGTCCCCATTGTCATGTCGCCACGTACGCTACATAGCCCGCCCAGCTCCATCCTTATGTTTACGTCTTGACAGGGACACCCTAGCCAATCATCTTGCTTGCCCAAAAGTCCTGGACATAACACCTTATCGAGCGTATGTTGGTCAAGCAGCATTTAGTTCTAGATAGGTCCACTCTGGCCAGGTGAGATAACGAGGATCTTTGTCCGACATTCACCAGCATTGACACATCTTTGTAGGTCTAGGCCAAGACTAACAACTCGTTCTTGCCGCTCTCAAGGAACGTAAGGCAAGCACCAACTGCACTTGATAACCCTCCTGCGATATAGGAATCCGTATGTGCCCAGAGCTTGTTGGCCTTTTGAGTTACATGTGACCACCAAACTTCTTTGGAATCGTTGCTCAATGCCTCGGGAACACACTTATATACAACTATCAAGAACATTTAGACCTCATGAGATTTACAAGTTATATATCATATCATCTATCCTAAACCTGGATTTAAAGGCTCAGCTAGACATAAAGTAAATAACGAAAACAAAAGAGATAAAGAAAAACATACTTGATTTAATAACGATAAGCAAAAGATGTTCGCCCTAGATGGGACTAAACAATAAAAGTAAATTGTATCTAAGAACATAAATTGCAGAAAATAAAAGTGTATTGAATTGCAGAAGTAAAAAGTGTGGAAAAGTAAAAGTGTATCTTTAGCCTTGCATGCATGAGTATTTATAGAGTACAAGAACTAGGGCAAACCCACAAACGGGCCTTCTAGAGAACGGGCCAGCTACTTCCATGTTAGGAACAATGGATAAGATTGGAAAGATCTCCTTCCTTATTGCTAAAAACGTGCTGCTATTGTTGTAGGAAACATCGATCTAATTCTTGTGCTGCAAGGAATTTGTTTCCTTGTTGGACTCTAACAGTTGCATCTTCACGCGCTAGCGTCATTGCCCAATCTCTACACTCTGTTTTCCCAGTGTCTCTGCCATCTCTTGCCCACGTCAAACCTGCACCTTGCCTTCTGAAGTGAAACACACAATGTCTAGATTGACCATACACTAAAGTGGAGCAGCTCTTCATCTTGATTTGGACTTATGCCCTCGGTAGCTTGAGCCACGAGCATGGCTACTATGGTCATTTCATCGTATCGCCAGTTCTCACTCTTTTTGCATGTTTGGACTGCAGACTTGCCCAATTCCTGCCTTTCCTTGCCCTGCCAACTCAAGTGTCCTCCCAGACACAAAACAGACACAAAAGACACTAAAATAGATTCGATCTAGACCTAAAACACACATGACAAAAGCACAAAATATGGGCTCGTCATACCCACACACTTAAAGTCATGCCTGTCCTCAGGCACAGTATATGGCTTGCCCAAACAAAAGAAAAATAGAAAAGACTCAAAGACTTGACTCAAAACACAATTAGAGGTTAGCACAACATAGGATAAAGAGATAAGATAGAGCATAATCTAGTTCACATACAACTCAAGCAAATAAACCAATCCAAACAAATCATCAAATAGGTCAAAAATGAACAAGTAAGCATTTTCAAAGATATTCCTCACCAACACTCTCACTCTTGTGTATAGGGTATTGTTTTACGCTCAAGATATGTGATGAGTCCATATTTTGTGTCTATTTTGTGTCTGTTTTAGGCAGTTTAGATCGAGTCTTTGTGTGTATTTTGTCTAGTTTTAGTGTCTAGGAGGACATATTCTGGGCAGGAGAAGGTCTGTTGCTCTGCAGGTGGATTCTGGGCAAAACAGGGATGGAAAGCTACATTTCTGGAAGCAGGCAGGGCAGGACAGAATTGGTCAAGATAGGCGGAGTGGTTTGGTCAACTGGCGTTGTTTCTCTCCTAGGTCTAGAAGGATAAGGAAAAGATGATCTAACTTAAATATCTTTCCTTATCCGACTAGATTTAGGATCCGCAAGGGATCTTTTGAAGATAGATGTGACATGCCATGTTGGGGTCGTTCTTATCAAGTATTTACTTGCATCCCAAGGTAGCTCGTGGATTCCTTCCATGTTAAGGACTGGGGGCCCAACCCTAGCACTCGCCTATAAATATTGAAGCCTAACTGCTGCGAGAGACGCCGTTTTTTATGCTTTCATCCTTGTTTACTTTGAGAGATTGTGAGGAAAAGAACAAGTTCTACAGGCAACGTTTTATTTGTGTTTTTGTTCGTACTATTTCCGATCGGCACTTTTGGCCGGATTTACTTTCTCGTACTTAGTAAGTTTTTAATATAGTTCTTATTATGAGTTCCTCAATTTATTGGGTTCGTAAATTTACATTAAGGTCTAGCTAAGTTTTTATACTTGATCTGGGCAAGATAGTTAAGTGAATACTTAGGCTTGAGAGGTCTAAATCGTGCTTGATAATTGCATGCATGTGTTCCCGATATGTTAATGAGTTTGTTCCAATATGGTGTAATATGATTAAGGGGTTAATAGGCCGTTAATCACTTAAGACATATTAGATCACTAATCAATTGGGAAGTAAGAGTGTTTTCCATAACTTATCTCAATTAAGATCGATTAACATTAGAGGAAGGTGTCTAGTAACATGATGATTTCTTGTTGGGCCTTTCTAGTAGTTAATGCTCCTTGGATAAGAAACTGAACGATGAATCCGACAGAGGTACTGCCCAAGGTAGGGAGCCGACAGTGTGTCGCCAACTAAGTAAGGATAGGTTAGGGAAGGGTTTGTTGGGAGCGTGACGAGTAAAAGGGATCTCAGTATTCAAGTCCTATAACCAACGATGCATGCATGTGATGAATATATTTGCACCAATTATCAAGCTAGAGTCTTCACTTAACAATGTCTTTGTCCAGATCAAGTCATTTTTGTTATTGATCAAGTTATTTGTTTTCTTTTCAGTATTTATTTAAGTTCTCGTATTGGGCAAGAGAGCCCCAGTGACTAAGACACCAAAACCAAACTTTCTTGTTAGGTGGAGGAGGATTCAAGAGATAGTAACAATCAACTCCTTGAGGATCGACCCTTACTTGCTAACTATATAGCTATGAGGATAGGCTACAAATTAATTTTGAAAGTGCAAACGATAGTCTCGTCAAAATTGGCGCCATTGCCGGAGAGCTGATTTTGTAACTGTCTCTTGAGGGAGAGACCCTGTGCATGTTTGGCTCCGACCCTGTTTGGATCGATGGTGAACTGAAGTACCATCCAGACCCGGAGAAGTACATCAAGGAGCAGAAGAGACTAACAATCCACAACTAGCTTTTTTGGCTAACAATTCACTAGATAAGTTTAAACGTACTTATCAAACGTTAGTATTGGTTTGCGAGCACCAAAAAGCCTAGACAATTAGATTGCGGATTCGAACTAAACCTTACAACACTTTTTTCATGCACGTGTAAAGTCTATCTTAGATTTCAAGCTGTAAGGGACTTAGATTCTTTGATTGCGGGTTCAAAGAGGACCTAGAGAGTGGGGTTGGTGGTCTTTCCAACTAATGAAGCCTTCAACACTTTGCAGTGGAGGCTTCCTTTTAAGAATTACGGACTCGAACTATTTCAGTGAATCTACTTAGAAACTACAAGGAAATGGTATTCTAGACTCGATCAAGAAAGGGGATTCGGAGAGGCTAGAAAGAAGAACATGAGGAGGTGTGGACACTCTACTACTACTTGTTCTTCGACTGAAACTTTTCCTTGCTTTTGCAAGAAAACACTTTGATTGCTTGTATGCTTGAATGTTTGCGCGTGGTTTCAGTAGTCTTCTCGCAATGGTGAAGACCTCTGTTTATAGAGAGGGAGATAAAAGAGCCGTTGGAAAGAGTCGTTTGACCTCTCCCATAAAGCATGGCACTTCACCTATTCCTTTGCAAATTTTCTCGAAATGGTAACTGCGAGCCTTGTTGTAAGCATGTCTCTACGATCGGTCTATTTTAGTAAATTTACAGGCTGTCTTGTACTTGTGAGCAAATTTGAATTTTGAATTCAAGTTCTTCTTCTTCCTCGATCTTCCAAGCCTTCTTTCTTCAACTTCTGGATGTCTGACTCGACAGAACTGCTTGACATGAACTACATGGTTCAGTCCCAAAGTCAGCTGAGTGGTGATCTGACCAACTCAAACTTGAACTACCTACCAGTCTTAAGCTATCTTCTTCAGTTTGCTCCTGTAAAGATAAAATCCTTACGCTCAAACAGTGAGCTCTAGCTAAAATCAGATTGATGACTCATCTACTCAGTTGAGGTCAGTTGGTTTTGGAATAAATAAAAATCATCACTAATTTTCCTAACATTTAAGCATGTCTCTATCGTCTGTCCATTTTAGAAAATTTACAGATTGTCTTGTACTTCTGAGCAGATTTGACTTTTGAATTCAAGTTCTTCTTCTTTCTCAGTCTTCCAAGTCTTCTTTCTTTGACTTTTGGATGTCCGACTTTGACAGAACTGCTCGACATGTGAACTGCATGGTTCAGTCCCGGAGTCAGTTGAGTGGTGATCTGACTGACTAACTTGAACTTGAACTGCCTACCAGTCTTGAGCTGTATTCTTCAGTTTGATCCTGTAAAAATAAAATCGTTACGCTCAAACAGTAAGCTCTAGTTAAAATCAGACTGATGACTCATCTATTCAGTTGGGATCAGTTGGGTTTTGGAATAAATCAAAACCTTCACTAATTTTTCCAACAATTTCAATAGTGTTTAAACTTTTTTCTTTTAGTAAAAAGGATAGAAATATATGTGAATTATGTTGAAATTCGAAATAAATAAGAGTACTTTTTACGTTCTTGTAACTTCGAAACAGTACTTTTACATTCTTGTAATTTTGATAGCGAAAATTATGTAGAAGAGATCTCTGACCAAGGAAAATATAGTCAATAATGAAATATCCAAGTGATCTTAGTTTATTGTTAAAAAATTATATTAATTGATATTAGCCAAATGCTCGTGAATTTATTTGACAAACTAACTAATTATTTAGCCAAATCAAATTGAATTATCACTCGATGCAATTGTTGGATAAGAAAATACATGAAATATAAGTATGTTATAATGGATGAAGTTTGATTAAACGCCCTATGAGTTTTTAAGAATATATAATATACCCCTCTGATCTACTCATATTGTCATCCTTTCTTTTTTTAAGTGTCCTACTCATATTGTAAAGAAAATTTAACCCGTTAAAATCCTTTAAAAGTTATAAGACCTACCCATTATCTATCCTTTTACCCTTATTTTTAATCTCCGTTCCGAACAGTAACATGACAATTTAAGCGAGTCGGAGCCTCGGAGGGAGTATATCATGTTATATAATATATAGAGACAAATTTTGAAATAGCCATAACAATCATTAAAATATAAATTTTGGCCCACCTTCTTCAAAAATATAAGCCATTTTTTTCAATTTGGGACAAAAATACCCTTAGTAAAATGCAGAGCGGGTAGGGTCTGACGCGGGCGGGTGCGGGTCGGTTCGGACCGAGTATGAGGCATCTGGTACATCTGGTACAAATTTAGTCTTATTAGTACTAATTGTTCTAGTACATCTGGTACAAATTTAGCCTTATTAGTGCCAATTGTTCCAGATTTTGAACAATTGGGACAAATTATCAAATTACTTTTAGATGTACCAAGTTATGACATGTTACTCTTGGGACGAATATTCCAATTATTCCAAGTTATATTGCTCCCATTTTGCGGCTCCACCTTCGCTCCGATTACTAATATAATGATACTTGTCGGGTAACAATTTAGATTTATTCGGCTCACTCCGAGGCCTTCGGCTCCCCTCGCTCGAATCTTGACCAAAGAAGAAGTAGCAAACAAAAAAACGAAGAGGCAAACACAAATTTAAAAATAAAAAAAAAATCGTGTAAATAAAAAAAAACAGAAAAAATAAAAAAAATCTGAAAAAAATCAGAAAAAAAGGAAAATAAAAAAGAAAAAGAAATCTAAAAAAAAAAGAAAATAGAAAAGGAAAAAAGGTACTTAGGTCCTAAGTTCAAAAAAATGATTATAATTTATGAAGAGAATGAGTCAAAATAGTAATATATGTTTTTAAAATGGAAATATACCTTAATTGAGAAGCATAAACCCTAAAGAGGAAATATGATTATTTCCATTTTTATAGTCAACTTTCCTTTTTTTACGCGTGTGGCCGGCCACAGTGTGGCCGGATATCTTTATTCTATATAATATATACGTTATACAATAATATATAATATATATCATGTTGTATGTTATATAAGGCGTGTGAATTAATTAAGATCAAGAATATATTTGCCTGTTTGAAAAAAGATTTTCATGCTTTGGACAGATTTTTGTTCCATATTTAATTATGGAATATTAAATAGTAGAATCAAATATACATGAATTAAAAAGGTATAAAATAAAAAATTAAGATAAATAAAAATAATGAATGAAAGTTGCATTACATAGCAATTAAAATTAAAGAGAGGGACATTGAATTTACATTAGTATTAATAATTAATGATTAATAATATATATATATATATATATATATATATATATATATAGGGTAGTAATATTTGGCCACACTGTGGCCGACCACACAAGCTAAAAATAGTAATATAAGTTTTGAAAATGGAAATACACCCCAATTAGGAAACATAAACCCTAGGGGGAAAATGTGATTATTTCCATTTTTAGAGTCAACTTTCCTTTTCTGACGCGTGTGGCTGGCCACCGTGTGGCCGACCATCATTACCCATATATATATATATATATGTATAGAGGTAGAAATAATCCGTGGAATTTGTTGATTATATCCGCTCGGTTTAGAGTGACGAGGCCTGGACTCATGACAGTATAACATTTTTCTTTTATTATTTAGAGGGGGACATAATATTAATTAATATACAGAGTATGTATGTATGTATACATTTAACTTCAACACAAACAAACCTCACCCATATAATTATTACACGCAAACTCACCCACAAAACAATCTCTTTCCTTTCACCCCCGAGTCTCCCTCTCTCTCCTCATCGGATCAGACTTTCTCTCTCTATATCTATATCTGTATCCACACACAGCAAACCTTTGGTTTAGGCACAAAATCAACGTAACACACACAAGAAAAATTAAAACACAACCCCAAAACTACAAAATCCATATGTTCTCTCGGATCTTGTAAAATAATATTAACGATCCGATTTCTACCAAATCGAAGTGAGTCCATTTCTCTTTCTTCAATCTGATTGCTGCGTCGGCAATGACGAGGAGGTGCTCGCATTGCAGCCACAACGGCCACAATTCTCGCACGTGTCCAAATCGAGGGGTAAAGCTCTTTGGGGTCCGATTGACTGATGGTTCGATTCGGAAGAGCGCTAGTATGGGTAACTTGACCCATTATATGGGCGGCGGCGGCGGCGGAAGTGGAAGCGCCACGCCGGTTAACGGCGCTGCTCATGACTCGCCGGCGGACACCCCCGACCACCCCTCTGCTGGCTCCGCCGCCGCCGACGGTTACGCGTCTGAAGACTTCGTTGCTGGGTCTTCTTCCAGCCGGGAGAGGAAGAAAGGTTTTCATTTTTTTAATTCCTATTTTGATGCTGGAGTTATCACTTGTTATTGATGTTTTGATTCGCTTGCTTTCTATTTGGCTTGGTGTTTATGATTGTAATTTTTGCTATGCTGTATAAATGGACTAGTTTGTGAGGTCGTGGATCTGATTAATTTGTCGATTTACTGTGATTTTGGGTAAATTGAAATTAGTAGTATCAAAAGGAAAGCGGAAATAAATGATAGGTCGTAATGGATCATTTGAATGTTTTTGTAAGCATGTGATTATAGTATAGATAAGGGTCTGTTTATAATTAATTTTCTTTTTGTCGGTATCAAAAAGGAAAGCAGAAAAGGATGTTCAGTGGTACCTAGTTTGCATCTCTCCTTATTAGTTTGCTGATTTGTGTGTAAAATTTGGGGTGTTCCAGTTGCATGAGCATTCATATACCATGCTTGTGTTTCAGTTTATGTACGAATGTGATTCTACGCATCTAGGCTACTCAAATTTGTAGGCTTATAAGCTTATTTGGATTTCTCTATTCAACTGTTTGGCTTCACTAGGGAAGGGGGTGGTTCACGAATCTAAAGTGACTCGATTTGTTTGGACCTAACAAGATTTTTTGCCAATATTAAGGACTTAAATTGTGCTCTTATGTATGTATTCGTCATCTCTGCAATATTGTATTTCTTGGAAAGTCGATAAGTACTTGAATAAGACTGAAATAAGTAGCATAAATGCTTTGAAATCTGAAAACTTGGAACTAATGGATCAAAATATAATAAAGACTACTGTGTTTGGTTTCATCTATATTTATTAAGAATAGAATGAGAGGATGGATGTTTGAATGTATAAGTGGTGTATATGACATTTTTAGGTTTGGTTAGTCTGATTTCATTTTCGATTATCAGATAGGGAATCGGCCTTGGCTTGTCTGCTATGCATGGTATATTGATTAAATTTCATTGCCTGAACCATTTCTGCTAATCTGATCTTGTCTGCTTCAAGAGGGAAAAGGAGAAAACTTAGTTGCTGAAAATCTTTATATGCTTAACTAATGTAGTCATGTCATGTGAATGGAAGTTATTGTAAGCTTTGATACTTTTACTTTGAAGGGGTATGGAGAATGGGCATGCAGGTTGACAGCTACGTCGCTACGTGATAATCATGCTTTTATGGTGTGCCTCATATTATTTGTGCTTGCTTAAATTTCATTTTTAGCACACTTTCTAACACTTGTTATGGCCATTCGAGATCTTTGTTCCATTCAATGATTCCTCCATTGTGCTTTGCTCATTTACTTTTAGATATGGACTTGTCCTTTGCCTTTGCCTTTCCCTTTCCCTTTTCAGTTCCACATGTGCTGTCTGAATTTACTTTGAAATGGTTGGTACTTTTATTCTCCAGGAGTGCCTTGGACAGAAGAAGAACATAGGTTATTTCTGCTTGGTTTGCAAAAGCTTGGTAAAGGTGATTGGCGTGGCATTGCACGAAACTATGTGATATCTAGAACGCCTACTCAGGTTGCTAGCCATGCCCAGAAGTACTTCATCAGACAAAGTAATGTGTCTAGGAGGAAAAGACGATCAAGCCTATTCGATATTGTGGCCGATGAAGTAAGCCTTATTTCCTTTTCTCTGTCTATGAATTGACACATTTAGTAGGTCCTCAGTGACATTTAGCTATATGCAAAAACAAGATTTATGCATGTGGAGCAGATGGATCCACTTGCTCACTTTGATGGAAAAGGTATTTAATCCGTCTATATGGGCTGCTTGAATTGCAACACAACTATTAGATGATAGACCGTGTCAGGTTCTGCAAAAAGTCATCAATGCCAGTAGATAAATGTGCTCCATGGAAAATTTGATCGTAACAAAAATGGAATTCCCTTGTAAGGTTTATCATGTTGGGGAAGCTAAAACGATTATATACTTCTTGTGTTTTATTTTTCAATTAGGGAGCATAGGCTGCATAGCTAATGATTTCAATGTTATGTTTTTGCTCCTGCAGTCAGTCGATAATACTATGATGTCAAGAGATTTTTTCCCTGTCAACCCTTCTCAAGCTGAGACACAAAGCAGCACTCAAGCACTACCTGCTGCTATGGATGAAGAATGTGAGTCTATGGAATCTGCGAACTCCAACGACGGCGACACTGCTCCCCCCAACCCAGACGGCTCCCAATATCCTTACCCCGTCATGTATCCTGCTTATGTTGCTCCACTCTTCCCGTTGCCTGTCCAATTTTGGCCAGGTTACAGTACAGAGCCTGTCAAATCCGAGAACCATGAAGTGGTGAAGCCAACTGCTGTTCACTCAAAGAGCCCTATTAATGTGGACGAACTTGTTGGCATGTCGAATCTAAGCTTAGGGGAATCCCTTGGCGATGGTGAGCCGTCGGCCCTCTCACTTAAACTCGATGAAGGCTCTACGAGGCCATCGGCGTTTCAGGCTAGTCCGGCTTCGGGTACTTCAGGCATCAACTCCAGTCACAATCCAATTCATGCTGTCTAGGAAAAAGAAGAAAAAAAAGATGTCATTGTGATGTGGGATCTCAATCAGTGGAGATGAAATCTCTTGTTAATAGAAGATGATAGCTTTAGAGTGGTTTCGGTAAGTTATAATTTTATTTGTTAGGTTATCATAATAAGTGTGCTTAGGAAGGATTAACTCAAAACTCAACTTACTCTGTAGACATCAGATACTCTTTTTTAAATTATTTGAATCTTTCACTTCTGCTGTCTAGTGTGTTTGGAATACTTAGAAATATGCATACTTAATGATCAAACATATATTCGATCGAATTATGTAATTATCTTTTCCCATTGATCAAAACCTCTGTATTGCTCGCATGAGTTTCAGTTGGTTGTCTTCATAGATATCATTATTGTTTATTAGAAGAGCAATGCAACATAAATACAATTGACTTTTATCTAGTACAATTTCCTAGAATATTTCTGGTTATCAGCGCGATTTTTCGTACGTGAAAAGTGAACCTGTCTTAGATATGAAAACAAAGTTAGCATTTATCTATTAAATTAAATTTCCGATTTCTTTAAATAAATTAATGATAAAAATCCTAAACTCAACTAATTCCATTACGTCCCCAATTTGAACAAGTGGTTGTATTTGGGGTCTACAACCCATCACGCCCCTTAAGAGGCGCAAATATTGTGGATGCTCTGATTGCAGAGATCTCTCATCGATCGATCTCGAGGAGATCGCCGCCACTTGTGATCACCGTGATTTCAAACTCGAGACATTCTCATAAGTTATCGTGAATTCAATAATGAATAATACTCCCTCCGTCCCACCAGGTTTAGTCTGTTTTTTTTGGGCACGGGGTTTTAGGAAAAAATAATTAAGAGTAGAAGATATGTTTAGTGGAGTTTTTAAAGTGAAATAAAGTAAGTAGAGAGAGAGTGAATAGTGAAATAAAGTGGATAGAGAGGGAGAGATTAGTGAATGACACACAAAATGAGGTGAAAAAGTATGAAAGGTGTAAAATGAATTGTTTAACAAATTAATTAAATCCTAATCATATCATAATTATATTCAAATAAGGAAAAATGACAAGAATAACGGGATAACTTGAAAAGGAATATAGGCCAAGAACGGGACGGGGGAGTACATATTTTAATTTGAAAATATAAAAGATTCTTATTTAGGCTAGTGGAATATTATGAATTTTTTTTTTTTTTTTTTTTCTGAGAGAGAAGAATATTATGAATTGTTGTGCGCCGAGTTTCAACTCTACACAACCAACATTTTTTCCTTCTTGTTTCTTTTAATAAATTAATTAATCAAAATTTATTTGATACTATTTATTTCATATTTAATAATTTTTTCATCCCGTTATTAATCACTCATTTCTTTTTGAACTGGTTTGCTATTAACGGGAACCTGTTGCAGTTCCTAATGATAATACAACAAAGATCAAACATATTTTTGTATTTACTTTTTAATAATTTCACAATGATATTAAATACCGGCCGTCATAAACTTACGATATCGGGCTCGATAATCTTACAAAAGCCTTATCCAGCTTGAAAGTATTTATATTTTGCCGTTAATAGTTTATTTTCGTAGAGAATCGATATGATAATCAACTTCTGTGAGCACCGTTTATAGGCACCCTTTTCGATTTGTCCAATTATTTTATTTAATTTTTGATATTAAATACTTATATTTAGGATCTAGACATCGTACAAAATCGAAGTTCAATTTTTGGGTTTTCTCCTCTTTCCCTCTTCACCCCTTTGTATATTTCACATTTCAATCATTCATGACTTCTTCGTCTTCGCACACAGGCTCAATGAATACATTGAATTCCGAACCTCATAGGCTTTGCAAAGGTGGAAATCGTGCGGTAATGAAGCCCTCGAACTCTGTGGATAACCCGGAGATAATGAACGATGTCTAGACCCTAAATATAAGTGTTTGTTTACAACAAAACGACGATGTTTTGGCCGTACTTAAACTACGGCGTTTCATTCTTGCCGCCAATTTGCCATGTAAGATTTACCGCCTTCCACATCAGCAACAAAATTGGGGAAAACGATCGAAGGGATGAAATTGAGAAAGAATGAAAGGTGAAGATTTTTTTTGCAAAAATTAAAAGATGGGGATTTAAACAAAAATTTAATAAAAGGTGAAGTATTTTTTTGGCCTAGATTAAAATGCAATATCAAAAATTAAATAAAATAATGTGAATGTGTGAAAATGAGAAGGGTGCGCACGGGAGGTGACTAGCATATCAGCTCTATATTTTTGTATACCCTAAATAATTATGTTCGTATTAAACGCAAACATAAGGTTTAAGTGAGAGCCGATATGCTACTCGCCTCCCGTGAGCACCGTTCGTAAACACCACTCCCGATTGTCCATATTAATTTAATTTTATTTAATTTTTTATATTGCATTTTAACTAATACCTTAAAAAATATTATTTAGTTCATTAAATTGAAAAATTACATAAAAATCAATGCTCGATTTGTTTATTTATTCATTTCTTTGAAGTTAAAAGGGAAACAACAAATCGAACATTGATTTTTATGTAATTTTTCAATTTAGTGAGTTCAATAATACTATTTTTTTAAGATATTAAATTAAAATAAAATAAAATAATATTAATATGAACAAATCGAGGATGATGCTCACGGGAGACGAGTAGCATATGGACTCTCGGATTTAAGTTACCTATTTCTTGAAGTTGTCATTCGCTTTGCTGCTCGTTGTGATGAAATTATGAAATAATAATTAAGTCGAGCAATATAAATGTGCACATACGGATTGACGAATGGGTTGGATCGTGTTTATGGAAGAAATAAATTTGAAAAAATATGTATACATATGTTCCTTTACAAGTTGAAGCAAGCAAGCAAGTTTCAAGATTTATTTTCGTATTTGTTTCAAATATATTTTTCTTTGATTTAAGTGTTTTAATTTTTATGAACACGACTCGCTAAATTATTTCTATACTTATTATCCAAAGTATAAAGATTTAATTTTCTTTGTACACTTGATTTGAATATTCAGTTAGAATAGTTAATAGTTTTTTGAAGATAATTAGAATTGTTAATGTTATTGATTTATTTGTTAGCATTGTTGTTTGACCATCATAAGAATTATTAGAGTACTACTTTTTTAAAATCGAGACAAAAGTTGATATTTGTTCCACATATTAATTTAATAAAATCGAGATGTTTGAGATTAATTGTGATGAGGGCATAAAATTTATTGCACGTGCATTTTACTTTTTTATTACATGAATATGTTATAACAAACATATTGAACATATATGATTCAGTAATGCGTTTGTTGGAAGATTTGGAAAGTCAGAAACGAGAGAGTTTTTAAAGATAGATGCTCTCATATTGCTAAAACGGTGGATGTTATTATCTTTTATATATGAAGATGGTTGAAAGCAATACTCTCCAGTAAGTTTTGTTACTCGTCTCACGAGTGGTCTTTGGATCCCATTAGATATTTTTCATTCTAAATTCATCTAAACTCTTCTTAAAATTTTTGGTGTCGTAAGTTTTATTTTGATGCGTTTTTATTTGGGCTTGAATACCCCTTATACTCCTTTTTTAAAATAAATAAATTTCTTTACCTTTCAAAAAAAGAAAAAAAAAACATATTTTTTTTGAAAGCAGAATATATAGATATATTAATGAAGATCTGTCAAAACAACTTCCATCAACCAAGACGGAAAGGAATCAGTCCAAACAATTTGTTGTGGAAACTTCGAAGTAGATAAAGCTAATGAATGAGCAACATTATTAGCACTTCTATACATGTGAAAAACACCCAAAAGCAAATATTTGCGAGCAAGATCCATAATCTCGTATAACTCATCAGGCAGCAACTCATAAGCCTCCTCATGATTAGCCATAACTCGTGCTGCCAAAAAAGAATCTGTGAAGATATCAATCGGAGCTAGATTATGCTTCATGCATAGAATTATTCCATGGATAACCGCCTTAAGCTTAGTGTTGGGAAATTTATTAAAGTTTTGATTGATTCCAAAACCAACTGACCCCAACCGAGTAGATGTTGCCAGATCCTAATGTTAGTAGTTAGGCTCGCTGTTTGAGCATTGTTAAGATTTTATCTTTACAGGACTCCAGCTAAAGACGGCAACAAGGCTTCAATCGGATAGAACATCAGTTGTGAGGAAGACAACTGAGCGTTCATAAGATGAGCATTCAAAGTGGAAGATGCAAAACTCATCTAAGCATTGAAAAGGGGGGAAGTTACGTTCAAGAGAAGTTGCAATTGAACATCAGTTGTAAGGAAGACAACTGAGCGTTCATCAGATGAGAAGTAGATAGGGGAAGAGAATATCAGATGAAAGAAAGTCATCTGAGCGTTCAACCCAACTGATCAGATACAATGAAGACAACTGAGTGTTCAGTTTCAGAACATCAGTTGTAGGACCTCAAACCAAGAAGATCAACAGCATGAAGTTCAGATCGGCTGAGAGTTCAACTGTTAGCATTCAGACAGAACATCAGCTGAAGAACCAGTCAGATGTAGATCGAAAATCTCAACCAACCTCTCCTTGATGAAAGTCTGACGTTGAGATTTGAATTTCATATAAGGAAGTCACGTGAAGGTTTGACTCTCTGTCATTACCTCATTTGACCCAACACAAGGCTGTCTCAGATGGAAAGCAGAAGCACGCAGTTGCCAAATCCGGAAAGTCTGCAGAGATGAGAGACAAGCCATCGCTATCAAAGAACAGAGATCAACAGCTCTTCCAACGGCTAGTTGATTCTCTCCGCCTATAAATAGAGGCATTCATTCACTCACAAGATATAAGACACACACGAGACGAGACAGACAAGTGCAAAGAGCGAAAGAAAGAACCAATTTCCTCACACAAGCTGAACTAGATTCATTCTCTTAGAACATCCTTAGTTGAGAGTTCTAGAGTGTTAAAATTCTGTCTGAGTGTGTTTAGATCCAACCTTGAGAACATCACTTTGTGAGAGTTCGTAGAGTGTTAGATCATAGCTCACTTCTTGTTCGAGCTATTTAGTTGGAACCCCACCCTTTCTTTCACCTGAAAAGGTTTAGGATCCTACTCTTCCCGTAACTGAGTAGATAGGTTGTTTAGTACTCGAAAACTAAACTGTAAGGTTGATAAGTACCCGCAAACTTATCCCAACGGTTGCAAAGCCCGCGTAAGCTTTGTGGTTTGTCCAGAAGAACTTGAACTAAATTGTGTGGACTCACAACTCCCCGTGGACGTAGGAGTTCTCTCCGAACCACGTTAAATCATTGTGTGTTATGTTTATTTTCAGTTATCTTATTGCATATTCAACTGACTATCTAACCTGCATACAAACTGGTTTATTCATCAACTGTTTTGGTTATTGACCAACCGTGCATAAAAGCGTGAGTAAATTTATACGAGTTAATTTCCACCACATTCCGCACAGCACATCACTTCCAACCGAGTGTTTCTTACTCGGTTGTGATTCCAACTGAGCTTCTTTACTCTGTTGAGTTATTTTTAGGGGGTTGTTTTAAAAAGTCTTATCTGGTGTATTCTCCCCCCCCCCATACACCAGAACTCGTATCGGGACCATCAAGTGGTATCAGAGCAGTGGTTCAAAAGACTACTGACTCTGTTTCACAAGGTGTGAATTCGAGGTGTTTTCTTCAGTGGTCAACTAAACAGATCTTTTTATCACGCTAGTGCATATTTGCTTGCATATTTGTTCTGTTGTTGTTCTGTTGTTGTGTGCATAAGATCGTGGTCATGTTCTCGGTTGTAAATTATACATCCTGGAGAACACGGATGAAGAAGATCTTACTATCAAAGCATCATCGGATGCAACAAGTACTCACATCCGGACCGATCATCACCAGGAAGAGAATCACTTGTACTCCTACAAATCCCAACGATGGGGATGCAACTGTGGAGTTGGTGGAGAAGAAGCCGGAAGACTACACTCCAGAGGAAGCCAAGGTGAGCCAGTTGGATATCTGGGCTCAGAGCACGATCATGTCAACTGTTGGACAAGATTACCTCCCTTGGATAGAAGAGTGCGAAACTGCCAAAGAAATGTGGGATATCTTGGCATCGCTGAGTGAAGAAAGCGACGAGACGAAGAAGAACAAGTTCTCACATGCATGCCAAGACTTCGACAACTTTGTCTGAGAACTGATGAAACCATCGATCAACTAGAGCTCCAGTTCATGGACATCATCAGAAGGATCCAGTCCATCCGAAAAGAAAAATATACTTTGAGAGAAATCAACCTCAAAGTATTACAAGCTCTACCAGCCGAGTGGGATACCTTCATCAATATCCATGAGAGCCGAGCTGACCTTGGTGAGATGGGAACTGAAAGATTGTTCTCAATTCTAAAGGGAAATGAGTACAAGGTGAACCGACGAAGGTCAACTCAGTCCTCGGTTCAGACGAGTCGACATGAGGATGTTGGTTCAGCCACCAAGTCAGTAGCGCTCCGAGCTGACTATTCAAAGCCGCGAACATCAAGGCCAACAAGATCAGCGGACACAGCTACAAAGGAGCCAAGCAGAGAAGAGCTACAACAGAACATAGCCGCTCTGTCAAAGAAGCTAGCTGACATGGACACTCGGTTCGGAAAATACAAGAGGTTCTACAAATCTAATCGAACTCGAGACAATTCAAAGCCTGTGAACAACGGTTGCTTTGAATGCGGCAAGGAAGGACATTTCAAAGCAGATTGTCCAGACCTCTCGAAGAAAGAGAGAGAAGCGTTGAGGGCCAAGCAAGCTGGAAAGAACAAGGCCATGGTTGCAGAAGAAGCAGCTGATGACATGGACATCTTCACTGACACTGAAGATGAGGATGAGCTGACTTCCACCAACAACGCTATCAGTCAGGATCAATGCCTCATGGCACTTGAAACCGATCAAGATGATACTGAGGTACACTCTAATCCTGCTAAGTTAAATTCTTCCAATATTTCTAACATGCAGGAATCACTGGATGAAGAGTTGGAACCCTCCTGGAGTGACTTTCAAGAACTCAGTGAGGAACTGCATCAGCAATCGGTTGAGTTTAAGAGTCGTCAAGAACAATTCTCCAAACTTGAAGAATCCTTAACCGAAAAGGACGATCTGATCAAGAGTCAAACTGAAGAGATAGATAATCTCAAAAATCAACTGAATGCGGTCAATCGAACTAATGCTCCAACCGATGAGGAGTTGACAAAGCAGATCAAGGAGCAGCAAGAACAGTTGAAAAATCAAGAGGCTCAGATCGACCAGCTGATAAAGAAGTCAGACGGACAAATCGAGCATATAGCTGTCCTCCTTAAGGAGTTGCAAACTGAGAAGGACAACTTAATAAAGCTATATCAGTCATCCAAGATCATCGAAAATCTTATCAGTTACAGCCGACAGATCGATGACGTGTCAGGACTCGGTTATGATGTGATCAAGGATACTGGAATCCCTCCAGCAACCTTCATCAAAGCTGTGGAAGCCAAGGTTGTCGAACCTAACACAGTTGAACCTGAGTCTCCCCAAAGTAATCCAACCTCCCCTTCTCAGCAAGCTCAACCGACCAAGGGAACCACAACTGAGAAGGGAAAATAAGCAGTAGATCGAGGACAGAATGTTCCATCGGTTGGGACATCAACCGAGGGGGAATGTTCCAAAAGTCAGAAGAGGAATCAGAGGCGTCGAAGACACAATCGGAACCGAACTCAGAATCAGAACCGACCTCTGTATCAACCTCAGAGTCAACATCAGAAAGATTGGAACCGACCGCAGAACCGACAAGGATCCAACCATCTGAATCAACAGCGGTTCCATCATCAGTTCAACCAAAGGTTCCAACTGAGTCAACCAATAAGGAACAGGTCGAACAACTGGAGATATTTATGCCACAACATGAACCACCAACAGGGCATGAACAACTATAGACAACACTCAAGGAGTTGGAATTAGAATCAGCCACAAAGATTCCAACATGGTGTCCGACCTCACAGACAAATTCAACAGGATAAGAATCGCCATCAAAACAGGGGGAAAGCCTCTCATCCGAAAGCTCAGAATGGGAGAAATCCAACTCCTCCCAAGAAACAGAACATCACTACTAACAACAAGCCTAAGGATAACCGAGGTGTTGTTACAGTTGATGATGAAGGAAAAGTGATCTAGAATGATAAATCTATCCGAGTATACAGGGAAAAACGACCCACAGTTCAAGGGGGAACTGGTTCTAACCCTCCAGGACCCAACTGAAATTGAGGACATAAGCGAGTTTCTCCTTGCAGGTACAGGAGAAACAGCTGAGGAAGAATAAAGCATCACGAACTCTGTGGGTGATGGATAGTGGATGTTCAAAACACATGACAAATCTGAAGGATTTGCTTGGGAATTTCGTGGAGAAAGAAGGACCTTCAGTTACCTTTGGTGAAAACTCAAAAGGTCACACCAGAGGTTACGGTACCCTTGAAACCAATCATGTTTCGATTTCTAATGTTTCTTATGTTGATGGATGGTAGCATAACTTGCTCTCCATCAGCCAATTCTGTGATATTGGTTTCTCTGTCAAGTTTGATGCACAGGGTTGCAGGGTTAAAAATGTCAGATCAAAACAGGTCATATTGTTGGGAAATTGATCACCAACCGGAAATGTCTACTATGCTGACTGGAACAATAGTCTTCCTGACACCTGCTTGTTATCAAAGAGCAGTTCAGATGTGAGCTGGCTGTGGCACAAAAGGCTCAATCATCTGAACTTCAAGACTATGAACCGACTTGCCAGACAAGAACATGCAAAAGGCATACCAAACCGAGTGTTTTCAACAACACATATCTGTAGTGCATGCCAGTTCGGAAAGCTCGCTAGATCCTCCTTCCGGTTGAAGACAACTCCCTCAACCGACCGAGTGTTACAGCTGATCCACGTGGATCTCTTTTGGCCAGTTACACCAAAGAGCATGAATGACAACGAGTTTACCCTAATTGTAACTGATTATTATTCCAGATACACGTGGACCATTTTCATGCATCACAAGAGTGAAACCCGAGATGAGCTACCCAAGTTGATAGATCGGATATCAAACAAGAGATGAAAATTATCTCCATCCGATCAGATCGTGGAACCAAGTTTCTAAATGAAACCATCATCGAGTATGATGAACCCATATTTGTGTCCATCTTTTCTTGTGTTTTTAGACTTTATCGAGTCATTATGTGTCTGGGAGGACACGCAAGTCGAGAGATAGTGTGCAGGGGAAGAACAGGTGGATGCTGGACAAATCCGATGGAAAATCTGTTGTTGAGATGGCGATACGATGCAAATGGGCATAGGACTGGAAGCTTGTAGCTGGGCAACATCGAAACATCCTTTCTACAAGTCAGGAAGCACCTCCCTATATCCTTAAGCCAACACACAGAGTACTCGGAGGAGCCAGGATCGTGGTCAACACTGGGAGCAAAGCAGGATGCAGACGATGAAGGGCAAGATGAGAGTCGAGCAGCAGCAGGTTTCTTTTCCTTCAAGGAAGAGGATAAGGATTGGATGTTTCCTTCCTTATCCTAGCTGAGCCAAATCATGGAATAAATCTACCACACAAGGAAAGAAGGAACGTGCATGCGAAGGAAAGAGAAAGAGGCGGAGGTTATGATATGCATGGGAAGAATCCTTATTCAACAAGGAATCCTTATTCAACAAGGAAACTTCCCTTCGACCTTAGAATCTCATCGCATATATATATGGCCGACTCTATCATGTAAAGGAGCTCTTCGAATTCAGTAGTTTAGATTAGTTCTGCATTCTAGGTTGAGAGAAAGTGAGGAAGAAACAAGTCCTAAGGGCAATTTACTTTTATTTCGTATTTTACTGCTTTAGTTTTAGTTGTTGGCGTGAAGCCAAGACCCTGGTTGCTGACTACGCTTTTGGGCAGCAACCCCTTTCCAGATTTATGCTAAGTATGTTTTTCTTTATTTACTTTGTGTTCTTATTTAAAATTATGTCAAGCTAAGTTTATTGTTTGGGTTGGATGTAGATGAAGTGATTCTAACTTACTCGTTCAAACTTGTGAGGTCTAATTGTGTTAGTTCGTTAATTGATTTTGTTTCCATAACACTTAGGATTAATTCTAGACTTAATTGATATTGAAGTTGATTGATCACCATCTAGATATTGAGATTAAGTCATCAACAGAAATTGGGAATAACACGAGAGTGTCTTTCATGCCCAAGAAGGTAAAGGTTGTTGGAGAGCAGTCGGTATTGACCTACCTCTTGGCGTCTTGGGTCTACTTATTCTTAATGCTTCTTGGGCAGCATCGTTACTGAAGTGTCTTCGTGACGTTGTTGATCGAGAAAGGAGATCTTGCCTTCTGGTCAAGATCTATAAAATTGATTAGACATAGGTTAAGTGTGTTAGCATCGTGACTTCGTGACCTTAGGGTGTTAGCTAATCTTTTCCTTAAACCAAGTGATAGAATTAGTTAATTGAATATCCTTGCACCGATGAACGAGTGAAGAGTAATTAGGATCATGGATTCGAAACCCAATCCAAACTCTTTTGTTATTTGATATTGTTATTTGTTGAGTACATGTTATTTAGATACTTTGAGACCAAAACCCTTTTGTTGAGCAACATCTGAAGAACAAATTACGCCGAGTTCCTTGGGTACGATCCCGCTTGCCGCTGACTACTACCTTGTTGGGAAAGAGGTATTTTATAAATATTATTTGTACGAAGTGTGTGACGACAGCGCTCCGTCAGAGTACTGCGAGAAGCATGGAATTACTCATCAAACATCAGCTGCGCGTACTCCGCAACAGAATGGAGTAGCTGAGCGAAGAAACCGAACACTAAAAGATGCAGCTACATCCATGTTGACAAGCTCAGCTCTGCCAAAGAGATTTTGGGCTGAAGCCATCAACACATCATGCTACACCCAGAACCGATCTCTTCTAACCAAGCGGTTGGGAAAGACACCATACGAGCTATGGAGACGCAGGAAGCCGGATATTTCATATTTTCGCGTTTTTGGTTCTAAGTGTTATATTCACAACAATGGGAAGACTCAGTTGAAAACTTTTGATGCCAAGGCTTCGAAAGGCATATTTCTTGGATATGCCGCTCGAATCAAGGCTTATAGAGTTTTCAACAATAGCTCTCGTGTTGTGGAGATAACACCTCATGTTAGTTTTGAGTAATCTACCTTTGAGTGCAGGGAACATGCTAAAGGACAACAGACTGATCCACAAGTTCCACCTGCTCTCACCAGATCGCAAACACTAAGGGAAAAGAATCTAGCTGAACCATTGGTATGGGCAACTGAGGATGATGATCCATACTCCTCTGAAGATGAATGTGAGGACCCCAGCTCATCTCAAGGGGGAACTCCAGCTGATGCCTCTCCAACTGCATCAGCATCCGAAGCCCAACCAAGCCCGGTTCAAAATGTTATCAATGTTGAGGATCCAGACTCAACAAATGATAAATCACCAGCTCAGAAGAGTCTAGCATCTCCCACAGCTCAGATCACGAAACAGCCACAGTTGGAAGAAGAAGGAAGACGCAACAGAAGATGGTATGAAGACCATTCCACAGACAACATCATCGGAGATCCAACTGAAGGTGTACGTACAAGAAGCAGAGTTGCGACTCAAGATTCAACCGAGGAAGATTCCAACACTTATGCCCAATATGCTGAGGAGTTGGCAGTCCTTGAGGAGTTCGAGCAAGCTGGAGATGTTGCCATGATTTCTTGCTTTGTAGCTGATGTACCAGAACCGAAGAATGTTGTGGAAGCTCTCAACTGTGTTCACTGGACAACAGCCATGCAAGAAGAACTGAATGAATTTCTACGCAACTGTGTATGGGAGTTGGTAGAAAGACCAAATGGTGTCAAGGTCATTGGATTAAAATGGATTTTCAAGAACAAGAGAGACGCCATTGGATTCATCGTGAGGAATAAAGCAAGGTTGGTTGCTCAGGGATATTGCCAACAAGAAGGAATCGATTTCGAGGACTCCTTCGCGCCGGTTGCAAGGCTGTAAGCCATCCGAATCTTTCTAGCCTATGCTGCATTTCACAAGTTTAAGGTCTATCAGATGGATGTGAAGTGTGCCTTCCTCAACGGTGATATCAAGGAAGATGTATATGTTGAACAACCTCCCTATTTTGAAACTGGAGATGGAAGAGTGTACAAGTTGAAGAAAGCAATCTATGGACTAAAACAAGCACCCAGGGCTTGGTATGACACTTTTTGTGGTTTTCTTCTGAACTCGGTGTTCAAACGAGGGTCAGTTGACAAAACCCTGTTCACCATCAAAGTTGGAGAAGATATACTTGTTGTGCAAATTTACGTCGACGACATCATATTCGGTTCCAAGTTGGAGGAGTTGTGTGAAAAATTCTCAAATCTCATGAAGGAGAAGTTCGAGATGTCGACGATGGGCGAGATGAACTACTTTCTTGGACTTCAAGCGAAGCAGTCACCAGAAGGGATATTCATCAATCAGTCCAAGTATACAAAGGAGCTCATCACCAAGTTCGGATTGCAGACAAGTAAGACAACGAGGATCCCGATGAATACTAACTGGAAGATTGAACCTGGAACAGAGGGAAAGCTTGTGGATGCCAGTAAGTATAGAGGGATCATCAGTTCTTTGCTATATCTAACCGCCAGTCGGCCAGACATATCTTACGCGGTTGGAGTGTGTGCACGGTTTCAAGTTCAACCGAGGGAAGCTCACATGTTGGCAGCAAAGAACATCATCAAATATCTAAAGGGAACTGTTAATGTTGAGTTGTGGTATCCAACCGACGACAACATCCAACTGACTGGATACTCAGATGCAGATCTAGCCGGAGATCGGTTGGACAGGAAGTCCACATCTGGACACTGTCAGTTCATGGGAAGCAAGCTAGTTTCGTGGTTCTCCAAGAAACAAGCATGTGTTGCTACTTCTTTAATCGAGTTAGAATATATGGCTGCCGGTAGCTGCTGCATGTAAGTGTTGTGGCTCAAGTAACAACTGAGAGACTATGAAGTTGCAACTGGACAGGTTCCCATTCATTGTGATAGCTCAAGTGCCATTGCTATCTCTTTGAATCCTGTTCACCATTCTCGGACGAAGCACATTGACATCCGACATCATTTCATCCGAGACCATATTGAGAAGAAGGACGTATCCATGGAGAAGATTCCATCTGAGATTCAGAGAGCAGATATCTTCACCAAACCTCTAGCCGAAACACGGTTCAAGATGTTATGTGATTTACTCGGATTGCTGGATCCATCAGATGAGGAACCAGTTGAGGTAAAGAGATAGATATCCATCTGAGGGAGAAGCTGAGATAAAGGGGGAATCTCAGATGCGGATTGCCAACCGAAGACATCAGACGTCAGCTGAACAGACGAATTCAAGTCAGCTGATGGTATGCTGCAACGTTGGATCAGACGTCAGCTGAACAGACGAACTCGAGTCAGCTGATGGTATGCCGCAACATTGGAACACAGCTGATTCCGACATCAGCTGGCAGGTGCATTTATGGCTGAAGGTGTTATGTTCTTTAATGAGAATGTTTGAAATAAATTCAAACATTCCTGAGCAAGTCAGTTACATTAAAAATAGCCATCATGTCGCATTAAATGTAAAGTACGGCTGAACATCTATAGCCTACTTTATAGTGCGAATGGGCTGACAAGGAAAACTGTACACCTTCTTACGCGCGGGTTGGAACTCGGTGCATGACGTCAAGTCAAAGATAGTCAACAGTCGCGTGATCTCAGCCGTTGATGGATTCGCGCCATTTAACCCCATCAGTCGATCTCAATCGAGTCAAAAACCTATATATAGCGGAAAATCAGGAAGTGATCTCTTACCTTCCTCATTCGTATCTATCTGCAATAACTGTTCATCATCTTCTCAGAGATTGTCTAACTATTTTCTGCAAAAGATATCCCTTACTTCTTCCTATATATATCTTCACAGTGATCATAAATGGCTCCCAAAAGCAAGAAAATGGCGTCTTCCGGACCATCTTTAGTCCTCACTTCTTACGAGGAATCTTTCGACTTGCTAGTGTCGAAGATCCATTTCGAACAGATCCTCTCCGAGCTCCGACGAGGAATTGGAGTCGCCGGTGTTGTCTCCCCTCGCCAATACACTCAGGGAAAATGGGCTCTTGGAATAGGCTAAGCTCTGCCCCACCCACTTGCTCAGGCGCCAGGTCGGCGAATTTTACGTGAATCTGCAGTCGTCCATCGACAGCAGAGAAGGAGTTACAACGGAAGTCTCCTGTCGGCAACGCGACGTTCCGGCTAGGACTATTCGCCGTGTCACCTTTCCCATCCCAGTTTCCGACGTCCTCCGCCACGTCATCCCAATAAACTACGCCGCCACGGAATTTCTGGAGAACATAACCGACGAGTTTCTGGAGAATGCTTTAATCACTCCGGAGAGGTTGAGGAGTAATATGCAAAGAACTAAACTGAAGCCAGAACATCGACTCCTGTTCGATGTTGTGTCTAAGGTGGTGTTCGGCTACAGTGGTGCCTTCGGCGACATCAGCCGACCAAAGTTGAAGCACAAGCATGAGATTGACTGGTTCAAATATTTTCTGAACCAGCTGATGGTGGAGAAGTCGAAGATCTCCGAAACAACAACAGACTCGGGAGAGAAACTGTTGAATGTGAAAGGGACACTCAACTTCGGCTGCAAGATCTCAACCCTGATCCTGCTCACAACCGAGGGTAGCAACATGGTCTGGGAAGACTGTGAGGAGACACCTGTTAAGAAGTTGATGCTGTTCCCAACAGCTAAGAAGGCACAGGAGGTGCTTAGGAGTGTCTACACTCCTAAGGAGAAGAAAGAGACTGGGAAGACTGCTGAGCCCACAGCTGAGGGGGAACCAGCTGTCGTTCGCCCCACCAAATCCAAAGCTGCACGACGACGAGCTGAGTCAGAGAAGGAAACAGCTGAGGAGCCTGCCCAGAAAAAGCTGAGGGTACGATTCAAGAAGACGGTTGAGAAGCCAGCTGAGGTGCCAACTGAGGTGCCAGCTGGAGAGCCAGCTAAGGAGCCAGTTGAGGTACCAGCTGAGGAGCAAGCTGAGGAGCAAGCTCCAGCTGAGGAGGAGCTACCAGATGTGGATGCACCAACTGAGGAGGCGATACCAGCTGAGGAGCCATCCGAGTCGAGCCGCTCAGCTGAGGCCACTTCTTTCGAGATCGTCCCTCGTGCCACCGGAGCTGATGAGGCAGACAGGATAGAGACAGACGTGACATCGGATGCATCTTTCTCTTCTAAGGAAATCGAACACGGTCTAACCTCCCCCACGGCAGGAGTTGATGCCGTACCGCCTAAAGAGCCTCTTGCTCTCTCAATCGAACAAACACAGCCAAATGTTCCGAGCACATTGCTCGATGCCAACATTGTGACCGCTCCTTTGGCCAATGTTGAGGAACTAATTGAAACCCCCCTCCCAACTGAATCCAATATTCCGAGCTCCCAGCTCGATGCCGATGTTGCGACCGACTCTTTGGCCAACATTGATGAACCTTTTGAACCTTTGCCATATGATTTATCTTCCTCGCCAATTGATGATGAAGCTGACCAACAGGCAATCGCGCTGGAGCACGAGGGCAAGGTGGCCTACTGCTTCCAGAAGTTGATAGCCATGTTCCCTGAGGCTCGTGACATGCCGGTCTTCGCCACTCTCGGAACCGAGCTGTTGTACCAGTTTAACCTGATCTTCAGTCACTGGTACGTGAAGAAAGATACGATCAGGGTGCACAGCTGGAATAGGCTGAAGTCAGACGAGTCTCACATCCGAGCCTACTTCAACTACTCAAATCTGGAAGTGGCTTACAACAACAAGGTTGCGTTGCTCACTCGTCGTCTAGACCAGAGCAAGGCAGAAGGGACAGACACCAGGGAGGCAGCTGGACAGGATTGCATTGATTTTCTCGACAATATGCTTGTCAAGTCAGCTGACTTCCTCGATGATCTGGACGCAGCTGCCGCCACAGCAAAGGAAGAAGAATAAGAGCTGAAGCTGTACCTGGCCAACCGACAAGCCATGGTCACAGTTGAGCCTCTAGCTCTGATTGAACAAGCCCCTCCAGCTGATCAGCCAGCTCCCTCCTCTGAAGAAATCTGTGAGCTGATAGCTGAGAGGGTGAACCAGCTGCGAACCGAGATGCTTGCCAACCTCCAACAACACAAAGAAGATCGGCTGAGGGTGTTGGCAGCACATGAAGAAAAGACCCAGCAGCTGGTGGAGGAGAATGTTGCGATGAAGACAAAGCTGGAAGAATTCTCCTCCTCCACCAGCCAAGACATGTCGGAGCTGAAGTCAACTCTTCTAGGGTTCAAGTCTAAGCTGAACGTCATCAAGTCCTTGTCCGACTCCAATCTCGCCAAGTCCCAACAAACTCAAGATGCAGAATGGGAATCTCAGTTCGAGTCGCGATGGGCTGAGTTTGCTGCTTTTCAAACTGAGGTCATTGAAAACCTCTCCGCGTTAAAGAAAGTCGAACAAGAGCGCCAGGACTCCGAACTGGCGAAGAAGATGGAGATCGAGTGCGCGGTCGATGAACTCTTCAACCGCATTCAACTCGTCGAACAACAGCTCACCTCTCTTGATGGTTCAATAGCAAGCCTTGTTGCTGATGCCAAAAAGGGGGAAGATAAAGAGACGGATGTTGAGATGCAGGAAGAAGAAGAGACCCAAGCCGAGGAAGCGATGCTAGCTGCAGCAAAATCTCAGCTGAGGAAGAAGACGAAGAAGGCCGCTCCTAAGTCAACCGAAGTCGGTGGAGCTGAAATGGAGAAAGACTTGGAGCAGGCAGAAAAGTTTGGAGTTTCGTACAACTCCATAGTCGAGATCGCAGCCGAGCTAGATTCAGAAGTCGACGGTATCACAACCGAAGAGTGCATTGCAGCTGCCAAGGCTATGGATGTTGCAGAGAAGGACTATATGAATCCGAGCTGGATCCGGAAGTTTGCCGCCAGCAAGGCCAGAAGGGTCAACCAATTTGAGGAGGAGCTGGACAAAATAACAAAGAACTTGGATCGAAACATTGCCTCCCGCAGCCGTCACCGAATTGATAAACATCAAGTCAAGGCTGAAGCTCGGCTAAGACAACAGAGGTTGCCGGGGAAGACTAAGATTCAGAGTCAGTTCAGGCATGTGGATAAATGGATGCCGACTGAATGGAACGAGGAGTGAGAGTTGTTCAAGCAGGAGTTCGTAAATGACTTCTACTACAGGAAGGTTTACGCAACTGACGACCCCAGGAAAGCCTTCAAGGAAGCGCTAACCGAGCTGCACACTGGGGACCCAGGGATGTTCAGCCAGTTCAGGCGTGCGATGATTGAAGTAAAACTGGATCTGAACACTGTCCCCGTCCCTCAGAAGGTTACTTATAAGCCTCCTTTCCTTCCAGACTCCCGCACCCCCAACAGGACAAAAATTGCAGCTGAGGTAAGACAAGTCTGTAAAGAGCACGGAGTCGACATCTCCAAGGAATCAGCAGCAAAGAGAGAAATTTTTGTTAGGATTTTCAGTAAGTATGGGCTACAATTTTAGCTCAGATAGTTTTTGAAGCAACTGATGTAATTTTTTGGTTTTTGGGCTTATCCTTGTAACAATCAGTTGTAATGAAAACTATTCAGTTATAAGATTCACCTTGATGAACAATCTCTCATTGTCCAAGCTCTGAATCGCAAAGTTATTTCAATACCATGTTATAACTGTGCTAACCCTTTGATGTTTTCATCTTATAGACAGTCTAGAATTTCAGCTGAGATTTTAGATAAGTCAGTTAGATTTAGATCAGTTGTGATCTGTAAGGGTTTTAGAATTCTTATAAGGGGTTTTGGCATCATCAAAAAGGGGGAAATTGTTGGGAAATTTATTAAAGTTTTGATTGATTCCAAAACCAACTGACCCCAACCGAGTAGATGTTGCCAGATCCTAATGTTAGTAGTTAGGCTCGCTGTTTGAGCATTGTTAAGATTTTATCTTTACAGGACTCCAGCTAAAGACGGCAACAAGGCTTCAATCGGATAGAACATCAGTTGTGAGGAAGACAACTGAGCGTTCATAAGATGAGCATTCAAAGTGAAAGATGCAAAACTCATCTAAGCATTGAAAAAGGGGGAAGTTACGTTCAAGAGAAGTTGCAATTGAACATCAGTTGTAAGGAAGACTACTGAGCGTTCATCAAATGAGAAGTAGATAGGGGAAGAGAACATCAGATGAAAGAAAGTCATCTGAGCGTTCAACCCAACTGATCAGATACAAGGAAGACAACTGAGTGTTCAGTTTCAGAACATCAGTTGTAGGACCTCAAACCAAGAAGATCAATAGCATGAAGTTCAGATCGGCTGAGAGTTCAACTGTTAGCATTCAGACAGAACATCAGCTGAAGAACCAGTCAGATGTAGATCGGAAATCTTAACCAACCTCTCCTTGATGAAAGTCTGACGTTGAGATTTGAATTTCATATAAGAAAGTCACGTGAAGGTTTGACTCTCTGTCATTACCTCATTTGGCCCAACACAAGGCTGTCTCAGATGGAAAGCAGAAGCACGCAGTTGCCAAATCCGGAAAGTCTGCAGAGATGAGAGACAAGCCATCGCTATCAAAGAACAGAGATCAACAGCTCTTCCAACGGCTAGTTGATTCTCTCCGCCTATAAATTAAGGCATTCATTCACTCACAAGATATAAGACACACACGAGACGAGACAGACAAGTGCAAAGAGCGAAAGAAAGAACCAATTTCCTCACACAAGCTGAACTAGATTCATTCTCTTAGAACATCCTTAGTTGAGAGTTCTAGAGTGTTAAAATTCTGTCTGAGTGTGTTTAGATCCAACCTTGAGAATATCACTTTGTGAGAGTTCGTAGAGTGTTAGATTATAGCTCACTTCTTGTTCGAGCTATTTAGTTGGAACCCCACCCTTTCTTTCACCTGAAAAGGTTTAGGATCCTACTCTTCCCGTAACTGAGTAGATAGGTTGTTTAGTACTCGAAAACTAAACTGTAAGGTTGATAAGTACCCGCAAACTTATCCCAACGGTTGCAAAGCCTGCGTAAGCTTTGTGGTTTGTCCAGAAGAACTTGGACTGAGTTGTGTGGACTCACAACTCCCCGTGGACGTAGGAGTTCTCTCCGAACCACGTTAAATCTTTGTGTGTTGTGTTTATTTTCAGTTATCTTATTGCATATTCAACTGACTATCTAACCTGCATACAAACTGGTTTATTCATCAACTGTTTTGGTTATTGACCAACCGTGCATAAAAGCGTGAGTAAATTTATACGAGTTAATTTCCACCACATTCCGTACAACACATCACTTCCAACCGAGTGTTTCTTACTCGGCTGTGATTCCAACTGAGCTTCTTTACTCTATTGAGTTATTTTTAGGGGGTTGTTTTAAAAAGTCTTATCTGGTGTATTCCCTCCCCCCCCCATACACCAGAACTCGTATCGGGACCATCACTTAGCAGTAAGAACTGTGGTGGATGGAGCAACCATTTATGCCATTGCAACAACAATATTACCATTCCAATCTCGAATTATTACCCCAACACCAAAACGACCTTTCTCAGAATTAAATATAGCATCCATATCCACGTGATAACGTCCTGGTCGTGGTTTCTTCTATCTCTTATCCCCAAGTTTCATACCCAGAGTATTAGTATCAACAAAAGAAGTCTTTGCTAGTTGGTATTGCTCCCACAAGATCCAACTATCAGCCTCAGTAACTATCTGTCTATTCTCCCTATCTTCATGCTTCGATCGACATAACTAGCACCATATTTTCCATAGCATCATCACCCATAATTCATACTCTTCTTGCGACATATTTTCTCATATACAAGTGCCGATATCCTGAGCATCTCTTTCTTGCTGTACAATCTTCTAGAAGCAACTCCCTTTCCAACTAGTTCTCGTCAATTCACACGACAACAAGCAATGCATTGTTGTTGATGCAATCCAAAATTGAAGATATGAAGATTTTATTTATTTTAATTTAATTTTCGTTTTTAATTATTGTAGGCCAAATATAAGGCTTTATTTTTAGTTATTTTGGTAGTTTTATATTTTATTAGGTTAATGATTTGTTTCGTTATTAGTTTAGGATTTGTTTCCTTACTAGATTAGGATTATGTTTTCTTTTTATTTAAGGAATTGTTTTTCCTTATTAGATTAAGACTCTATTGTATTCCACACCTATAAATAGGTCTAGTAGGGTATGGATTAAATAACAATTTGATGAATAATATTTTGTGAGTTTATCTCTCCTTCAGTTCGTTCACCGAACTAGTGGATTGGCGGCATGCCACCGTGATGTTCTTATCGATTATCAAACGGATCACCATCACCGTTTGTGTGTCATTCATCGTCCCCGAGTTGCTGCGTCAACATCACGTTGGGTTATAGGGAATTCCATTCGCCTATTTCATTTCGTGGGTTAGATTCAGAGGTTTTGGGATACTCCATCTTATCGACTTATCAAACGGATCACCATCATCGTTTGTGTGTCATTCATCGTTCCCGAGTTGTTGTTTCATCATCAAGTTGGGATTTAGGGAATTTCTATTCGCCTAATTCACTTTGCTAGATAGAACCAGAGGTTTTGAGATGTTCCATCTTATCCGTTTCGGTTCAGATTTGATCTTAGGTGTATACTATTCACGTCGGCGTCTGCAACTCCGGCGAGGATCGTATCATTTGGTATCAGAGCCAGGTTTGAACCTCTATCTTTTATTTGTTTTTGTGTCTTTTATGCAGGTTTGAAGCTTTGGATTTGTGGACAAATCCCTTTCAAGAGGAGAGGAATGATGCAATCCAAGATTGAAGATTTGAAGAATTTATTTATTTTAATTTAATTTTCATTTTTAATTATTGTAGGCCAAATATAAGGCTTTATTTTAATTATTTTGGTGGTTTTATATTTTATTAGGTTAAAGATTTATTTCCTTATTAGTTTATGATTTGTTTCCTTATTATTTAAGGAATTGTTTCCTTACTAGATTAGGATTATATTTTCTTTTTATTTAAGGAATTATTTTTCCTTATTAGATTAAGACTCTATTGTATTCCACACCTATAAATAGGTCTAGTAGGGTATGGATTAAATAATGATTTGATGAATAATATTGTGAGTTTATCTCTCCTTCAGTTCGTTCACCGAACTAGCGGATTGACGGCATGCCACTGTGATGTTCTTATCGATTATCAAACGGATCACTATAACCGTTTGTGTGTCATTCATCATCCCTGAGTTGCTGCGTCAATATCACGTTGGGTTATAGGGAATTCAATTCGCCTATTTCATTTCGTGGGTTAGATTCAGAGGTTTTGGGATATTCCATCTTATCGACTTATCAAACGGATCACCATCATCGTTTGTGTGTCATTCATCGTCCCCGAGTTGCTGTTTCATCATCAAGTTGGGTTTTAGGGAATTTCTATTTGCCTAATTCACTTCGCGAGATAGAACCAGAGGTTTTGGGATATTCCATCTTATCCGGTTCGGTTCAGATTTGGTCTTGGGTGTATACTATTCACGTCGGAATCTGCAACTCCGGCGAGGATCATATCAGTTGTGCCCCAATCCTGCAGGCACATCTTACAAATACCATCAGTAGGAACAAGTCCATATTTCCCATCTTTTCTTTGCTGACGACAGTCTAATCTTCTTTAAAACCACAGATGAGGGTTGTAATAGCATGAAGATTGTTTTATAGGAGTTTGAAAAAACATCGGGTCAGTCGATTAGTGTGGCGAAATCTGCAGCCATGTTGAGCCCAAATAGTAATAATCAAATAGCTGAAAGAGTGGAGAGAATTCTGGGAGTCAAAATAGTCCAAGCTCATGCAATTTATTTGGGCTTGCCTACCTTATCTAGTAGGCAAAAACAAATATAATTTGGCTATTTGAGGGAAAGGATTCAAAAGAAGTTATGGAGATGGAATGATTGACATTTCTCTGCTGGAGGGAAAGAAGTGCTTATTAAATCTGTGGTGCAGGCGATTCCTACTTGTACGATGTCTTGTTTTAAAATCCTGGACTCTATTTGCTTGGATATCAATAGAATCTGTGCGGAGTTTTGGTGGGGGGGATGACGATGAGGGTAGGAAGATGCATTGGAAAATTTGGCAGGAGATGTGTCTACCCAAAGACTGGGGGAATGGGCTTTCTCAACTTGAGAAGCTTTAAACAAAACATATTGAGAGCATAACAATCATTCTCTTGCTTACATGGAATTTCTAGATTTTATGCTTCATATTTATCTAAACACACAAATATAGACATCAATTTGACATATGAGTTTACCTCACTCTTTATATTTAAGAAAACTGAAATCTGGAACCAATTAAACATTTAACAATTAAGCCTCCCTATAATTATATAGTACATTTTACGTTATATATTTAAGGAGGTGTATACTATACAACCGGGTCAAACGGGTCGAATTTTAACCCGTTGACCCGCGCTCCATTCATTTAAATAAATAACAAATTGCTTTTGTAACCAGGAGAATTGGAACCCACGATCGACAATGAAAAAGGCCGAGTCTTAAGTTCAGGAGACTTACTGCTTGGCCACAATTTCTTGTTTCTTCTCTTATCTAATTACACGCATTTATAACACGCCGCTTTTTCTTTTTTGCTTTTTTAAGTATTTTCATTTTTTTTTTGTTTTTATTTTTTCTTTTTCCTTATAATTTATCTTTTTGATTATGTGTCATATTATCCATTTTATTTGTTTTTTCATTTTAAAATTTTTTTTTCCAAAATTACTAGTATTTGTTTTTGAAAAAGTACAATACTTTTGAAGTTTTTTTTTTTTGAACTTTAACAATTAAATTTAAAGACCGCTTTACGATGGACTTGAACCCGTGACCTTTTGGTCCGGACATTAACCCCTCTACCGCTATGTGTTCTATATTATCTAAAAGTAAACACGGTCTATAACACAAATTAATAATAGTGAAACATTGTACTTCTTAAATATCAATAATTACTTTTTCTTACGACAATAATTACTTGATCAAATGACTAAAAGTACATCATCTCATTAATTGAAATAACAATCATCGTTAAGAAAAATAATTATTATGAAACATAACTTTTCTTCTTATAAATAATTACTTTTCATCACAACAATAATTACTTGACCAAATAATTAAATGTACAAGTTATCGTGAATAAAAGTAAATATTGTCGTGAAGAAAAGTAATATTTTTGAAACATTACCTTGTTCATATCAATGATTATTTTTCATTACGATAATAATTACTTGACCGAATTACAAAAAATACAAGATGTCGAGAATAAAAGTAAATATTGTCGTGAAGAAAAGTAATATTTTTGAAATATTACCTTTATTCATGTTAATGATTACTTTTAATCAAGACAATTATTACTTTATCAAATAATTAAAAATATATGTTGTCGTGAATAAAAGTAAATATTGTCGTGAAGAAAAATAATATTTTTGAAACATTACCTTTGTTCATATCAATGATTATTTTTTATTACGATAATAATTAATTGACTGAATTACTAAAATTACAAGTTTTCGTGAATAAAAGTAAATATTGTCGTGAATTATGGACAACGAAAAAATAATTATGAAAAAGAAAGAAGAAAAAAAATAGAAAAAAAGAAGCAGAATAAAATTGAAAAAATAATTATGAAAAAAAGAAAAAGAATTAAAAATAGAGAGAATAAATTAAGAAAGAAATCAAATAAAATGGACAAAGAAAAAATATTATGAAAAAGAAAGAAGAAAAAGAAAGAAAAAGAATTTAAAATATAAAATAGGAAAAATAAATAAATTAAGAAGGAATGAAAAATAGAAAAAAAAAAAACAAAAAGTGTTGGAGTCGAGATGAACCCTCGCCAACACAACACTCAAAGCCTTATATAGCACAATTATAGTCACTGGGCTACAACTATTTCATTAGCTTTCATTTCAGTAGTTTATTATTATCTGCTCCAAATCCGGGGCAAAAAATCGATTGTATAGTATACAACGTTGTACGAAAACATTTGTCTTAAATCTATACATGGATGAAATGCAGCTTATTATCATAGGTGAGTTCCGGCCAATTTACACTATCTTCAATCATATTACTTTTAACCAGTAAAATTTTCATAATGAAATTGAAAAGAAAATTCATTCATAATTCAAATTTTCTTCTGACGATCCAACAACATGCATCGATGAAGTTATTTAAAAAAGAAAAGCAAATGAACTCGACAACCTAGATGCGTTAATCAGTCTGTGTGAATCGGCGTAGTTATGATGGTTGAGGAAGAAGGTTGGTGCATATTGTGAACAATAGGAAACTGCAGCGAAGCACGTCATGTGCATGGGATTTGTTTCTTATTAGAAGTTGTTATTGCTTTTATAAAAGAGTAATGATATTCGGACACCACGTGATTAGCCACGCGCTAAAAATGGTAATATAGGTGACGTGGGGTGACACATGGCGATCCCTGGTTGGCGCGATCGCTAGCCATTGCGATCGCCAACGGTCATCGAATAATTCTTTTTTTTATTTAATTCTCACATTCTCACCTATAAAATACACCCTTCTCCCCCTCATTTCATACACCAATCTATTCAATTCTCTTTCAAATCTCCTCAACACCTTCAAATTCTTGTTTATTTCGATCATTTAAAAAATCATGCCAGGCGACAATGATTATTACAACACTAAAATGGAAGAAATGCGGTAGTTAGCGAGCCAAATTCCCGTCATATTCTCCAATCTCATGGTGAAGGCCGCCGAAGAAGTCGCCGAGGAAGAAGAGGAGGAGGCGGCGGCCGCCGATACCGTCCGAAGTTCAAAGAGGAAAAGGACGGTGGTGCATCGTGACCGCCTTGATGCCGAGGCCCGTCTTCATGCGGATTACTTCTCTAATTTTCCAACGTGGTGCGAAGACGTCTTCCGGCGCCGATATCGTATGAGCAAAAAACTATTCAACACAATCTACAAGGCGGTGGAGGCTTGGGAACCTTATTTTCAGCAGCGCGCGGATGCAGCGGGGAAACTGGGGTTCACGTCACTCCAGAAATGTACGATGGCATTGCGGCAACTCGCAAATAGCAGTTGCGCTAATCAATACGATGAGTATCTATGGATAGGAGACAACACTTGTTGGCTATCGCTTGATTATTTTTGTCAAGCGATCATATCTGCATTGGGCGCCGAGTATTTGTAGCCACTAAACACGGCTGACTGCAATCGGCTTCTGAAAATGCACGAATCGAAGCACGGCTTCCTCGGAATGCTTGGTAGCATCGACTGCATGCATTGGCAGTGGAGGAACTACCCAAATGGATGAAAAAGGGCGTACAGGAACCAGAAGAAGGGGCACCCAATGGTCGTGCTTGAATTTGTTGCTTCTCAAGATCTGTAGATTTGTCACGCATTCTTCGGTGTCGCCGGCTCAAACAACGACATCAATGTGCTCAACCAATTGGACGTTTTTCAGGATTTTCTACAAGGAAAGAGCCCGGCGGTGACTTTTACCGCAAACGACACTTAACACAAAATGGGCTACTATCTAACTAACGGATGATGAACCCATATTTGTGTTCCTTTTTCGTGTCTTTTTGTTGTGTCTTTTGCATCATTTTCAAGTCTTTATGTGTCTGGAAGGACACAAGTAGGAAGAAGTGGGTGCAGAGCAGAACAAGTGCGATTGTGGGCATAATCTGGCGGAAAACTGCTTTTCTGGCGTTGGGCAAAGATACGATGCAATATGGGCATAGGGCTGAAGTTTGTAGCTGAGAATGAAAAGACATATCTTGAGCAAGCTACAGGTGAAGGAGTACATCCCCATAACATTACGTCCAAAGCAGCAGAGTACCCAGATTTGTGCGCGTTAAGGGCAAGACTGATGCAGACGTGACCAAGGCAGAAGGATGTAGCAGTGGGCAGTAGACATTACTTGATCTCCAAGGAAGAAGATTAGGAAGGAAATTTCCATCGTCATCTTGAAGAGTCCGATCAAAGTTCAATCCACCAAGGATAAGGAAAGTTGTCCTATGCCGAGTCAAAGAAGGAAACAAGGCCCAAAGAAGGAAGTCCAACCCATGAAGGGAACCGCCTTATCTCTCTTCGATGCCTATATATATGGATGCATGTCTTCTGTAAATCGTGATCTTTAATTCACGACTTTTGTTTTTGAGATTTTAGAGAGGAGAAAAACAAGTCTTACGGGCAAAGCTTTATTTTCTGTTTATTTAGTTTACGATTTCTTTGGCGTTGTGGCCAAGACGATTCTAGATTTGCTGAATACTTCAAGTACTTCTTATTTTAATTCAAAGTATGGTTTCTCTTATTACTTTTGTTTTGCTTTCATTTAAATTCAAGTCTAGCTAATTTCTTAAACTTGGATTGGATTAGATGATGTGAATATTGATACTTTGATTACTCGTGAGGCCTAAGCGTTTAAATTAGATCGTGTGCTTTTATTCCCGAAATATTTAGGGCTTAATATTAGATTTGGACAAGATAACTAAATGCTTGATCACCAATAAGTTAAGGCGTTTAGATCACAAATAGAGTCGGGGTCAACACGAGAGTGTCCCTTGTGCCCGAATAGATATTAAGTATTGGAGAGTAGTCGGTGTTTTGGGCATCTCTTGGCTGATTTGGGTCTAAAAGAAGTTAATGCTCCTTGGGCAATATATCTGCTGAAGGGTCTTCATGGATGTATTGATCAAGGAAGGAGTTTTGTCTAGAGTGTCTCTGGCATACTAAAATTTAAAGTGATAGATATAAGAGTAAAGTATTCTTAGCCGTGACTTCGTGACCATAGGGCATGAATTAATTTACTCTTTAAACCGAAAAGTAAAGGTATGCGATTGAATATTATTGAGCCCATGATCGAGTGAAGTATTAATGTTCATTGATTCGAAATCCAGTCCAAGTACTTTTTGTTATTGATCAAATCTACTTTTAGTTTCAGTTACAGTTTTTAGTGTTTGTTGACCAAGACAAGTGGAGTGCAGACCAAAACCCTTTTTAGTGACACCGGTTACGTGAAAGAGAGACTACACCAATTCCCTTGGATACGACGCTGCTTACAGCTGGCTATCGCCTACTGTGGGCATAGGAGTTACAAATTTTATTTGTGCGAAGTGCAAATGACAGCTTCGTCAACGGTATTTATCCATGTTGGCCGACCTTTGTGAAGACTCTCTCGTGCCCGACTGAGCTAAAGAGATGTTTATTTGTGAGGAAACAAGAAGCCGCATGCAAGGACGTGGAAAGAGCTTTCGGCGTTCTCAAAGCTCGTTGGGCTATAATTAGTAGGTCGGCGTGTTCCTGATTCTGAGAGACTTTATCAGACATCATGTATGCTTGCATTATTTTGCATAACATGATAGTTGAAGATGAGGGCGATTCTGTAACTAATTGGATCTTGGACGAAGAATCAACATCTACAGCCGAAGCGAGTTTGAGTACGAGACAAGGAGCCCCACCGAGCTTTCGAGAGTACCTGAAGCAGAAAGAAAGCCTTCGAGATAAAAGATCACACGCAAAACTCTAGGATGATTTGATCGAAGAAATTTGGACACATTTCGGAGATGTCATGTAATTTTTCTCTTTTTTCCATGTATTATTTTAATTTAAATTAATAAAATACTTTTATTAAAAAAAAAATCAGCGAGCTCGAGCTCGCCAATGTGCATAGTGCGAGCACACTCACACGTGGCTCTCCACGTGGGCAGTGAGCTCGCTCAAAAGCTTGCCGCTGCAAATTGCCTTAGGCGAGCTCCACATTGGCGAGCTCCACATTGGAGTTCGTTGTCCATTATTGTGGGCCCTAGCACGCTCTTTATTTATGTTGCAATGGCGAGCTTCCAATGTGGATCTCGCTACTTATTTTTTTTTAATATGATTTTTATTTATATTTTATTATAAAAACAATAATTTCAAAAATTAAAATTTTATTTAATTAAATAAAAAACCTTACATTCAAATTAAAAAAAAAACTACAAGTTATCCCAACCATGTTTTTTCTTTAGAGTCTCGACATAGGCCTCGTGGAATCTCCTCTCTTCGGGTTCCAAGTTGGCGGTATTCTCGTAACGATATGGTAGTCTTGCGTCCGCAAAAATTCCGACACTGCTGCCCTCATCGCCTTGGAGGCATTGGCAAGTTCCGTCGCCGCCGAAGCAGAACTTGAGCTCGAACCCGTCTTCTTTTTTCTTCTTGCGACCGCCCTTTTCACGTCTCTACCCATCGGCCGCTGGAGCCGACTAGAGTGCTCTGAGCCAAATTCAATGCCCGAAAATGGAGTGGTCGATCGCAATGTGTTCCTGCTCAGATTGCTCCCCGCCACTGAATCGTGCGCCGAAGTGGAGTAGCTTCTATCTTTGCCTGTCTTCGTTCTCTTTGGTGCCGCTTAGATTTGGTATTTGGCGGAGTGTACTGAGGCAAAATTTGGCATCTCTCTTACTACCCGCCACGTCTCCAAGTGCTTGAAGGGTCCGTCTTTCAAACTTTGCCACTCGACGGGGGCGTGAGCCATAATGTCCTTGCCGCTCTCACCGCTTCGGCCGTGGATCTCGCACTCCTTGTACAGTTGTTGAAAATCCGCCAATGGGTGCTTCACTAGATCCCAATGGTTGCAGAGCTTTTGCGTGTTCCTTCTCGGTGTTCCTTGGGTGCCGGAGCTCATGGTATCGAAGCAACATGCACTGCCAATACACATCCTTCTTTTGGCCGTTGCCGATGATGAGGCCTTGGCTAATGTCGACCCAACACCGAACCAAGATTTCCATCTCGGCCTCTGTGTAGCCTTGCGGCCCGTCCTCGTCATCGGAAGATGACTCCACCAACCACCAACTCTACCGCACTTGTCGCCGCCCTACCGTCTCCACGACAAGCACCACGGCTGTCACGACCGCCACCACGGCGACAACTACCAGAGGTCGCCGCTTTTTTCCCTTTCCTCTTTGCCGATGACGTGACTTAAACCTCGTCTTCATTCTCGTCCAAATTGAACGTTGAGTTGAAATCATCGGGAGACAGTGTGGGATGTGTAGGATAGCTGGAGCCCGAGTCTCGTGAAGGATAACCGGAGGTCGCGGAATTGGAGGCTCTAAAGCCTTGAAATGGTGCAAAGGCCCCGACCGGAAAACAAGGAACGTAGGCTCCTTGTGTGGAAAATTGAAGCATAAAGGCTTGAGGAGAGAAGAATAAATCCCGTTAGGGAATCGGAGAATATATATTTTGACGAGGAGATGGACGGGGATTCATGCTATTTGGATCAATTTCCTCGGAAAATGGCCAAGAGGTGTTAGAATTGGCGTTGGGATCCTTTTGTTTTGTGCAAGATGACCACCGGTGAGAGAGAGGTGAGAGTTGAGAGATTAGAGTGTAGAGAGTGTGCAATTTATGTGGAGGAAAGATATATATATATATATATATATATATAGAAGAGTAATACTGATTTAAAAAAAAATTGAATGGTGATCGTTGACGATCCCAATGGCTACGCGCGCGACCAACCTGCAGCCACCATGAGAGCGCGAGAGCTTGAGCTCGCTCAATCGAGCTTGGGATCGCGAACTCCACTCTCGGCAATGGCTTGTGAGCGTGCTATGTGAGCTCGCTAGGGCAGCGAGCGCACTCGCACTCGCACCGCTGTCCATGGCCTTAGCTAGCTCTATAAATAGGATTTCTCTTGTATTTCAAATGCATTTTGTTTACATGAATGAAAGATATTTTCATGTTCTTAGCTTTGTTTAGTTTCTCAATTCAACATGGTATTAGAGCTAGGTTTCCATTGTGATCGTGATTTCAATTTAATCTATACTGTTTGAGGTTTGATGGCTGCAAATTGGCGTAATGGTGCAAATCGCAGCAATGCGATCCAAATCGGTGAAGATTATACAAGTCCATACTACATGCTGGTAAGTGAAAATCCCGACGTCATGTTGGTGACACAACCGCTCAATGGTCCAAATTACAACACCTGACATCGATTGATGCTCACAGTGTTAATCGCGAAGAACAAGGCAACTTTTGTTGATGGAACTCTTCCAAAACCTGAAGTAGATGATTTGTTGTATGCTCAATGGGTGAGATGTATCAATATGGTTGTGTCGTGGTTGAAAAACTCTATTGTTCCTCATATTAGTTCTAGTTTGATGTATGTTGATACAACTACTCAGATCCGGGTAGATCTACGTGAAAGGTTTCATGATAATTTTGTGTGAGCATCTCCCGTGATCACGAAGCTAGGGCAGCGGGCACTTCCCAACTCCCTATGCCCATGGGATGCAAGATCAAGTAGTATCTTTGAAATCAATGAAGGAGGAGTATCTTGACTTTGAAGCACTCAAGAGAATGAAGAATATCCAGAGGGATAAGTGTGGGACCTTGGTCTTTATTGACTATACCGAGGCCAAGGAGACTCATTCCAAACCCCCTGTTGTTGTTGTGATCGCCAAGGAGAGAGCGAGTAGTAATGGAGAGCGGCCCAAGAATGATGACCTCGTGACCAGAATGGAGCGAGTGGAGAAGCTGTTGATCGAGATCCGTGATGCCCAGATTGAGATGCGCAATGCTCACCAAGGATTCAGCCATCTACCTAAATCTGCTTCCTCTTAATTTGTTTCATCCCTTTGTTTAGTTTAGTTTAGGTAGTTAATTTGGTTTCTTTTGAGGTTTTGTTTTGTGTTGTGTTATTATTGTGTCTGTTGGTCAAGAAGGAAGGAGTGTTGCCCTCGCCCACATTTTGGCAAAATGTGGGGTGAGGGTTTGAATTCCTTTCTCAAGTTTGTTTGGTCTTTGACCTTTGCTTTACTGACGTTGCTCAAAGCATAACGTGTGGGTGGGGTCGTCGTTGTTGAGTTATTTTTGTTGAGTCAGTTTGATTGTGTCATGGTCACCACTTTACCTACTTTGATCAAAGCAAAGTGTGTGGGTGGGACCTTTTGTTGTTTTCTGTGGTTGTTCTTCCTGTTGGTCAGCATGACTAGAATTTTGGTCAAGATAAGTATGTTTTGATTGAGTATGTGGTATGTGGATAAGTAGGATGTATTAAATATTGAGCAACTTATGTGATGATTTGAGTTGAATATTGAAGGTCCCGATACGAGTCACTGGTGTATGGGGGGGGGGGGGAATACACCAGTTAGGATTTTTCAACTTTCGAAAAACTTAACACTTGAAATCAACTTCAACCGAGTAAAAGGACTCAGTTGGGATCTCACAGCTGAGTAAGCAACCTCAGCTGGAAGAGTGGTGCTGTGCGGAATGTGGTGGAAAATGGACTCGTAAAATCAAACTCACGCTTTTATGCACGGTTGGTCAAAACCAAAACTGTTGATGTGAAAGAATGCAGATTGTATGCGGTTAGTTTGTCAGTTTAGATATGCAAATAATGACTGAACACAAATAAACACGACACACAAGATTTATGTGGTTCGGAGAGAACTCCTACATCCACGGGGAGATGTGAGTCCACACACCTCAGTCCAAGTTCTTCTGGACAGAACCACTCAGCTTACGCGGGCTGAGCAACCGTTAAGGATAAGTTTGCGGGTACTTATCGACCTTACAGTTAAGATTACGGGTTCTTAACAACCTATGCTAAGTTTGCGGGCACTTAACAGCCTATCTACTCAGTTGCAGGAAGAGTAGGGTCCTAACTAACACTTTTTAGGGTGTGAGAGTGGGTGGGTTTTTCCAACTACAACTCGATCACAAATGAGAGCTGGATCTAAGGTTTGAACGAATAAACACTCAACCTAAGATCAAAAACAGTTTCGATCTCTAGGAACCCTCAACTACTAATGTTCTCTCAAATTGGAACTCTCAGCTGCTGATGCTCTTAGATGATGATTTTGCAGATTTGCTTTTTGCTTTGATTTCTCTCAAGAAAGCTCTTGAATTTTCGTCGTCTATGTATCGTCGTGTGTGTCTCTCGAATGAGAGAATGCCTATATTTATAGGCGGAGAGAATCAACTAGCCGTTGGAGGAGCAGTTGATCTCTGATCGGTTGAAAGCGATGACTTGTCTCTCATCTTTGCAGACTTTCCCGATATGGCATCTGTGCTCTTCTGCTTTCCATCTGAGACAGCCTTGTGTTGGGCCAAATGGGGTAATGACTGAACGGTCAAACCCTCATGTGACTTCCTTTTGAAATTCAAATCTTTGACAGTCAACTTCGGTTTGTCGGTTGAAAGTCTTGACCTTCATCTGAGTGATCTTCAGTTGATGTTCCGATCTGTCGAGCTCTCAGCTGACTTTGAACTTCAAACAGTTGAACTCCTTGTTCGGATTCTATAACTGAGGTTCTGAAACTGAACATTCAGTTGTCTTCCTTGTATTTACTCAGTTGGGTTTGAACCCTCAAATGATTTTCTTTTCATCTGATGTTCTCTTCCTCTCTGCTGCTTCTCATCTGATGAACCCTCAGTTGGTTTCCTTCTCAACTGATGTTCTGAAGACTTCCCTTTGTTTGCATCTGAGCAAATGAACTCTCAGTTGTCTTTCTTCACAACTGATGTTCTGTCTGAGTGACGCCTTGTTGCCATCTTCAGCTGGAGACCTGTAAAGATAAAATCTTAACTTTGCTCAAACAGCGAGCCTAACTTCTAACATTAGGTTCTGGCAACATCTACTCGGTTGGGGTCAGTCGGTTTTGGAATTCATCAAAACTTATACTAATAAATTTCCCAACAATTTCCCCCTTTTTGATGATGCCAAAACCACTTACAACTTGAAACCACTACTGATCTATACCTCACTAACTTATCTAAAATCTCAGCTGAAATTCTAGACAGTATATAAGATAAAACATCAAAGGGTTAACACAGTTATAATATGGTATTTAAAAAATACTTTGTGATTCAGAGCTTGGACAATGAGGGATTGTTCATCAAGGTGAATCTTATAACTGAATAGTTTTCTTTACAACTGATTGTTACAAAAGATAGGCTCAAAAACCGAAAATTACAACAGTTGCTAGAAAACTAACTGAGCTAGTATTGTAGCCCATACTTGCCAAAGATCCTTACAAAAATTTCCCTCTTAGCAGGTGACTCCTTAGAGATGTCCACTCCATGCTCCTTGCAGACCTGCCTCGCCTCAGATGCAATCTTCTGACGGTTCGGGTTGCTGGAATCCAAGAGAAGAGGTGGCCGCTAAGTAACCCTCTTGGGAACTGGAACAGTGTTCAAGTCCAGGTTGGCGTCAATCATGGCCCTCCTGAATTGACTGAACATGCCCGGGTCACCTGAGTGCAACTCAGTCAGCGCCTTTTTGAACGCTCTCCTTGGGTCGTCAGTTGCGTAAACCTTTCTGTAATAGAAGTCGTTCACGAACTCCTGCTTGAACATCTCCCAATCCTCATTCCACTCGGTCGGCATCCACTTGTCAGTATGCCTGAACCGACTCTCAACCTTGGACTTTAGAGGCAACCTTTGTTGCTTCAACCGAGCTTCCGCCTTTGATTGGATTTTGTTAATGCGGCGTCGGCTGCAGGAGGCAACGTTGCGGTCCAGGTTCTGAGAAACCTTCTTCAGCTCAACCTCGAACTGGTTCACCCTCCTCGCCTGGCTGGCGGTAAACTTTCTAATCCAGCTCGGGTTCATGTAGTCCTTCTCCTCTACATCCATAGCCTTGGCCGCTGCAATGCACTCTTCGGTTGTTATCCCGTCGAGTTCAGAATCCAGCTCGGCTGCGATCTCGGCTATGGAGCTGTAGGAAACTCCAATCTTCTTTGCCTGCTCCGAGTCCTTAGTCATTTCGGCTCCACCGACTTCGGTTGACTTGGCAGCAGCAGACTTCCTTCTCCTCAGCTGAGATTTGGATGGTTGAGCAGCTGGCACTCCTTCTTCTTGGGTCTCTTCTTCTTCCTGTGCTTCATCTTCCTCTCCTTCTCTTCCCCCTTTTTGGCATCAGCAACAAGGCTTGCTACTGAACCGTCCAGAGAGTTGAGTTTGGCCTCGGTGGATTGAACACGGTTGAAGAGTTCATCGACCGCACACTCCAGCTCGATCTTCTTTGCCAGTTTGGAGTCCTGGCGCTCTTGTTCGGCCTTCTTCAAGACAGAGAGGTTGTCGTTGACCTCTGTTTGAAATGCAACGAACTCAGCCCAACGCGACTCGAACCGGGACTCCCATTCAGCATCCTGCGTCTGTTGGGACTTGGCCAGATTTGAGTCAGCCAAGGACTTGAAGACATTCACTTCCGACATCAAGCCCAACAGAGTGGATTTCAGCTACGACATGTCCTGATTGGTGGAGGAGGAGAGATCATTCATCTTCATCTTCAGCTCGGCATTCTCCTCCATCAGTTGTCGGTACTTCACTTCTTGAGCTGCCAACTCCCTCAGCTGGTCATCGTGTTGGTGCTGGAGGTTGGCGAGCAGCTCGGTCCTCAACTGGTTGACCCTCTCAGCCACTAGCTCGCAGATTTGTTCTGTTGAAGGAGCGAGCTGAGCAGTTGGAAGGGCTTGAGTAGACTGAGCTAGAGGCTCAGCTGTGACCATGGCCTGACGGTTTGCCAGGTACAACTTCAGGTTCTCCTCCTCTTCTTTTGCGGCGGCGGCTGCTGCATCGACATCTTCAAGGAAGTCGGTTGATTTCACCAACATGCTGTCAAGGAAGTCGACACACTCCTTTCCAGCTGCCTCCCTTGTGTCCTTCCCTTCAGCTAGACTCTGGTCCAACCGTCTAGTGAGCAACGCGATCCGGTTGTTGTACGCCATCTCCAAGTTGGAATAGTTGAAGTAGGCTCGGATGCGGGACTCGTCAGATTTCAGCCTGTCCCAACTCAGTACCCTGATCGTGTCCTCCTTGACATACCACTGGCTAAAGATCAGGTGGAACTGGTACAGTAGCTCGGTTCCCAGTGTGGCGAAGATGGGCATGTCGCGAGCCGCAGGGAACAGACCCAACAGCTTTTGAAAGCAGTAGGCCACCCTGCCTTCGTGCTCGTCAGCAACAGCCTGCAGGTCCTCCGCTTCGTTGATCGGGGAGGGGGTGAGATTGTATGGTTCGGGTTCAAGAGGTTCATCGATGTTGGCCAAAGATTCGGTCACAACATCGGCATCGAACTGAGAGCTCGGAATTTGGGATTCAGTTGGAGAAGAGGGTGGAATGGTTTTCTCAACATCGGTCGAAGGAGAGGTCACGATGTTGGCATCGAGCTGAGAGCTCGGAATTTCTGGCTCGGTTTGGGTAGAGAGAGCAAGAGGCTCTGGGGGCGGTACAACATTCACTCCAGCTGTGGGGGCGGTGGTAGCATCTTCGAGGTCCTCAGATGAGGAGGATGTAACCGACGTCTCCATGCCCTCAGCCTCATCAGCTCCGGGGCCTCAAGGTGCGATCTCGAATGATGCGGCCTCAGCTGAGCGGCTGGATTCGGAACGCTCCTCAGCAGGTGTGGACTCGACCTGCGCTCCCTCCTCGTCTGGAGCTTGTTCCTCAGCTGGCTCCTCAGCTGGAACCTCAACTGGCTCATCAGCTGACTCGTCAGCTGGAACATCAGTTGGCTCATCAGCTGGCACCTCAGCTGCCTTTTTGATTGCCTTCTTGAACCTAACCCTTAACTTTTTCTGGGCAGGTTCATCAGTCGACTCCTTCTCAACGTCAGCTCGGCGACGTGAGGCTTTGGATTTTGTGGGGCGAGCAGCAGATTGTTCCCCCTCAGCTGTTGACTCAGCTGGCCTTCCCGACTCCCTCTTGTCCTTGGGAGTGTAGACACTCCTCAACACCTCCTGTACTTTCTTGGCCGTCGGGAATAGCAACAACTTCTTCAGCGGCGTCTCCTCGCAGTCAGCCCAGACCATGTTGCGGTCCTTTGTTGCGAGGAGGATGAGGGCGGAGATTTTGCAGCCGAAGTTGAGCGTGCCCTTCACACTCAGCAGCTTCTCTCCAGACTCGGTCGTAGTCTCAGAGATCTTCGACTTCTCCACCATCAACTGGTTCAGAAAATATTGGAACCAGTTGATTTGGTGTTGGTGCTCCAGGGCCAACAGCTGTTTCAACTTGGGTCGGCTGATGTCGTCGAACGCGCCACTGTATCCGAACACGACCTTCGACACAGCGTCGAACAGCAGGCGGTGTTCAGGCTTCAGCTTAGTCCTTTGCATGTTGCTCCTCAACCGCTCTGGCTCGATCAGAGCATCCTGTAGAAATTCATCAGCTTGTTCGTCGGTAATATTCTCCAGGAACTCGGTGGCGGTGTGGTTGATTGGTATGATATATCGGAGGACATCGGACGCGTCGATGGAGAAGGAGACACGACGTATTGTCCTTGCCGGAACATCCCTTTGTCGGCAGGACACCGTCGTAGAAACTCCCTCTGAACCATCAAGGGGGCGAACAAGATTGACGTAGAATTCTCCAACTTGACGCCTGAGCAAGTGAGAGGGGCAGAGCTTGGCCCATTCCAGAAGTCCGTTCTCACGGAGAGTGTTGGTGAGAGGGGCTAGGACCGGCGACTCTAGATCCTCGTCGGAAAGGATCTGCTCTAAGTCAATCTTCGATACTAACATATCGAACGACTCTTCATACGTTGTAGGCACGAGGGAAGGTCTGGATGATGCCATTCTTTTGCTTTTGGGTGCCATTAAATCACTGCAAAGGCAATATATATAGGAGAGGAAATAAATCTATTTGCAGAAAAGGGTTAGGCAGAAAAACTGGAAGACGATGAATAGTATGATTGATAAGCACGAATGAGGAAAGTAGGAGATATCTTCCTGATTTTTCGCCTTATATAGGTCTTTGACTTGGATGAGATCAACGGCTGGGGTTAAATGGCGCGAATCCATCAACAGCTGGGATTACGCGACTGTTGACTATCTTTGACTTGACGTTTTGATCCGAGTTCCAACCAGCACGTGAGAAGGTGTACAGTTTCATGTCAGCCCAGTCGCACTATAAAGTAGGCTATGGATTCTCAGCCGTACTTTACATTTAATGCGACATGATGGCTATTTTAATGTAACTGACTAGCACAAGAATGTTTGAATTTATTTCAAACATTCTCATTTAAGAACATAACACCTTCAGTCATAAATGATACCTGGCAGCTGATGTCGATATCAGCTGTATACCTCAGTTGCCGCATACCATCAGCTGACTCGAGTTCGTCTGTTCAGCTGACGTCTGTTCCATTGTTGCAGCATACCATTAGCTGACTCGAGTTCGTCTGTTCAGCTGACGTTTGATGTCTTCAGTTGGCAATTCGTATCTAAGATTCCTTCTTCAGCTGAGCTTCTCCCTCCATCTGAGCTTCCCCCTCAGATAGATATCCGATTCTTCAGCTCGGATGACTCTTCATCTCGGATGACTCTTCTGCTCGGATGAGTTTTCAGCTTGGATCCAAGAGTCCTAGAAGATCACATAGCATCTTGAACCAGGCTTCAGGAAGAGGTTTGGTGAAAATGTCAGCTCTCTGAATCTCAGTTGGGATCTTCTCCATGGACACATCCTTCTTCTCAATATGATCTCGGATGAAATGATGACGAATATCGATATGCTTAGTCCGAGAGTGATGAACAGGGTTTAGAGAGATAGCTATGGCACTCAAGCTATCACAATGAATGGGAACATGTCCAGTTGAGACTTCATAATCTCTCAGCTGCTGCTTCAGCCACAATACTTGCATGCAACAGCTTCCGGCAGCCATGTATTCTGACTCGGTTGTAGAAGTAGCAACACACACTTGTTTCTTGGAGAACCATGAAACCAGCTTGCTTCCCATGAACTGACAGTGTCCAGAAGTAGACTTCCTATCCAATCGATCTCCTGCTAGGTCGGCATCTGAGTATCCAGTCAGCTAGATATTGTCATCAGTTGGGTACCACAACCCAACATTGACAGTTCCCTTCAGATATTTAATGATGTTCTTTGCTGCCAACATGTGTGCTTCTCTTGGTTGGACTTGAAAACGAGCACACACTCCAACTGCGTATGAAATGTCTGGTCGGCTGGCAGTTAGATAGAGCAGCGAACCGATGATCCCTCTATACTGGCTGGCATCAATGAGTTTTCCCTCAGCTTCTGGTTCGATCTTCCAGTTCGTGTTCATAGGGATCTTCGTTGTCTTACTTGTCTGCAATCCGAACTTGGTGATGAGCTCCTTTGTATATTTGGACTGGTTGATGAAAATCCCTTCAGGTGACTGCTTCACTTGTAATCCAAGGAAATAATTCATCTCGCCCATCATTGACATCTTGAACTTTTCCTTCATAAGATCGGAGAATTTCTTGCACAGCTCCTCCGACTTGGAGCCGAAAATGATGTCATCGACATAAATTTGCACGACAAGTATATCTTCTCCAACTTTGATGGTGAACAGAGTTTTATCAACTGAACCTCGTTTGAATCCTGAGTCCAGAAGAAATCCACACAGAGTGTCATACCATGCCCTTGGCGCTTGCTTTAGACCATAGATAGCTTTCTTCAGCTTGTACACTCTTCCATCTCCAGTCTCAAAACCCGGAGGCTGTTCAACATATACATCTTCTTTTATATCTCCATTGAGGAATGCACACTTCACATCCATCTGATATACTTTGAACTTGTGATGTGCGGCATAAGCTAGAAAGATCCGGATGGCTTCCAGCCTTGCAACTGGTGCAAAGGAATCTTCAAAGTCAATTCCTTCTTGTTGGCAGTATCCTTGAGCTACCAACCTTGCTTTAATCCTCACAATGAATCCAATGGCGTCTCTCTTGTTTTTGAAAATCCATTTCAATCCAATCACCTTGACACCATTTGGTCTTTCTACCAACTCCCATACACAGTTGCGTAGAAACTCATTCAATTCTTCTTGCATAGCTGTTGTCCAGTGGACACAGTTGAGAGCTTCCCCAACATTCTTCGGTTCTGCAACATCAGCTACAAAGCAAGAAATCATGGCAACATCTCCAGCTTGCTCGAACTCCTCTAGAACTGCCAATTCCTCAGCATATTGGGCATAAGTGTTGGAATCTTCCTCGGTTGATTCTGGATTTGCAACTCTGCTCCGTGTGCGCACACCCTCGGTTGGATCTCCGATGATGTCGTCGGTGGAATGAACTTCATACCATCTTCGGTTGCGTCTTCCTTCTTCTTCCAACTGTGGCTGTTCAGAAATCTGAGTTGGAGTCTTCAGAGCTGGTGATTGATCAGCTGTTGAGTCTGGATCCTCAACATTTATAATAGTTTGAACTGAGCTCGGTTAGGCATCGGATGCTGATGCAGTTGGAGCGGCATCAGCTGAAGTTCCCCCTTGGGACGAGCTGAGGTCTTCACATTCATCTTCAGAGGAGTATGAATCCTCATCCTCAGTTGCCCATATAAGAGGTTCAGCTCTGTTCTTTTCCCGAAGTGCTTGTGATCTGGTGAGAACTAGTAGAACAGCTGGATCCGCGTGTTGTTCCTTTACCTGTTCCCTGCACTCAAAGGTAGATTCATCAAAACTAACATGAGGTGTTATTTCCACAACACGAGAGCTGTTGTTGAAAACTCTAAATGCCTTGATCCGAGCTGCATATCCAAGAAATATGCCCTTCGAAGCTTTGGCATCAAAAGTTTTCAACTGAGTCTTCCCATTGTTGTGAATATAACACTTAGATCCAAAAACACGAAAATAAGAAATATCTGGCTTTCTGTGTCTCCACAGCTCGTAGGGCGTCTTTCCCAACCGCTTGGTGAGAAGAGATCGATTCTGAGTGTAGCATGCTGTGTTGATCGCTTCAGCCCAAAATCTCTTTGGCAGTGCTGAGCTCGCTAACATGGATGTGGCTGCATCCTTCAGAGTTCTATTTCTTCGCTCAGCTACGCCATTCTGTTGTGGAGTACGCGCGGCTGATGTCTGATGGGTTATGCCATTCTTTTCGCAATACTCAATGATGGTTTCATTTAGAAACTCCGTTCCACGATCTGATCAGATAGATATGATCTTCATCTCTTGTTGGTTCGATATCCGATCCATCAGCTTGGGCGCTCATCTCGGGTTTCACTCTTGTGGCGCATGAAGATGGTCCACGTATATCTTGAGTAGTCATCAGTTACAACCAAAGTATATTCGTTTCCATTAATGCTTTTTGGTGTAACTGGCCCGAAGAGATCCATATGGATCAGCTGCAACACTCGGTCGGTTGAGGGAGTTGACTTCAACCGGAAGGAGGTTCTAGCGAGCTTTCCCAACTGGCATGCACTGCAGATGTGTGTTGTTGAAAACACTCGGTTAGGTATGCCTCTTGCATGTTCTTGTCTGGAGAGCCGGTTCATCGTCTTTAAATTCAGATGGTTGAGCCTTTTGTGCCACAGCCAGCTCACATTCGAATGCTCTTTGATAACAGGCAAGTGTCAGGGAGGCTGCTGTTCCAGTCAGCGTAGTATACATTCCCTGTTGGAGATCGATTTCCCAACAATATCACCTGCTTTGATCCGACATCTTTAACTCTGCAACCCTGTGCGTCAAACTTGACAGAGAAACCATTATCACAGAATTGGCTGATGGAGAGCAGGTTATGCTTCAATCCATCAACATAAGAGACATTAGAAATTGAAACATGATTGGTTTCAAGGGTACCGTAACCTCTGGTATAACCTTTTGAGTTATCACCAAAAGTAACTGATGGACCTTCTTTCTCCACGAAAGTTCCAAGCAAATCCTTCAGATTTGTCATGTGTTTCGAGCATCCACTATCCATCACCCACATTGTTGTAGACGCCTTCTTCTTCCTCAGCTGTTTCTCTTGTACCTGCAAAGAGAAACTCGCTTAGGTCCCCAATTTCAGTTGGGTCCTGGAGGGTTAGAACCAGTTCCCCCTGGAACTGTGCGTCGCTTTTCTCTGTACACACGAATAGCCTTGTCATTCCAAATGAACTGCCCATTTTCATCAACTATAACAACACCTCGGTTATCCTTAGGCTTGTTGTTTGAAATGATGCTCTGTTTCTTGGGAGGAGTTGGATTTCTCCCATGTTGGGCTTTAGGAGGTGAGGTTTTCCCCCTGTTTTGATGGCGATTTTTATCCTGTCGAGTTTGTCTGTGAGGTCGGACGCCATGTTGGAATCTTTGTGGCTGATTATGATTCCAACTTCCTGAGGGTTGTCTGTAGCTATTCACGCCCTGATGTTGATTCATGTTGTGGCATGAGTAACCATAGCTGTCGTAACTGTTCCACATAGGTTGACTCTGTTGGAACCTCTGGTTGTTGAGGTGATGGAACCATTGTTGATTCTGTCGGTTGAAGCTTGGTCGGTTCTGTTGGTTCCATCTTTGCTGTGGTTGGTTTGTTGGTCGATTATCACGTCGGTTCTGAGCTTGGTTATGTTGTTGATTTTGAGCTAGGTTCTGATTTCGACTCCGACGTCTCCGGTTCCTCCGTTGAGTCTTGGAGCATTCCCCCTCGGTTGTAGACTCCACCGATTGTTTCGTTGGTGCTCCATCTGCAGCTCCTTTGCCTTTCTCAGCCACAGTTGCCTTTGTCGGTTGTGATGGTGTTTGTTCAGTTGTAGACTTAACTGTGTTAGGTTTGGCAACCATGACTTCCTCAGCCTTGGTGAAGGTAGCTGGTGGAATTCCAGTGTCCTTTGCCACGTCGTATCCGAGTCCAGACACATCATCCGATGAGATTCTAGTGTCCTTTGAATTCCAGTGTCCTTTGAATTCCAGTGTCCTTTGCCAACATCTGATGAGATTCTCGATGATCTCGGATGACTGATATAGCTTTGTCAGGTTGTCCTTCTCAGTTTGAAGATCCTTGAGAAGAACAGCTATATGCTCGGTCTGGGCATCTGATGTCTTCATCAGCTGATCAATCTGAGCCTCTTGCTTGTTCAACTGTTCATTCTGTGCCTTGATCTGTTCCTTCAACTGTTCATCGGTTGAAGCCTCAGTTTGATTGGCTGTACTCAGTTGACTTTTTAGCTGGTCAATTTCTTCAGCTTGTCTCTTGATCAGATCGTCCTTTTCGGTTAAGGAATCTTCAAGCTTGGCGAACTGAGCTTGAAGACTCTTAAACTCAACCGACTGCTGATGCAGTTCCTCACTGAGTTCTTGAAAATCATTCCAGGAGGGTTCCAACTCATCGCTCAGAGATTCCTGCAGGTTAGAAGTATTGGAAGAATTTAAGCGAGCAGGATTAGATTGTACCTCAATATCATCTTGGTCGGTTCCAAGTGCCATGAGGCATTGATCCAGACTGATGACTTTGTTGGTAGAGGTCAGTTCATCCTCATCTTCAGTGTCTGTGAAGATGTCCATATCGTCAACTGCCTCTTCTGCTACCATGGCCTTGTTCTTTGCAGTTTGCTTGGCCCTCAGTGCTTCTCTTTCCTTCTTTGAGAGGTCTGGGCAGTCAGCTTTGAAGTGTCCTTCCTTGCCGCATTCGAAGCAACCATTGGTGACTGGCTTCGAACTGTCTCGAGTTCGGTTTGATTTATAGAAACGTTTATATTTGCCGAACCGAGTATCCATATCGGCTAACTTCTTTGACAACGCTGCAATGTTCTGTTGCAGTTCCTCTCTGCTCGGCTCCTTTGCAGTCGTGTCAGCCGATCTGGTTGGCCTTGACGATCTCGACTTTGAGTAGTCAGCTCGGAAGGCTACTGACTTTGATGCTGAGCCGACATCCTCAATTCTATTTGTCTGACTTGAGGGCTGCGACCTCCTTCTGTTGACCTTATAATCATTTCCTTTCAAGATTGAGAACAATCTTTCAGTTCCCATTTCACCAAGGTCAGCTCGACTCTCGTGGATATTTGTGAATGTATCCCACTCAGCCGGTAGAGCTTGCAACACTTTGAGGTTAATTTCTCTTAGTGTGTATTTTCCTTTCCGGATGGACTGGATTCTTCTGATGATGTCCGTAAACCGGAGCTCTAGCTGATCGAAGGTCTCATCAGGTCGCAAACTGAAGTTGTCAAAATCTTGACATGCATGCGAGAACTTATTTTCCTTCGTCTCGTCGCTTCCTTCACTTAGCGAAGCCAGGATGTCCCACATCTCTTTTGCAGTCTCACACTCCTCTATCCAGGGCAAATAATCTTGTCCAACCGTGGACATTATTGTGCTTTGCGCCCAGATATCCAGCTGGCTCACCTTGGCCTCTTCCGGAGTGTAGTCTTCTGGCTGTTTCTCCACATACTCCACCACTGCATCTCCATCGTTAGGATTTGTGGGAGTGCGAAGAATTCTGTCTCGTATGACGATTGGTCCAGATGTGAGAACTTGTTGCATCCTATGATGCTTTGACAGAAGGATCTTCTTCATTCGAGTTCTCCATGATGTATAATTGACTACGGAGAACATGACTATGATCTTGTCCTTGACGTCCATCTGCACAAACAAAAACAGGACAAAAAAAAATGCGAGCAAGAATGCACTAGCGTGAAAAGATCTGTTCAGTTGACCACTGAAAAAGAATTCTCGAATTCACACCTCGTGAAACAGAGTCAGCAGTCTTTTGAACCACTGCTCTGATACCACTTGATGGTCCCGATACGAGTCACTGGTGTATGGGGGGGGGGGGGGGAATACACCAGTTAGGATTTTTCAACTTTCGAAAAACTTAACACTTGAAATCAACTTCAACTGAGTAAAAGGACTCAGTTGGGATCTCACAGCTGAGTAAGCAACCTCAGCTGGAAGAGTGGTGCTGTGCGGAATTTGGTGGAAAATGGACTCGTAAAATCAAACTCACGCTTTTATGCACGGTTGGTCAAAATCAAAACTGTTGATGTGAAAGAAGCAGATTGTATGCGGTTAGTTTGTCAGTTGAGATATGCAAATAATGACTGAACACAAATAAACACGACACACAAGATTTACGTGGTTCGGAGAGAACTCCTACGTCCACGGGGAGATGTGAGTCCACACACCTCAGTCCAAGTTCTTCTGGACAGAACCACTCAGCTTACGCGGGCTGAGCAACCGTTAAGGATAAGTTTACGGGTACTTATCGACCTTACAGTTAAGATTACGGGTTCTTAACAACCTATGCTAAGTTTGCGGGCACTTAACAGCCTATCTACTCAGTTGCAGGAAGAGTAGGGTCCTAACTAACACTTTTTAGGGTGTGAGAGTGGGTGAGTTTTTCCAACTACAGCTCGATCACAAATGAGAGCTGGATCTAAGGTTTGACGAATAAACACTCAACCTAAGATCAAAAACAGTTTCGATCTCTAGGAACCCTCAGCTACTAATGTTCTCTCAAATTGGAACTCTTAGCTGCTGATGCTCTTAGATGATGATTTTGCAGATTTGCTTTTTGCTTTGATTTCTCTCAAGAAAGCTCTTGAATTTTCGTCGTCTATGTATCGTCGTGTGTGTCTCTCGAATGAGAGAATGCCTCTATTTATAGGCGGAGAGAATCAACTAGCCGTTGGAGGAGCAGTTGATCTCTGATCGGTTGAAAGCGATGGCTTGTCTCTCATCTCTGCAGACTTTCCCGATATGGCATCTGTGCTCTTCTGCTTTCCATCTGAGACAGCCTTGTGTTAGGCCAGATGGGGTAATGACTGAACGGTCAAACCCTCATGTGACTTCCTTTTGAAATTCAAATCTTTGACAATCAACTTCGGTTTGTCGGTTGAAAGTCTTGACCTTCATCTGAGTGATCTTCAGCTGATGTTCCGATCTGTCGAGCTCTCAGCTGACTTTGAACTTCAAACAGTTGAACTCCTTGTTCGGATTCTATAACTGAGGTTCTGAAACTGAACACTCAGTTGTCTTCCTTGTATTTACTCAGTTGGGTTTGAACCCTCAGATGATTTTCTTTTCATCTGATGTTCTCTTCCTCTCTGCTGCTTCTCATCTGATGAACCCTCAGTTGGTTTCCTTCTCAACTTATGTTCTGAAGACTTCCCTTTGTTTGCATCTGAGCAAATGAACTCTCACTTGTCTTTCTTCACAACTGATGTTCTGTCTGAGTGACGCCTTGTTGCCATCTTCAGCTGGAGACCTGTAAAGATAAAATTTTAACTTTGCTCAAACAGCGAGCCTAACTTCTAACATTAGGTTCTGACAACATCTACTCGGTTGGGGTCAGTCGGTTTTGGAATTCATCAAAACTTATACTAATAAATTTCCCAACAAATATGTTGATTTATGCTTAATACAATATTCTCTTTTTTTTTTTTATAAGTAATGACCATAAAACTTGGAAATTCTAGAACTTGTCTGCATTTCTAGTCGAAGCATAATTAACTTGATCAAGACACTGATTTAGAAAATATTTGTTTAATAAGTCCACGATCTACAACTGACTTACCTAATGTCTATTCCTTTGACTAGCCCCCTCCTGCTTGAAATATATTCTTTCTATGCACTTTAAAAATAACCTACAAAATGTAGCCTACCCGGTCACAAGAACTCAGGTCTAGATGAGAAGATGGAAGAAAGGAGGGCATTAGGTAGCTTATCATGGGCAAAATATCTTACTTTTGAAGGATGCTTAGCATGCCTAAAATTTTAGAGGTGTGATAGTAGATATCGAAATTTTAAGGAATATCTTGTTAATTAATGATATTTATTTGATTATCGAATCTTATAGAAATCCATATTAAATAAGTTATTAATTGATAAATATGTCTTTATTTGGTGATATATATCAATTTCTTTGGCAACAAGTAAAGGACATACATCAATATTCAAAAGCCAATGAGATCGCGCCACCCCATCCTTCAAGCCCAATGGAGTCCAAAGCCCACTCAAATCCTCTCTTCCTACAACTATAAATAGGGGTCTCCATACCACTCTAAAGACACACCTAAAAATCATCTTCAAGAGCTAAAGAATTGAAGAGAGAAATTCTCTAAGATTTCTCTCTTAATATTCAAGTATGTCCTGGCGAGATTTAAAGCATTTTTTGTGGGAAGAAATGCGTTCTTCGGCAGAAATATCTCAAGTGGCGTTTGATCCGAAAACAAGACAAAAGTCCTCCACGTCAATGTTATAAAACTTAAAGATCAATGTTTACATCGAAAATAAAGTGAATGTCCTCCGTGTCAATGCCATCAAGTCTAAAGCTCAAGTCAACGCTATCAACCCCAAAACTCAAGTCAAAGCCCAACGTTTAATTCGGAAGCAATGTGAAAGTCATCCGCGTCAATTTTATAAAGCTTGAAGATAAAGTCCAAAGAGATCAAAGAGGCATACTTCTTATCAAATCTCAAAGACTATCAATTCTAAGAAGGTCAAGGTGGCATACTTCTCCATCAAATCTCAAAGGCTGCTTAGAGATTGTTCGAGGGTCAACTTGAAGAGAAGAATGAGAGGATCAAAAGAGATTGAACCTGCATATTTAAGAAATTCAGACATTTGTATTCATACCTATATTTATTGAATAAATACATATTTTGTTTTTACAGTGATGTGGAGGACTTAGTAAAATAATAAAAAAGAAGAAAATATATATATATATATATATATATATATATATATATATATATATATATATATATATATATATGGGAAAAGGTACAAATAACCCCTTGATGTTGGCAATACTAGACAAATAACCCCCTTAACTTTGTTTAGGCGCAAATTGGCCCTTCCCTAGAGTTTTTTGGTGCAACTAACACCCTCTCACTAACAGATCAGACATTAACTCACGTTCACATAATTTCATTTTTGTTTTTTTTTATTTAATTTCTTGTGGATCCCACCTGCTTAACAAGGTGATCAAGTTCAACGTTCCCTCCCTTCGTGCCGGAGAATATAAATCGCTGGCGTATTTTTGTTCTCTCTCTCTCTCTCTCTCTCTCTCTATCTCTTTCTCAATTTTTCTCAGCAAGAAAATCTCCCACCTCCACCCCATCCCGGGGCGGGCCGCCACCGTTTCCGCCAGCAAGTTAGCTGCATGGAGGCAACATAATCCGGCCCAGCTCGAACAACTACAGCCTCTCTTAGCCACGCCACTTCTGCAAGACTTGTCAGAGGTACTGGACCCACGGCGGCCCCCTTCACAGCATGCCCGTAGGCTGTGGTTGCCGGCGAAACAAGAAGTAAGTCTCCTCCAGTTCCAAATCTCTAGTTATTAGCGACATGCAACACGCTAATAACCCTTGCTCCACAAGCATCGTCTCCACCAACAGACTAATAACCCTTGTTTCACAAGCACTGTCACCGGCGAAAAAATTACATAAGTCCGCGACAACAACCGAGCGACGATCCTAATTTTGTTTTGCTTTGGAGAAATTGATTCTCTTTAGTTTATTAGAGGTAATGAAGAAATCAGCATAGGATGTTTTTTGGCACAAGTCAAAACCAGAAATTGCATCGACATGGATTATGGTGGTTGAACGTGAAAGAGAGAGTGGTCGGACAAAGAAGAGAGAGAGGGAGAGATATAGGAGTATTTACGTGGAAAAGATTTTCACAGGTGGGACCCACATAAAATAAGGAAAACTAAAACTGAAATTTTTGGTAACGGAAGTTAGCTTCCCGTTAGTGCAAGGGGTTAGTTGCACCAAAAAACATTAGGGGAGGGTTAATTTGCACCTAAACAAAGTTTAAGGGGTTAGTTGTCTAGCATTACCAACATTAAGGGGGTATTTGCACCTTTTCTCTATATATATATATATATATATATATATATATATATATGGTAATGATATTCGGTCACACTGTGGCCAGCCACACGCGTAAAAAAAGGAAAGTTGACTGTAAAAATGAAAATAATCACATTTCCCTGTTAGGGTTTATGCTTCCCAATTAGGATATATTTCCATTTTCAAAACCTATATTACCATTTTTAGCTTGTATGGCTGGCCACAGTGTGGCCGAACATCATTATCCATATATATAGAGTTATGTTCATATAAAAACCCTCCTTATCCTAAAAAATGAGAATTGATCTCATCCATTGATTTAGAAGGGAAGGATGGTCAAGATGGTACCGGGTCAACCTGGATCAACCCGTTGACTTTTTTTTTTTTTTTATGATCAGGCCATATGCACCACACCATGCATTCATATGTACCACACTATACAACGAGATGCACCACTAAGTGCATTGAGATGCACCATATTTTTAATTTTTTTTTTACTCTCAGTCCATATGCACCACACCATGTATTCATATGCACCACACTATATAACGAGATGCACCACATTTTTGTTCGTTTTTTTTATTTTCAGATTTATTTTCCCCATTTTTTTTTGTTTGCCTCTTCGTTTTTTGTTTGCTGCTTCTTCTTTGGTCAAGATTCGAGCGAGAGGAGCCGAAGGACTCGGAGCGAGCCGAAAAAGTCCAAATTGTTGCCCAACAATTATCCTTATATTAGTAATCGGAGCGAAGGTGGAGCCGTAAAATCGAAGTCGAAAGCGGAGTCGAGAAAAAATATATGCAAAAAAAACCATATGCATCTCAATGCACTTAGTGGTGCATAGCATTATATAGTGTGGTGCATATGAATATATGGTGCGGTGCATATGACCTGACTGTAAAAAAAAAAAAGAAAAAAAATTGGTGCATCTCAATTCATCTAGTGGTGCATCCCGTCACACTGTGTGGTGCATATGAATGCAACGTGTGGTGCATATGGTCTGACCGTTAAAAAAAATAAAAATAAAAAGTCAACGGGTTGACCCGCTTTGACAAGGATCAAATCTTGACCATCCATCATGCAAAGATGTATGGTTGAGATTAATTCTCATTTTTTAGGATAAAGAGGCTTTTCACTAGAATGCATCCCTATATATATATATATATAAGTGTGTTAATGCCTAGTGTTGTGGTGAAAAGAGTCAAAAGATTGGGCAGTCCCCAAAACTGATGATGGTCCCGATACGAGTTCTGGTGTATGGGGGAAGGGAATACACCAGTTAAGAATTTTAAAAACAACCCCCGAAAAATTGTCACAACTGAGTAATACAACTCAGCTGGAATCACAACTGAGTAAGGATACTCAGCTGGAAGTGTAGTGCTGTGCGGAATGTGGTGGAAATAACAACTCGTATAAAATAACTCACGCTCAGATGCAAGATCGGTCAATAACCAAATCAGTTGAGAATGTAAAAATGCAGTTTGAGTGCTGGTTAGTCGGTCAGTTGGATATGCAATAAATAACTGAATAGAAAATACAAACACACAAAGATTTACGTGGTTCGGAGATAACTCCTACGTCCACGGGGAGTTGTGAATGATTTCTATTATAGAAAGGTGTAGCTTAGTCAGGGCTTCCTTGAAGGCTATTCTTAGATCTTCAGTTGAGTACACCTTCCTATAATAGAAATCATTCACAAACTCCTGCTTGAATGATTCCCAATCTTCATTCCATTCAGCTGGCATCCATTTGTCAACATGCCTGAATCGACTTTGAAGCTTGATTTTTCCTGGCAATCTTTGTTGTTTCAGCCTTGCCTCAGCCTTCACTTGGTGTTTCTCTATGCGTCGTCGGCTGCGGGAGGCAATATTTCTGTCCAAGTTGGTGGAAACCTTGGCAAGCTCTTCTTCAAACTGGTTGACTCTTGTAGCTTGGCTGGCAACGAATTTCTTTATCCAGTCAGGATCCATGTAATCTTTCTCAGGAACATCCATAGCTTTGGCAGCAGCAATACACTCTTCGGTTGTAATACCGTCGAGTTCAGCGTCGAGCTCGGCTGCAATCTCGGCTATGGAGTTGTAGGAAACTCCATACTCCTCCGCCTGCTCCATATCCTTCGCCATTTCATCTCCACCGACAACAATGGATTTCAGTTGTTGTTGTTGTTGTTTCTGGTTGGCTTTGGAGTGGACTTCTTCTTCTGAGCTTTCTTCGGCTGGGTTTTCTTCATCTGAGATTCCTTTTCAGCTGGCATCTCTTCTTCAGCCTGGGTCTCATCTACCCCAATCATATCTTTCCCCTGCATCTCATCTTTCCCCTTTTTGGCATCAGCAACAAGGCTTGCAACTGAGCCATCTAGAGAAGTGAGTTGCTGTTCAGCTTGTTGAATCTGGTTGAAAAGCTCATCAACTGCGCACTCCACCTCAACCTTCTTTGCCAGTTCAGTGTCAAGGCGCTTTTGCTCGGCTTTCTTCAGTCCAGCGAAGGTTTCATTTACTTCGGTTTGGAAAGCTACGAACTCAGCCCATCTGGATTCGAACCGAGAATCCCATTCTTCATCCTGCATTTGTTGAGATTTGGCAAGGTTGGAGTCTGATATGGACTTGAAGACGTTCAGATCTGATTTGAGTCCATGAACGGTTGTCTTCAGTGCATTGATGTCTTGGCTGGTGGATGTTGAGAATTCATCCAGCTTCATCTTCAGCTCCTCATTCTCTTCATGTAGCTTCCTGTGCTTTTCCTCCTGAGCTTCCATCATCCTCAGCTAATCTTCTTTGTTGAGCTGGATGTTGGCAAGCATCTCCTTCCTGAGTTGGTTGACCCTCTCAGCGATCAGCTCGCAAATTTCGTCTGTGGAGGGAGCTGGCTGATCAGCTGGAGCTGGTTGGTCAGAAGTTGCGGGCAGTTCAACAATGACCATGGCTTGGCGATTTGCCAGGTACTGTTGAAGTTCTTCCTCTTCCTGCTTCGCTGCTGCATCAAGATCATCTATAAAATCAACAGATTTTGTTAGCATGTTGTCCAGGAAATTGACACAGTCTTGTTCAGCTGTTTCCCTCGTGTCTCTTCCTTCCGCCTTGCTGAGGTCCAGACGACGAGTCAGCAGTGCGATTTTATTGTTGTATGCAACCTCCAGGTTGGTGTACTTGAAGTAATCCCTTATGCGCGACTCATCTGCCTTCAGCTGGTTCCAGCTGTGTATCCTGATGGTATCTTTCTTCACATACCAGTGATTGAAGATGATGTTGAACTGATACAGCAGCTCGGTTCCAAGCGTGGCAAAAGTGGGCATATCGCGTGCTTCAGGGAACATCCCGATCAGCTTCTGGAAGCAGTAGGCCAGCTTGCCTTATGTTCCAGAGCGACAGCTTGACGATCAGCCTCTTCGTCAATGGGGGAGGGAGAGAGATTCTCATAGGGAATCGGTGCAAGGGTTTCCTCAACATTGGCCAGAGAAGTGGTCTCAATGTTGGCATCGAGTGGGAAGCTCGGAATTTTTGGCTGTGTGAGGAGGTTGGCATCAATAGGTTCCTCAACATTGGCCGAATAAGCGGTCACAATGTTGGCATCGAGCGGAGAGCTCGGAATTTCTTGCTGTGAGTCGTTGGGATAACCTGTTCGGGCGGTACGACATCAGCTCCTGCCATGGGGGAGGTTGGAATATCTTCGGTTTCCTCAGATGAAGAAGATGCATCCGAGGAGATAGTCGGCTCATCAGCTGGTTCACTTTCCATCCCTTCAATCTCATCTGTTCCAGCTGTACGAGGAACAATCTCGAATGCAGCTGTTTCAACTGAGTGACTCGACTCAGATGGCTCCTCAGCTGGTGTTTCCTCAGCTGGTGTCTCCTCAGCTGGTGCGTCCTTAGCTGGAGTCTCCTCAGCTGGTATCTCCTCAGTTGGTGAGGCAGCTGACTTCTTCTTGAACCGAAGTCTCAACTTCTTCTTTGCTGGTTCTTCCTCTTTCTCCTTCTCCGACTCAGCTCTGTCTCGGTTTGCAGTTGTCGATTTTGATGGGCGGTCGGCAGCTGGAGGCATCTCCTCAGCTGTATCTTTTTCTTCAGCTGTTTTCACAGCTTCCCTCTTGTCTTTCGGAGTGTAGACACTCCTGATCACATCCTGAGCCTTCTTAGCTGTTGGGAACAACATCTGCCTCTTCACAGGGGTCTTTTCACTGTCTTCCCAGACCATGTTCTGATCCTTCGTGGCGAGAAGGATCAGGGCAGAAATTTTGGCTCCGAAGTTGAGAGTTCCCTTGACACTCAACAACTTCTCTCCAGAGTCAGTTGTGGTTTCTGTAATTTTCTACCTCTCCAGTGTCAGCTGGTTTTCGAAATAACTAAACCAATTGATGTCGTGATTGTGCTTGTGCTCCAAAGCAATCAGCTGCTTAAGCTTCGGTCGGCTGATGTCTCCAAAGGCACCACAGTATTCGAAGATGACCTTGGATACAACATCGAACAGAAGTCGATGCTGGGCTTCAACTTCGTTCGCTGCATATTGCTCCTCAATTTTTCTGGGGTGATGAGAGCACTCTCCAGAAATTGATCGGCTTCTGCATCGATGATGTTCTCAACTGTGTCTGTGGCGGTCAGGTTCGGAGGGATGATGGAGCGTAGTAGATCGAAAACTGGAACGGGGATGGTGACATGGCGAATCGTTCTGGCAGAAACGTCGCGTTGTCGACAGGAGATTTCTGTAACCAGGCCATCTCTGCTGTCGATTGGAGATTGCAGGTTTAGGTAGAATTCCCAGACCTGTCGCCTGAGAAGGTGGCTGGGGAAGAGTGTCACCCAGTCCAGAAGGCCATTCTTCCTGAGTATATCGGCGAGGGGAGACAACACCGGCAAGTCCAGTGCTTCGTCCGACAGAATCTGCTCAAAATGAATCTTGGAAAGCATCATATCAAAAGACTCATCGTATGATGAAGGGACTAGAGAAGGTCCTGAAGATGCCATCTTCTTTCTTTGTGTAGAAGCTTTTGGTGCCATTTAATATTTCTGTGAAGATTATATATAGAGAGAAAAACTTGCAGAAAATGGTGAGACAAATCGGAGACGAAAATGAACAGTTACTGCAGATAAACACAAATGTAGAAGGTAAGAGATCACTTCCTAATTTTCAGCCTTTTATAGGTTATTGGGTCGTTTGAAATCGATGGCTAGGGTTGAATGGCGCGAATCCATCAACGGCTGAGATCTCGCGACTGTTGACTAGCTTTGACTTAACGTTGAATTCTGAGTTTCAATGCGCGCGAGTGAGAAGGTAAACTGTTTAATGTCAGCCTAGTCGCACTATAAAGTAGGGCTATTGATGTTCAGCCGTACTTTACATTAAATGCGCTATGTTGGCTATTTTGATCTAACTGACATGCTCAGGAATGTTTGAATTTATTTCAAACATTCTCATTTAAGACACAAACACCTTCAGCCATAAATTGTACCTGCCAGCTGATGTCGGAATCAGCTGTGTAATACCTGCTAGCTGATGTTGGAATCAGCTGTGTTCCAATGTTGCGGCATACCATCAGCTGACTCGAGTTCGTCTGTTCAAGGAAGCTAGCTTCTTTGACAAGGAAGCTATACTCTGTTGCAGCTCTTCTCTGCTCGGCTCCTTCGAAGCTGTGTCCGCAGATCTTGTTGCCCTTGATGTTCGCAGCTTGGAATAGTTAGCTCGAAGTGCTACTGTCTTTGTTGCTGAACCAACATCCTCGTGTCGACTCGTCTGCACCGAGGACTGAATTTATCTTCGTCGGTTCACCTTATACTCATTTCCTTTCAGGATTGAGAACAGTCTGTCAGTTCCCATTTCTCCAAGATCAGCTCGGCTTTCATGAATGTTGGTGAAGGTGTCCCACTCAGCTGGTAGGGCTTGTAATACTTTGAGGTTGATCTCTCTCAGAGTATATTTTCCTCGTCGGATAGACTGAATCCTTCGGATGATATCCATGAACCGAAGCTCCAACTGATCTATGGTTTCATCAACTCTTAGACTGAAGTTGTCAAAATCTTGACAAGCATGGAAGAACTTGTTCTCCTTGGTTTCATCACTCCCCTAACTAGGAGATGCCAAAATATCCCAGATCTCCTTAGCGGTGTTGCACTCTTCTATCCATGGAAGATAGTCTTGTCCAACTGTGGACATGATGGTGCTCTGGGCCCAGATATCCAGCTGGCTCACTTTCACTTCCTCAGGAGTGAAGTCTTCTGGCTTTTTCTCAACCATCACCTCAGTTGCATCCCCATCATTGGGATTTGTAGGAGTGCGAGTAACTTTTTCCATGATGGTGATTGGTCTGGATGAAATCACTTGTTGCATTCGATGATGCTTGGACAGTAGGATCTTCTTCATCCGAGTCTTCCAGGATGTATAGTTCACAACCGAGAACATGACAACGATCTTGTCTTTAACATCCATCTGCACACAATAAACAGAAAAAAGATGCAAGCAGATATGCACTAGCGTGAAAAAGATCTATTCAGTTGACCACTGAAGAAAAACACCTCGATTCACACCTCGTGAAACAGAGTCAGCAGTCTTTTGAACCACTGCTCTAATACCACTTGATGGTCCCGATACGAGTTCTGGTGTATAGGGGGGGGGGGGCAATACACCAGTTAAGAATTTTAAAAACAAACCCCAAAAAATTGTCACAACTGAGTAATACGACTCAGCTGGAATCACAACTGAGTAAGGATACTCAGCTGGAAGTGTAGTGCTGTGCGGAATGTGGTGGAAATAACAACTCGTATAAAATAACTCACGCTTAGATGCAAGGTCGGTCAATAACCAAATCAGTTGAGAATGTAAAAATGCAGTTTGAGTGCTGGTTAGTCGGTCAGTTGAATATGCAATAAATAACTGAACAGAAAACACAAACACACAAAGATTTACGTGGTTCGGAGAGAACTCCTACGTCCACGGGGAGTTGTGAGTCCACACAACTCAGTCCAAATTCTTCAGGACTGGAACCACAAAGCTTACGCGGGCTTTGCAACCGTTAAGATAAGTTTACGGGTACTTATCAACCTATCTACTCAATTTCGGGAATAGTAGGATCCTAACAATCCTTTTTAGGGGATGTGTATAAGGGTGGGTTTTTCCAACTACTAGCTCGAACAGAAAAGTGAGCTAGGATCTAAGCTTGAACAAATGAAGACTCAAACTAAGATAAAAAACACCAAGACAGATTCTAACACTCTATGAACTCTCAATTAGTGATGTTCTTAGAGATTGATTGTAGTTTAGCTCGTTTGCGATATGAACTCTCAACTGGTGATGTTCGCTCGTCTATCTGCTCTCGCACTTGTCTGTCTTCTAGTCTTGGTGAATGAAAGAATGCCTCTATTTATAGGCGGAGAGAATCAACTATCCGTTGGATGAACCGTTGATCTCTGTTCTGTGAAAGCGATGGCTTGTCTCTCATCTCTGCAGATTTTCCCGATTTGGCAACTGTGGACTTCTGCTTTCCATCTGAGACAGCCTTGTGTTGGGCCAAATGAGGTAATGACAGAACGTCAAACCTTCACGTGACTTCATTTTTTAAATTCAAATCTTCAACCTTTGACTTTCAACCTTGTTTAGTCGGTTGAGAAGTTTTGGTCTTCATCCGAGTGGTCTTCAGCTGATGTTCCATCTGATTGCTATCTTCATCTGACCTTCTGTCTGAATTGGAACAGTTGAACTCTTAGCTGTCTTGAATTTCATGTTGTCGATCTTATCAGTTCGAGTCTTGCAACTGATGTTCTGTATCTTGAATGCTCAGTTGTCTTTCACATCTGATGTTCTATCTCTTGAACGCTCAGTTGTCTTTCTTACATCTTCCCCATTGAACTCTCAGTTGTATTTCTTACAACTGATGTTCTATCCGAGTGTAGTCATGATGCCATCTTCAGCTGGAGACCTGTAAAGATAAAATCTCAACAATGCTCAAACAGCGAGCCTAAGTGCTAACATTATGTTATGGCAACATCTACTCGGTTGGGGTCAGTTGGTTTTGGAATCAATCAAAACTTTACTTAAATTTCCCAACAACTGAGTTCATTATCACCATAGTTAGTTCCCAAATACTTCCTACCCAATGCCTTAAGCCACGTTACAACTCATATAAGGCCTAACGATAAGTGTCGAGTTTTTGTTTTGAAGTAGACATGTAGAGAGCTGACAAGCTTATGAAATAATCTTGTTGAAATTGGTCAAGAGTGTAAACACTTAGCCCTATACATGTGTGAGAAGAGTGCAAGTGAGGATTATCCCTTATGCTCAGTGATTTATCTTGATTTGTCTAATGATATTACTCAATCTAAATTTTCGATACTTGACTTGACTAACTTCTTGATCTGCTGATTATGTTTCGAATCTTGATATTTGTGTTTTGTTTTGTCTTAGTTTTTTAGTCATGGGCAATTTGAACTTACACACTTGAGGACAAGTGTGAGTAAAGTGTGTGGGTGTGATGAACCCAGAATTTGTGTTCATTTTATGTGTTTTTTGTTCGTGTCTTGTATGTCTTTAGAGTCTTTTATGTGTCTGTGAGGATACAAGTGGGAGAAAGTGGGTGCAGGACAGGACATGTAGCATTTTGGGTATAATCCTATGGAAATTTGCTTAAAAGGCATTGGGCAACGATACGATGCAAATGGGCATATGACTAAAGCTTGCAGCTTGGGCGACATAGCGAACATCTTGAGTGAAGCTGCGAAGTGAAAGAGTACCTTCCCATATCTTTATGCCAAGCAGATAGTACCTAGAGTCAAGTGGATCGTGGGCAAGACAAACATTGGTGTGGTCAAGGTAGGGCGGAAGGAGCTATCTGCAGCTATGTGCAGCAGACGTGACTTCCTCTCCAAGGAAGAAGATAAGGAAAGAAACCTTCCATGCTTATCTTAAAGAGTCCGATCAACACCAAATCCACTATGGAGAAGGAAAGCGAATCTATGTTTCGATCAAAGAAGGAAAGAAGACCGATTCTTGACGGGATCTTAGCCCATGAAGGACACCGCCTTAAAACCTAATTCATGCTTATATATATGGATGCACTTCATTCTGTAAATCATCATCTTTTATCACGTTTTACTTTGAGAGTTGTGAGAAGCAAACAAATCCTACGGGCAACACTTTTATATTTCTGCTTTAGTTTTTGCTGGCTGTTTTGGCCAAGACATCTTTAGTTTTGTTGGATTAGTGTTCTTATCTTAGTTTAATTTAAGTGAGTTTTTCTTTACATCTTTTGTGTTGAACTTTATTTTCTTTATGTCTAGCTAATTTGCTAAGCTTGGATTGGGCAAGATAATTTGAGAATAAACGAAACACTCGAGAGATCTAATTTGGGCGTGATAATTGCATGTTTATATTCCCGAAATACTAGGTTTGTTTACCAATACTATTAAACTTGAGTAGTTAATAGAACTTTAATTACATTGGCAAGATAAAAGTACAAATAGAAATCAGGGCAACACATAGAGAGTCTCTTGTGCCTGAAAAGTATAACGAGCATTAGAGAGTAGTCGATGTGTTGAGAATATCTTGGTTGTTTTGGGTCTGAAAGTTTCTAATGCTACTTGGGCAAGACAACTGTTGAAGACTCTTCATGGTTGTACTGATAATGTTAGGGGTTTTGCCTAGAGAGTCTGTGGCATAATCTAATTTAAAAGGACAAATAAGGAATAGAGTACTCTTGACAGTGATTTGTGACCTTAGGGCTAGAGTTAATCTATTCTGCAACCGAATAATATTTACATGTGAATAAATCTTTGCACCGATGACCGACGATGAAAATCAATAATTTGTTAAAATTATCACAAAATCAAATTTATGAGGTATGGATTGGTAGTATGTTAAAATAAAATTGTCACATTGTGAATATATCGGGCAAAACAAAAAATTGTATTCTTCCTAAATTTAATGCTCTGACGTATTTTCTATTTTCACCCACCCCATATTTAAATCCTAGATCTGCCCCCGAGTCTAATCATATATTTACTAAATTTATAAGCTATAAATCTATCTATGATTATATAAAAAGAGTCTTGTTTTACAAAATTTGTTTTGCCTATTATGTCCCTATTATATTTAATTTAAGTGTAAAAATATAGTATAACATGTAATTTTTATATAATATATAGTAATAATTAGTTGGAATTTACATTAACATTATTACAATCTAATTGGCCGAAATTCCTATATTTAGTTAAATTTCCTAATTGAAATATAACTTTCATATATTTAGGTAATTTTCCTACTTGATTTTTTTTAATATGGTATATTTCTAAAATAAAGTATATATGGTGAAATTATTACATAGAAGGTATAAAGGTGATATTAATTTCTTTCACCATAATTTTTTAATCGGTTTCTTCAATTCCATCAATCCAGAATTTCAAACCATACAAATCAATTATCTCATCGACGAGGCGATCGACCTTGAGGCTGAGGGAGGTTTATTTTACATCTTGAGACTTCTTTTTTTTTCAAGGTTTTGTGGATTGGTTTCTTTGCCACCTCCTATTTCCATTATTCCATAGCTATATATATTCGATTTCTCTTCTTCCAATTCTAGGTAAAGTTTGACACTCAATCTCTAACCCAACCATATTTTGATGATCTCTTTTCATCTATTAAATTTATGGGCTGGACTTGGGTGCAACTGGTTGCATATTATGCAACCGGTATTCACCCATCAACCCGACCCGCCCGCGCTCAAATTATTTTAAAAAAAATAAAAAAAAAGAAACGCGGCTTCAGTACGTTTATAGGTTATATATTGCATACAATTCACTGTCAGGAGCTGTAGCCTAGCGGGTACTACACTTCATATGTGAGCGGGAGGTAGGAGGTTGGAATCTCCGTATGAGAAAAAATTCTCCTTTTACTCCTTATTTCATTCTTTTTCTTCTTGTTTTTTTTTTCTTTTTTCTTCGTTTTCGTTTCGTTTTCATAAAAAAAGTTTGTTTCTCTCTTTTTTTTGTTTTCTCTTTTCGTTTCTTTTTCATTGAAATTTTTTGTTTGTTTTCTTTCTTTCATTCCTCTTTCTTCTCTTTTTCCTTCTTTTTCCATTTTTTAATTTGAAAAACAAACATTTATTATGATAGAAAAATATAAATAATAATAATAATTACATTTTCTTACAATAATAATTACTTAATTAAATGATTACAAGTATGAATTATCGTAAATAAAAATAACAATCGTCGTTAAGAAAAATAATAATTATGAAACCTTACATTTTTTTCATATCAATGATTACTTTTTATTATAATAATAATTACTTGACCAAATCACTAAAAGAATAAGTTTTTGTTAACAAAAATAAATATTGTCTTTAAAAAAAGTAATGATTGTGAAACATTACCTTAATACATTTCAATAGTTACTTTTATTTACTACAATATTTATTTGACAGAATAACTAAAAATACAAGTTGTCGTGAATAAAAGTAAACATTGTCGTTGAGAAAAGTAATAGTTATAAAACGTTACCTTTCTTTATATCAATAATTACTTTTAGTCACGACAATAATTAATTGACCAAATAACTAAAAGTACAAGTTATCATACATAAAAGTTAACGTTGTCGTTGAGAAAAGTAATATTTGTGAAACTAATCCTTGAATAAAAAGAAAATTAATCCTAATCAAATATAAAATTACCAAAATAACTAAAATAAAGTCTTATCTTTAGCCTACAATAAATAAAAATAAAAAATAAAATAAAATAAATAAAATCTTCAGATCTTAAATCTTGGATTGCATCATTCCCCTCCTCTTGAAAGGGATTTGTCCTCAAATTCAAAGCTTCAAACCTGCATCAAAAGAACAATATTTTTTTTTTCTTTCCTTTTATTTTTTTTCTTTTTTTTTTCTTTTTTTTTAAGAGATAACAAAAAAAAACAAATAAAAGATAGAGGTTCACATCAGGCTCTGATACCAAATGATACGATCCTCGTCAGAGTTGCAGACGCCAATGAGAATAATATACACCCAAGACCAAATTTGAATCGAACCGGATAAAGATGGAGTATCCCAAAATCTCGGTATCTGTTTCTCACAAGTGAATTAGGTGAATAAATCCCTAAAACCCAACGGTAGGATGACACAGCAACTCGGGGACGATGAATGCTGGATAAGATGGAATATCCCAAAACCTCTGTATTTGTTTCTCACAAGTGAATTCGGCGATTGAATCCCTAAAACCCAACGATAGGACGATACAGCAACTCGGGTACGCTGAATGACACACGAACGAAGGATGGTGGATTCGCTGATACGTCGATATGAACATCACGGTGGCATGCTGCCAATCCGCTAGTTCGGTGAACGAACTGAAGGAAATAAACTCACAAAATATTATTCATCAAATCGTTATTTAATCCATGCCCTACTAGACCTATTTATAGGGGTGGAATACAATAGAGTCATATTCTAATAAGGAAAATAATTCTTTGAATAAAAGGAAACATAATCCTAATCTAATAAGGAAACAAATCCTTGAAAAATAAGGAAACAAATACTAAACTAATAAGGAAACAAATCCTTAACCTAATAAAATATAAAACTACCAAAATAACTAAAATAAAGCCTTATTTTTGGCCTACAATAATAAAAAACGAAAATCAAAATAAAATAAAATAAATCTACAGATCTTCAATCTTGGATTGCATCATTCTCCTCCTCTTGAAAGGGATTTGTCCTCAAATCCAAAGCTTCAAATCTGCATCAAAGGAACATTATTTTCTTTCTCTTTTCTATTTTTTTTCTTTGTTTTTCTAAAACAAAACCAAATAAAAGATAGAGGTTCACATCAGGCTCTGATACCATAGAGGTACACCCTTCTCAAAGAAGAGCATATGTGATTTCACAAGATCAAACTTTGAAGAAGTCCGCCACCTAAAGCATTAAGAACACAAACAATATAGATCATAATCTCATATATAAGATTGAAAACAATAAAACGGAAGGATATGCTGAAATTTTGTACTCAAACAGACTGAGCAATGCAACTTGTAACTTTCAAACAATACTTATATTGATTCTAAATTTTAATCACCACTTCATGTTCTAAGCAGAGCTGATCATAGAAAAATTCTTATACAATATTACACAAAAGATCAAACTAAGTAAAAGCCCAAAAGCATTATATATTTCACTCTTTGTTTCAATTAGCAAATACCTATTCGGACATTTTGCCATTCTTCCTTATTGACGACACATGCTTTGCAGCCTCATTATATAGTTGGAAGCCCTGAATATCTCCAATTTTAATGCTTGCTTCTAGCTGCCAACAAAATAAGTTGAATATCAATAGGTAGAAAATGTAGTACCTAAGAAAATTGAGATTCTCCATCTGAATGTGCAAGATGCAGAGTTGAATGCTAGCAATTGACAGCCTACTTTACTCGGGAGATATCGAAAGGTTTGTCCTGCAAAGACGAGTCCACTCTATTAAAATGGTATTGGAATATTAGGAAGCAGATGCTGCAAATCGAAGTAAGATCCCTGGAGCAGCTCCCATCATTTTAGAGATAATGCCCAAAGAAATATCCACTCTACACCACCAATCCCAAAAACAAGGCAGCAACAAGAAAGTTACTTACAGTATTTGCAACCACAGTACATTTCAGCCAAAAACATGGAAACTAAATTGCAATGAAAACTATGTATGCAGGTCATGATCCCCCGAAGAAAAATAAAGAAAGCCCACGAAAGTGAAAATTCGAAGAAACTGTCACAGCCCCAAATCCCGAGGGACGGCAAAGCCGGGGTGCGACTAGGGGTTGGATTAAAGAAGCGGGGAAGAAGGGGGATGAATAAGAATAAACGAATAAACAGACATTAATAACAGAATAACTACTATGAACAAGACTTCATTTAAAAGAAAGAGTTGATCTCGAAGATCACTCGACAAGTTGTTCAAAAGGAACTGAATTCATTGTACGGTGCTTAGACCCAAAAGATAGATACATTATCTCAAAAAAAGATTAGCAACGGAAAGCGTAAAGCTTGACATACAAGTCCTTTATTCTAAAAACGACTTCTTAACTCAACATCAACCATCGCCGCTCCCGTCACTCAACCTGCACATTTTATAAAACATATGCAGGGCTAAGTACAAAAGCACTTAGTGGGCACATTGCCGAAAACATATCATAAGTATAGATAATCAGGCATCTTATTTGTGTAGCACATCGGGGTTTTTCAATAAATTCCCGTGTCTACTAAATATTTTCTTTCTCATTTTCACAATGTAGCTTGCGCAAGCATTTTTCTCAGATGTTGCGTTCAATCTTGCCCAATAATTATCACCGTGGCTGGCCACCCCTCAACAGGGTTCCACACACAACGGCTATTGTGTACACTAACTTTGGATATGTAATACCCCGACTTTTTCTACAGTCTTTAAAAATGAAAGTTAATAATAATTATGGCTTTGCACGCCTAAGATCATGAAATTAAATTCTAAAATTTACGGTGAAATCTGTTTCCGAAAATAATTTCCAAAAATCGGACGAACGACTACTGTATTAGGGTTTTCGCGTCCGGTAACTTTTTTGCCCGAAAACTCGGAATTAAAATCCGTCAGAATTTACATTCACTTTTTCTTCGATACGAGTTCACCGGAGAAAGTTAGTTTTTATGATTTTCCGGGCGAATTTTTGGACTGTGATGTCCCGACTTTTTCTCGGATTTTGAAAAATGAATTAGGTTTTCCGAGTACGTAAATTATTTCCAATCTAACAGACGAGTTAGATTTCGTCGAATCCGTAACCGTCTAAGAAAATAATTTCTCGATTTTATAATGTCATATTAGACCCGTAAAACACGATATTTTCGACTAAAATATCTACCTAAACCGCCACCTACACCCCATGACTCATGTTGTTAGATCTTTTCCTACTTTATGTATAAATAGCCACCACCTCACCACATTTTCTCACTTTCTCCTCTCACATTGCCGCCCCCCTCTCTCTTTCTCTCTTCTCTCTCTTGTTCTTCAAGTTCTTCACCATCTCCAAGTGTGTTCTTCATTTTCTTAAGCTTTTGATCCTCAAAGCATTCTAGTTTATCGATCGATTTCGTTTCCGATCACATATTATTCAAGGTAATGATGTAATCTATCATTCTATCCATTTAGAATTTCAATTCCTTAATTTTTGTTGTTGACCGAAAATTATAGAATTATAGTAGGATGGTTTAAGCTTTAATTCAAGTTATTAGATGCATAGAATTAAGTTGTACGGATTGAATCATGAAGAAAAATCATTCCCCTTTGAGCTATGTAATTACCGATTTTTTTGTGAAGATTAGGGGTTTTTCGTAGTTTGATTTCCTTGATGTTTGATCGATAGATTAGTGATCTACATGTTGTTAATTGACTATAGGAATTAATTTAGATTTTTCTAAAAATAAAAGTTGAAGGATAAGAGATGAAGATTGGTCGATTTAGTATAGTAAATGTTATGATATGCTCGATTGATTAATGGAAATGAGATATACGATGTATAAGGATGATTATATATTTAATTGAGATTTTTCTAAAAATAAAACGAAAAACGTAAGAGACGAAGACGCGTCGTTTAGTTGAAGCTCGATAATGTTTTGATAATATGATTTGCATGTTAGTAATGCTCGTTAGATGATAATCGTTGTCGTAAAATTTGAACGAAAACGGAGAACGTAAAATTTATCGTAAGAGACGAACGACGGACGATAAGTCAAGATTAGACAATAGTTTGAAGTTATGATTTATGTAATTATGATTCTTGATAGATGATGAATAAGATTGTAGAATTTGATTGAATTCTAATGACGTTGGAATTTTGGTAAGAAACGAAACAACGATCCTAAGTAACGATAGAAAAGACGAGTAAGAAAAGTAATTAGATAATAGTGATTGTTATGAACAAGAGAACAAGTTTGTAGTTGTCGGCTTTTGCATTTGAGTTATGAAATGACGAATTATAGTTATGAACGAGAAGTAGAAATGAGAAGTTAGAAATTGCTTTGGTATAGTAATTGCGTAGTTAATGAGACGAGGTTTTAAACGTCGAGCTTATAAATGAGAAATAAAAAGGGGTTCAACACGTATGAGGATACGTGTAGACTGCATTGAGTCAGGAATTTCGTGGAGAATGAAGTGGAATAACGTAAGTCGAACCTAGGAAGTCTTGCGCCGAGTTATCGAGCCTTAGGGTTAAACTCGGACTGTTTTGCGACGTTCCACGGAAACTGCCATATCTTTTAGCTCAATTATCGGAATTGAGATCCGTAAATTGGAGAGTAAACTAGACACCCGTAGCTTTCTTTTGGTATAAGATTCGTCCCCTATTTCGCAATCCCCTATTCTGTACGAGGTTATTGATCTGAACAATGAATCTTTAAAACTTAGTTTTTTAAGTTGAAATCTTTTCAACTTAATTCCTTTTGATCTTTTAAGTCGTTTCAAGTTATCGACTACTTTTTTTTTATTGACCTAAGTGTCAAGTACAGGATCTTTTGAGTGCCAAACGAGATGTGTTCGTATGTCGTTCCTGTTTAACTAAAAGAATCTAGTTTACTGTGCAAATGCCTAAAAAACTTAATAGACTAAATCGTTTTCGATTTCGATTTCCGTTTTCTTTTGTCGTCTCAATGACTTATTGAGGATATATTTTATGTACGATGAAGGAGGAAGTCAGCATAAGGAAAGGACGGAAGATTGAAGAACGGAAGCACGTTTAATAGTTCTGTATTCTATAAGGTGGGCTTTTATATATGAAACAAAACGAGCAATGCTCGAAAACCTTTTCTTTATCGGTTTGATAATCGTGTTTTCAAAGTGATAATTATGGCATGAACTGTTTTGTGTTTTATGTGAGTTCTCTTGTACCTTATGAGTTAATCAAAATGGGTTAACTAACGATCGACTTTGAGTTAGTCAAAAGAGACTTTCCAAAGTTAGTGCACTTTGTAGCTTGTGGTGTATGTGGTATCCTGTTGAGGGGTAGCCAGCCACGGTGAATTATGACTGGTCAAGATTTGAACGTAACATCTATGAAAAATGCTCTACAGAGCTAACCTTTATGAAAATGAGAACGAAAATGTTTAGTAGGCACGGGTTCTTAAAAAGAAAATACCTCAGTGCGCTACAGAAATGAAATGCCTGATTATCTATACTTATGATTATATTTTCGGCAACATGCCCACTAAGTACTTTTGTACTTAGCCCTGCATATGTTTTATAAATGTGCAGGTTGAAGCGACGGAAGCAGCGACGGTTGAGTTAGAGCGAATAGAGTTAAGGAAGACTTTTGTTTATAGTTCACAAATCCGCTGCTAGACTTTAAACTCTTTTTGATGTTATGTATAATAATCACTGTAGTCTAAGTTCTGTAATATAACTTAGAAGCTTTTGAAGTATCTTGTTCGAGTGATCCTTCGAGATCAACTCTTTCTTTCGTTAATGAAGTCTTGTTCATAGAAATTATGTCGTCTCTTATGTATGTTTATTCTTTCATCCCCTTTCTTCCCCGCTTCTTTAATCCAACCCCAGTCGCACCCTGGCTTCTGCCGTCCCTCGGGATTTGGGGCTGTGCCAGAGTGGTATCAGAGCAATCGTTTCTGCTCTGCATACAAGTCTTCTTTCAAGTAGTCAGATAGAGTATTCGTTCATACTCTATACCCGAGTCTTCTTTCAAGTAAAGTTAGGTCGTAACACTAAGTTTAAGAGTGTAGACGACAACTCAACCTCCCGTTACGTCGACTCAACGAAGGAAAGAAAGAAAGAAAAAAAGAAAGAAAGAAAGGAAAGAATTTCAGAAATGTGTTTTCTTTTAAGAAATTTTTTGAATAAGTATTCAATAAGTTAAGAATGACAATGGTGCCAAGAATGAAATTTTGAAAGTATGAGAATCATACTTGTTTTCTGTTGTATGAATTATGTGAAATTATTTGCGCAATAATGATTTCTTTTATTTATAAGTATGATGGCACGAGAATCTAGATTGATTCTAGGGATTTTTTCCGGTTCGCTAAGAACGTAGACTTTGAATCTAAGGTCTTTCCGATTCCTCGAGAACTTAGACATTTTAAGAAACGTTAGTTCAAATGATTTTGAAAGGAGATCGTAAAATGGGAGGAACTTTTATAGACGAATGTCACGTGCGTATAGTGACATGAACAAAGACTCGGCAGAGTTGATTTTTGTTTTTGTAATCAAGAGCCGATATGAATTTCCTTCAAGGGAATAAGATAAGTAATGATAAGGAAAATTAATTCCATATCAAAGTAAATGAAAGAAACGAATGTTACTTCCATAAAAGTAACATGAACGAATTCATTTTCAGTTAGAGTTCGCCTCGTTCGAACTTCAAGAAGAGATTTGTTTTAATTATTAAGATTCGAGCACGAATATTAAATGATCGATCGATTCCAACGGCGACTAGAACTTGGGTTCTAAAGTTATTTCTCCAGTAATTATTCTATTTTCTTTTTCGAATTTGTTTCATAATCCATAATCGAACGAAGAATACGATAAGTATGAGATTCAAGTGTCGAGAGGGACAGAATCTTTTGAAAACGAATGTTACTTTTGAATAAGTAACATGAACAAAGTAGACGTACTTTGTTTTAATAAGTGAGAATCGTTAAGAAATTTTCTTCAAGGAAGAAATAATAAAGAAAGAAAGTAATTAAGAGTAAAGAATAAAGAAAGTAAAAAGGAAATAAGTAGGAGGTGATAAGAAATGAAGTAAGAAAGTAAAATGAATATATAAGATAAGGAATGGAAATAAAATCTTGAAATTTTATTTCTATTTATTTGTTTACGTGCAATTTTCCTTGAAATTGCTAAGGTATTTAAGATAAGTTTGTCGGTTTAAGTGGAGACATTACAATTGAATAAGGAATATTCATTTTGTAATTTAAGTATTTACGTAAGATAAGTTATTTTCCAACCTGTTACTGATCCGTGTTTCTTAAAAGTTTTGTAGGATGGCTTCTAGTAGTGACATGGCTCAGGAGAGTCAATCCCCACCACAGCGTACTTGGGCAGATCAGATATTGGATAGGTACTGAGATTTCGAGGTAGACCAGAGACACGATGTAGGACAAATAATTAGTAACTTTTCGCTAGTTTATCATTCAGCCCGACATTCTGTTCCAGAGCGTCAGGCTATATTCGACCTGATTATGCGACTACCAAAGGAGTGGCGTGGTTGGGCACACGACACAGCATGGTACTACCTTGGAGTGTTTGGTAACGACGTAGAGCCGACGGGTGATTACTTAGGATTCGCTATAGCAGTACACAAACGTTTCTTTCAGGGCAGAATCATAGCATCATATCCCATTCAAGAGCACCCTCCCTACACTCACTTTCCAGCAGATTCAGAGTCAGAGCATGTGGAGATAGATCCAGAGATGGCCGCACAGTTAGAGATCCCTCCAGTGTTTGTACCTAGTGAGGACACAGAGGAGCTAGTTTCAGAGGCAGAGTACCCGGTGATTGGCGCGGATCTTACCGCTATGATAGAGTTACCATACCCCTTCAGACCACTTGACGAGATCTGTTCAGAGTTAACCAGAGTCAGAGCAGAGTTTGAGGCAGGACCATCCAGGGTCCGTTCTACAGAGGAATACGAGTCTAGTTCACCTCCCGAGCACCTCCTTCCCCTGAAGAAGAGAACAGTAGAGCCCAGTTATGAATACCTAGTGTCAGACTCGGAGAGGGCCGTTTTAGAGGTGCCTTCACCACCACCACTTGTACTTTTGGACGGCTCCACGATTAGGGTTGACGAAGCACTTCAGCTCGTCTTTAATTCAGATCCAGAGGAGGACTCTGAGGAGTCACAGGCTGTAGAGGGCAGTACTGACTCGACCGTAGCTAGATGAGGGGAGCGTTTTAGACGCATAGTAGTAGTAGTTCCTTTTTGCCTTGTATATAGTCGGATCAGTAACTAGTTTTATGGTACTTTTTATGGATACGGAGTTTTGGATCGTTTCCGTTCTAGTACTTCCAGTAGTACAGTAATGCAATATGTTAGTGCATCCTGTACAGTTAGCAGTCAGCCTAGCTTAGACTCGTTGTAGTCTAGTTTTTGTATAAGTCCTTGTTAAAGGCAAAACTAATATTCTTTTTGCTGTATATATATATATACATGACCCGTGAGAGGGTTTTGATCACAAGAAAGTTTCTTATGAATCGTATAACTAAACCAGAATGTCAAATAAACTCGTGTAACGAGAGTTTAATTTAACCTTGAAGGTTAAAAGTTGAAAGAACTAGAATCGAAGTTAATATTTTTTTCTCTTCTTCGTGAAATTGTTAAGTTGGGAAAAGGATTAGTGAGTAAATGAAGGCTTGAAAAGCGAGTGCTAATGAGAAAATTTTTGTATCTTATAGTTCCAAAATGTCGCTGAGAGTTGTTAATAACCAAAGAGGACCTGATAGTCCTAGAGGATCTGATAGAGGTCAAGAACAACGTATAGGCGAAAAAAAAAACATCGAGTAACCCTTCTACTTCCCCACCTCCACAACAACGTAACATTGAAGATTTCTTCTTCAGAAGAAATCAACCAGATTTCAATAGGTCTAGTAACCCAAGTGATGCTGAGCATTGGGTACGCTCTATAGAATTTTTTTTTTTTTGAGCTTCTTTGATGTAGTGATAAGGAGCGGCTAGTATGTGCTGCGTCTCAGCTAGCCGGACCAGCTAAATACTGGTAGAAGACTAGACAGAAAATTATGCCGGCAGAGCAAGTGGCTCAAATCACTTGGAAAGATTTTAAGGAGGCATATTATGATAAGTATGTATTCGATCAAGTGGAAACTGAAGAGAAAATAGCAAGAAAATTTCAAGGAGAACTTAAGTATAAACTGGGAATAGCATTGGCCAGACACGAAGGACTGAGCTATGCAGAACTACTAGGACGAGTCCTAGAAATAGAGGCAGTAGTGCCAGATAAAGGAAAAATGGTAGTGCCCATACCAACACCAACCCAGACTTCAACTCAAAACCTTCCCAACAATAATATTAATTATAGAGAAAAAAGGAAATGAGAAGGAGGAAGTAGCAGTAACTGTTACCAGCGCCACAACGATCAAGGGAAACAGAGTAGGAATCGACAGGGCTTTCAGCAGCCAAATAAAGATAACAACTACGGTAAGAAGTCGTGGCAAAGGAATAAACCACAAGGAAATAAACAATCAGGACAGGGGAAGGGAAGGGAAATAATCTACAAGGACAGCCGCAAGGACAACAGAGGAATTTTAACCAAGGAGGGAATAACCCAGGGAGGATTATCAGTCCTGTTTGTCCGAGGTGTGATAGGACGCACCCCGGTGTTTGTCAAGCCGGCACAGGTGTTTGTTTTAACTGCGGACAGAAAGGGCATATGAAGAGGGATTGCCCGAAACGATTTCAAGCGGCAGGACAGAATCAGTATGGTCAGCCCCAACCTTTGGGGGCAATTCAGGCACAGCCGCTACAGCAGACGACGCAGCAGTAGTATCAACAGCAACAGAACGTTAGGGCATTCACGATCGAACAAGATGCGCGCAATAAGGGCAAAGGAAAGTTGGCAGGTATAGGACAAACTTCTTAATTACCCTGTCATTCTTCTACCTCATACCTAAACCTTACAGTCGTTATTTCTAGTGCCTGTCGACACTATAAGAGTAGGACCAGAATGCGCCAATAGTAAAATAAAATTAACCACGCCTTAGGAGGAATTATCGTCACTCCCTTAGTTTTTTTCAAACATAGAATTTAACTTAGGGTCTTTTTAAGATCATAGCAAACAATCAGAAAGTAATATAATGTTCGGCATAGATATAATCTTAGGAATAGACTAGTTGATTGAGAATTAAGCTATGATTCTCTGCAACGAGAGAAAGATCTCTTTTCGACCCCCGGGTAGAGAACCAACAGGATTTATGGGTTTTCAATGGGTAAGAGAGTACCGATAATATCCGCTTTACAAGCCAAGAAGTTGATGAAGAAGAAAGGTTACACCGCTTATCTCGTATACCTAGTTGAAGAACCAGGAGCTGAGAAGACCATTCAAGACGTGAAAGTTGTTAACAAATACGAATACGTCTTTCCAGAAATATTACTTGGTTTACCACCAGATCGTCATGTAGATTTCTCGATTGACCTAGAACCATGATCGGCCCCCAAATCGAAAGCCCCATATAGGATGGCACCGAAAGAACTAGAAGAACTTAAAATCCAGCTGCAAGAATTGTTAGACCTTGGATTCATTAGACCGAGTGTTTCACCTTGGGGAGCACCCGTTTTGGTTGTCAAAAAGAAGGATGGTTCTATGAGGATGTGCATAGACTATCGTGAATTAAATAAGATTACCCTTAAGAATAAGTATCCTTTGCCAAGGATAGAAGGCCTCTTTGATCAGCTTAAGGGCGCAGGAGTCTTTTCAAAGATAGATTTAAGATCCGGGTATCATAAATTGAAAATCAAACCCGAGGATATACCTAAGACTGCTTTCCGAACCAGTTATGGCCATTACGAATTTCTATTTATGCCATTTGGTTTGACTAATGCTCCCGCCGTATTCATGGATCTCATGAATTGAATTTTCCACCCATACTTAGACAAATTTGTTTTAGTATTCATCGACGACATTCTCATTTACTCCAAGAATGAGGAAGAACATAAGGAATACTTGAGAATAGTCTTAGAAACGCCTAGAGCCGAGAAGCTTTACGCCAAGTTTAGTAAGTGCGAGTTTTGGCTGAAGGAAGTAATGTTCCTTGGGCACATAGTTTCGGCTAGGGAATCAAAGTGGATCCTGCCAAGGTCGAGGCAGTGCGCGATTGGAAATCGCCGACAAGTTTGAACGAAATTAGGAGTTTCTTAGGTTTAGCCGGTTATTACAGAAGATTCATTGAAGGATTTTCAACGATTGCTAGACCTATGACGCAACTACTTCGGAAGGAAAATAAGTTTAGATGGACGGACGAATGCGAGAAAAGTTTTTACATGGTCTATACAGATGCTTCGAAGAATGGATTAGGTTGTGATTTGATGCATGATGGAAAAGGTAATAGTTTATGCTTCACGACAACTCCGACTTCACGAAATTGAATACCCAACCCACGACTTAGAACTAGCAGCCGTTGTGCATGAGCTGAAGATGTGGAGACACCATCTCTATGGTGTTAGGATTGAGATTTATACGGACCATAAGAGTTTAAACTACTTCTTCGAGCAAAAAGGAATTGAACATGAGATAAAGACGATGGCTTGAACTAGTAAGGAATTATGACTGCGAAATCAATTACCACCAGGAAAAGAAAACGTTGTAACCAACGCGCTGAGTCGCAAGACTCCAACCAAGTTAGGATGTCTCTTTGTTGAGAAAGAAACTCTTGTATGAGAATTTAAGAAAAAAAGAATAGAGAGGTGCTCAATACAACTGAAGCGATAACAAGCTAAATAATAGTAATCGTAGCTACACTAGACTTACGAAAAGATTACAAGTGCCTAGAGAAAGGACGAGTCAATCGAGAAGCTTCGAATAAGGATAAGAGAGGATAAACCAGACGGTTATTCCAAAGCAATGGGTAATATGATAGAAATTAAAAAGTAGACTTTGTATTTCCGATGACAACAAATTTAAGACTTAAGAAAGGAATTCTGGTGGAATAGATTGAAATGAGATGTTACCTCGTTTGTAGAAAGATGTTTAGCTCAGCAGCAAGTGAAAGCTTTACACTGACGACCATACGAGTTGATACAACCGTTAAGTATTTCAGAATGGAAATGGAAAGATATAGCTATGGTTCTTTGACAAGACTTGCCCAAAAGTAAGAAAAGAAATACTGCCATGGGATAGTTTTCATAGGCTCGAATTATCAGCTCACTTTTACCGATCCCAGATTACCTATGGATCAAAGAAGTTACCATGGCTTTATATCCGTAAGATAGTACGTCTGCGCGTAATCACAAATTCAATAACCTCAGATAGAGATGCCAAATTCATTTCGAGATTTTGTATCACGACGCAGAAGAGATAGATACCAAACTTAGCTTTAGTACCGCTTTCACCTCCAGTCAGATGGACAACCCGAGAAAACGATTCAGATACTCGATGATATGCTAAGAACTATAGTATAATATTTTGCCATTAATCAAATTGTTATAACGATAGTTATTAAGCTACGATAAGTATTACGCCTTACGAGGCCTTGTAGAAGAAGAAGTTTTAAGATAACTGCCTTTTGTAATACGATAAATGAAAGAAAGAACCTAGGATCAGATACGGTCAGTGAAATGATCGAGATCATTCGATAGATTCGTGTCAGAATGAAAGGAGTTTAAGGAAGACGAAAGTCTTACGTATATGCGACAATCAGAGTAAAAGTTCGAAAAAAGGAGATAAAGTTTCTTAAGATATCTCCATTTGAGAGAATCGTTAGATTCGTGTCAAGCATCAGCTTAGTCAAAAGATTTATATGATTAGTGGATATCTCGAACAAGATAGCTTCCAATACGGATAGTTATGGCGATGTTGCCAAGTTTATGGAATGTTTATTATATGCGTATCCCATTTTGAGAAAATGTGTGTGTTCGATTCTGCACACGTGGTTTTGTCAGCAAGACGTTGTTCTTGGAACTGACTTAAGTTATGAAGAAAGACCACAATCGATCTTGGATCGAAAAGCGTGAAAGTTAAGAAGTGAGTCGATACGATTAGTAAAAGTGTTATGAGATTATCACGGGCAAGAAGAAGCCACGTGAGAACTTGAAGAAGAGTTGGGGAAGAAGTACCCCGAACGGCTTAAGGTAGATGAGCAAATTTCGGGACGAAATTTTTCGCAAGGGGGGGTAGGATGTAATACCCCGACTTTTTCTACAGTCTTTAAAAATGAAAGTTAATAATAATTATGGCTTTGCACGCCTAAGATCATGAAATTAAATTCTAAGATTTATAGTGAAATCCGTTTCCGGAAATAATTTCCAGAAATCGGACGAACGACTACTGTATTAGGGTTTTCGCGTCCGGTAACTTTTTTGCCCGAAAACTCGGAATTAAAATCCGTCAGAATTTACATTCACTTTTTCTTCGATACGAGTTCACCGGAGAAAGTTAGTTTTTATGATTTTCCGGGCGAATTTTTGGACTGTGATGTCCCGACTTTTTCTCGGATTTTGAAAAATGAATTAGGTTTTCCGAGTACGTAAATTATTTCCAATCTAACAGACGAGTTAGATTTCGTCGAATCCGTAACCGTCTAAGAAAATAATTTCTCGATTTTATAATGTCATATTAGACCCGTAAAACACGATATTTTCGACTAAAATATCTACCTAAACCGCCACCTACACCCCATGACTCATGTTGTTAGATCTTTTCCTACTTTATGTATAAATAGCCACCACCTCACCACATTTTCTCACTTTCTCCTCTCACATTGCCGCCCCCCTCTCTCTTTCTCTCTTCTCTCTCTTGTTCTTCAAGTTCTTCACCATCTCCAAGTGTGTTCTTCATTTTCTTAAGCTTTTGATCCTCAAAGCTTTCTTGTTTATCGATCGATTTCGTTTCCGATCATATATTATTCAAGGTAATGATGTAATCTATCATTCTATCCATTTAGAATTTCAAGTCCTTAATTTTTGTTGTTGACCAAAAATTATAGAATTATAGTAGGATGGTTTAAGCTTTAATTCAAGTTATTAGATGCATAGAATTAAGTTCTACGGATTGAATCATGAAGAAAAATCATTCCCCTTTGAGCTATGTAATTACCGATTTTTTTTGTGAAGATTAGGGGTTTTTCGTAGTTTGATTTCCTTGATGTTTGATCGATAGATTAGTGATCTACATGTTGTTAATTGACTATAGGAATTAATTTAGATTTTTCTAAAAATAAAAGTTGAAGGATAAGAGATGAAGATTGGTCGATTTAGTATAGTAAATGTTATGATATGCTCGATTGATTAATGGAAATGAGATATACGATGTATAAGGATGATTATATATTTAATTGAGATTTTTCTAAAAATAAAACGAAAAACGTAAGAGACGAAGACGCGTCGTTTAGTTGAAGCTCGATAATGTTTTGATAATATGATTTGCATGTTAGTAATGCTCGTTAGATGATAATCGTTGTCGTAAAATTTGAACGAAAACGGAGAACGTAAAATTTATCGTAAGAGACGAACGACGGACGATAAGTCAAGATTAGACAATAGTTTGAAGTTATGATTTATGTAATTATGATTCTTGATAGATGATGAATAAGATTGTAGAATTTGATTGAATTCTAATGACGTTGGAATTTTGGTAAGAAACGAAACAACGATCCTAAGTAACGATAGAAAAGATGAGTAAGAAAAGTAATTAGATAATAGTGATTGTTATGAACAAGAGAACAAGTTTGTAGTTGTTGGCTTTTGCATTTGACTTATGAAATGACGAATTATAGTTATGAACGAGAAGTTAGAAATTGCTTTGGTATAGTAATTGCGTAGTTAATGAGACGAGGTTTTAAACGTCGAGCTTATAAATGAGAAATGAAAAGGGGTTCAACACGTATGAGGATACATGTAGACTGACATTGAGTCAGGAATTTCGTGGAGAATGAAGTGGAATAACGTAAGTCGAACCTAGGAAGTCGTGCGCCGAGTTATCGAGCCTTAGGGTTAAACTCGGACTGTTTTGCAACGTTCCACGGAAACTGCCATATCTTTTAGCTCGGTTATCCGAATTGAGATCCGTAAATTGGAGAGTAAACTAGACACCCGTACCTTTCTTTTGGTATAAGATTCGTCCCCTATTTCGCAATCCCCTGTTCTGTACGAGGTTACTGATCTGAACAGTGAATCTTTAAAACTTAGTTTTTTAAGTTGAAATCTTTTCAACTTAATTCCTTTTGATCTTTTAAGTCGTTTCAAGTTATCGACTACTTTTTTTTTATTGACCTAAGTGTCAAGTACAGGATCTTTTGAGTGCCAAACGAGATGTGTTCGTATGTCGTTCCCGTTTAACTAAAAGAATCTAGTTTACTGTGCAAATGCCTAAAAAACTTAATAGACTAAATCGTTTTCGATTTCGATTTCCGTTTTCTTTTGTCATCTCAACGACTTATTGAGGATATATTTTATGTACGATGAAGGAGGAAGTCAGCATAAGGAAAGGACGGAAGATTGAAGAACGGAAGCACGTTTAATAGTTCTGTATTCTATAAGGTGGGCTTTTATATATGAAACAAAACGAGCAATGCTCGAAAACCTTTTCTTTATCGCTTTGATAATCGTGTTTTCAAAGTAATAATTATGGCACGAACTGTTTTGTGTTTTATGTGAGTTCTCTTGTACCTTATGAGTTAATCAAAAGGGGTTAACTAACGATCGGCTTTGAGTTAGTCAAAAGGGACTTTCTAGAGTTAGTGCACTTTGTAGCCTGTGGTGCATGTGGTATCCTGTTGAGGGGTAGCCAGCCACGGTGAATTATGACTGGTCAAGATTTGAACGTAACATCTATGAAAAATGCTCTGCAGAGCTAACCTTTATGAAAATGAGAACGAAAATGTTTAGTAGGCACGGGCTCTTAAAAAGAAAAAACCCCAGTGCGCTACAGAAATGAAATGCCTGATTATATATACTTATGATTATGTTTTCGGCAACGTGCCCACTAAGTACTTTTGTACATAGCCCTGCATATGTTTTCTAAATGTGTAGGTTGAAGCGACGGAAGCGGCGACGGTTGAGTTAGAGTGAATAGAGTTAAGGAAGACTTTTGTTTATAGTTCACAAATCCGCTACTAGACTCTAAACTCTTTTTGATGTTATGTATAATAATCACTGTAGTCTAAGTTCTGTAATATAACTTAGAAGCTTTTGAAGTATCTTGTTCGAGTGATCCTTCGAGATCAACTCTTTCTTTCGTTAATGAAGTCTTGTTCATAGAAATTATGCCGTCTCTTATGTATGTTTATTCTTTCATCCCCTTTCTTCCCCCGCTTCTTTAATCCAACCCCAGTCGCACCCCGACTTCTGCCGTCCCTCGGGATTTGGGGCTGTGACAGGATAGCAAGTCGGCTAACTCAAAGTCCGATCGTTTTAGTTAGCAAGTCGGCTAACTAATAATTCTGGATAGCAGGTCGGCTAACTCAGAAGGGTACAAGAGAACTCACATAAAACAAATATTTCATGCTCTGATTATCACGTTAAAAACACAATTATCAAAGCTTGTAAATAAAGATTTTTGAGCATCGCTCATTTCATTTCGTATATAGAAAAGCCCACCTTAAAGTTAACAGAACTATAATACGAGCTTCCGTCTCTGGTCTTCCGTCCTATCCTCGGTGCTGACTTCCCCCTTTTATCGTAAATAAACAAACTTAATAACTTGATCGCAACGATAAAAGAAACAGGAAATCAAAATCAGTTTTAGTCATTTAGGCATTTGCACTTTACTACTTTCTTTTGATTAACTTATAAACGAGACTTCGATCAATTCTCGTCTACAAAATGACTCGGCTCATTACTCGATACTTAGGTCAGTAGATAATGGATGTCGATAAGTTATAACGACTTAAAAGTTCACAAGGAACGAAGTTGAAATAGATTCAACTTAAGAATTTAAGTTTTGGAAATTTTCTGCACAATACAGGGGTTCTGGAGTTCGCACAGAACAGAGAACTTAAAAACAGGAGATGAAATTTATATCAAAAGAAAGCCATGGGTGTCTAGTTTACTCTCCAATTTACGGATCTTGCTTTTGTGAAGCGAGCTAGAAGTTATGATAGTTTCCGTGAAACATCGCAAAACAGTCCGCGCGAAACCCTAATGCTCGACAAAACTCGACGTACGATTCCCTAGGTTCGATTAATGCTATTCCACTTTTATTTTCACGAAAATTTCATCTCACTGCAGTCAACATGCAATATCCCTTAATCGGGTTCACATTCACGTCTTTTGATTAAACAAACGACGAGCATTTACTCGTCATTTTTAACTAACCAATTACTATACCAAATCAAATTTCAAATTCAAATTCATTCTTCGACTTCTTAGTTTATTAACTATAACTCAAATCATTTCGTATCTCGGATGGAAAAGTCGTCAACTACTATATCGTTCATCAACCGACAACAATCATTATTATCAAAATGGTTTTCCTTATTCGACTTTTCTATCGGCTTTTAATCTCGTTTCTTCGTCTCTTATCCAAATTCGAATCTTTTTAGAATTCGTTCAAATTTAACGGTTACGATCATCAACTAGTAAGATTAACATAGGTTCAAATCACAAACCTAAATCATTATTCATGCTCGACTTATCGACGATCGCTCATCTCATAACAAAAATCCTACGTTCTCCGTTTTCGTTCAAATTTTACAACATCAATCATCATCTATCAAGCATCACTAATATGCAAACCATATTCTAAAAACATTATCGAGCTTCAACTTATTGACAAGTTTCGTCTCTTACGTTTTTCATTTTATTTTTAGAAAAATCTCAATAAATTATATATTCATCCTTAAATAAACTACATACCATTTCTATTATCAAAACATGCAAACTATATCATCTTCTTCATCAAATCCTCACTTGTTCTTCTCTTACACTTTTATTTTTATTTTTAGAAAATTCTAAATTAATTCATATAGTTATCCAACATCATATAGAACAAGAATTCATCAATCAAACAACAAGAAAATCGAACTAGCAAAAACCCCTAAAATCCTCTATAATTTCGGTAATATCATTAGGTTAGGAGGGGATGGTTTTTACATGATTCAATCCATAAAATTTAATTCTAAGCATACTATATCATGAATTAAACATAGGTTCATCATGCTTCTTCATCTCCATTTTTTTCGAAAAAATTAAGTGGATGGAAATTGATTTTTGTTCGGTTCATAACGTAGACAATGTTCCTACCTTGCGAATTATGAACTCAAAAATGAAATCGATCAGTAGACGGGTGACTTGTTGCTCTTGAGAAAGCTTGAAGGATGAACTTTAATGGAGGAATTTGAGAGAGAAATGAGAGAGAGGAGATGATGAAGTGGCGGCAATGGAGTGGGGAGAAGAGAAGGATGACTAAGGCTATTACTATTACATAAAGTAGGAAAATATCCAACAAAGGGTGATAACTCATTAAGGGGCATTTGGGGGAGGATTATTTGACGGAAATATCTCGTTTCTGAGTCTAGAACGACGTTATAAAAGTCAAGAAATAAATTCTTAGTTGGTTACGTATTCGATGAAATCTAATTCGACCGTTAGATTAGAAATAAATCACATACTCGGAAAACTTAATTCGTTTTTCAAAATTTGAGAAAAAGTCGGGATAAGACAGTCTAGAATTCGCCCGGAAAATTCATAAAAACTGACTTTCTCCGGTGAACTCGTATCGAAGAAAAAGTGAACATAAATCCTGACGGTTTTTCAATCTGAGTTTTCGGACGAAAATTCTATCGGACGCGAAAACCCTAATACAGTAGTCATTCGACCGACTTCTGGAATTTATTTTCAGAAACGGATTTCACCGTCAGTCTCAGAATCGAAAATCCTTAACTTAGGCGTGCAAAGCCTTAATTATTAATTAAATTTTTATTTTAATGACGGAATAATTATCCGGGGTATTACATCCTACCCCTCTAACAAGAAATTTCATTCCGAAATTTGCATACCTTCTTCAAAAAGGTAAGGGTACTTCTCTTTCATCTTTTCTTCGAGTTCCCACATGGCTTCTTCTTGCCCGTGTTGATTTCATAGCACTTTTACTATTGGTATCGACTTGGTTCTTAACTCTTGTATTTTACGATCCAAGATCGTTAATGGTTTCTCTTCATAACTCAAGTCAGATTCAAGAACGACGTCTTGCTGGTTAATTATGTGCTTAGGATCAAAAACATATTTTCTTAACTGAGATACGTGAAACACGTTATGGACACTTCCTAGACTTGGCGGTAAGGCCAATCTATAAGCAACAGGTCCTACTTTTTCGAGAATCTCGTAAGGTCCGATAAACCTTGGTCTGAGTTTACCCTTAATGCCGAATCTAACGATTCCTTTGGATGGTGAAATCTTGAGGAAAACTTTATCCCCAATTTCAAAACTAAGATTGGTTCGACGGTCGTCGGCGTAAGACTTTTGTCGGCTCTGGGCCTCTTTCATTCTAACTCTAATCTGACGAATGATCTCGATCATTTCACTGACCGCATCAGGTCCTAGGTTCTTTCTTTCACCTACTTCATCCCAATAAAGTGGTGATCGACATTTCTTTCCATACAAAGCCTCGTAAGGCGCCATTCCTATCGTCACCTGATAACTGTTGTTGTACGCGAATTCAACTAAATGTAAGATATCTTCCCAATTCGCGCTTCGATCCAATAATACCGTTCTTAACATATCAACGAGTATCTGAATCGTTCTCTCGGATTGTCCATCCGTCTGAGGGTGAAAAGTTGTACTAAAGTTAAGTTCGGTCCCTAATTCTTTCTGCATCGTGATCCAAATGTAATACCCCAGATTATTTCTACTGTCTTTAAAAAAATGAAAGTTAATAATAATTATGGCTTTGCACGCCTAAGATCATGAAATTAAATTCTAAGATTTACGGTGAAATCCGTTTTAGAAAATAATTTTCAGAAGTTGGACGAATGACTAATGTATTAGGGCTTTCGCGTTCGGTAATTTTTTCGTCCGAAAACTCAGAATCAAAATCCGTCAGAATTTACATTCACTTTTTCTTCGAAACGAGTTCACCGGAGAAAGTTAGTTTTTATGATTTTCCGGGCGAATTTTAGACTGTCTAATCCCGACTTTTTCTCGAATTTTTGAAAACAAATTAAGTTTTCCGAGTACGTGAATTATTTCCAATCTAACAGACGAATTAGATTTCGTCGAATTTGAAACTATCTAAGAAAGTATTTTCTCGACTTTTATAACGACGTTTAAAGCCGGAAACGAGACATTTCCGTCTAACAAATCCACGCCAAACAACCCCTAACGACTCACCACTACTTTGTTAGATTTTTCCACACTTTATATATCTATATCAATGACTCACCATCTCTCTCTCCTTCCCCTCATTTCCGCCAACCACTCTCTCTCCATCTCTCTCATTTTTCTTCATTCATCCTCCATTAAAACTCCAACTCCAAGCTCTTCCCAAGCTCGTAAGTTTTCCATCTACCGATCAATTCTAAATCCGAGTCCATATTACGCAAGGTAAGAACTTCGTCTCCAATATGAACCGAACAAAAGCTTGTTTCCCTCTTTTTATTTTTTTTCGAAAATTAAGGGATGAAATAGGGGGTTGATCCTTGATCGATTCATGTTCTAGTATGCTTAGGAATAGATTCTACGGATTGAATCATGAAGAAAAATCACTCTCCTTCATTCTAGGTCATGACCGAAATTTTAGGGAATTTTGGGGGTTTGATCATAGCTCGTTTTCTTTGATGTTTGATCGATAGATTAGTGTTCTATATGTTACTAATTGACTCTATGAATTAATTTAGATTTTTCTAAAAATAAAATTCGAAACCTAAGAGACGAAGAATGCATGATTTAGTATAGTAAATGTTATGATATGCATGTTATGTTTATGGAAATGAGATATGGAATATATGAGGATGATTATATATTTAATTGAGATTTTTCTAAAAATAAAACGAAAAACGTAAGAGACGAAGACGTGTCGCTAAGTTAGAGCTCGTTGATGTTTTGATAATATGATTTGCATGTTAGTAATGGTCGTTAGACGATAATCGTTGTTGTAAAATTTGAACGAAAACGGAGAACGTAAAATTTATAGTAAGAGACGAACGATTGACGATAAGTCGAGATTAGATAATGATATAGGTCTATGATGTGAATATAAGTTAATCTCATTAGTAAATGATCATAATCGGAAAGTTAGAACGAATTCTAATAATGTCGGAAATTTCACAAGAGGCGAAGAATCGAACCTAAGTATCGTTAGAAAAGACGAATAAGGAAAGTAATTGGATATTAATGATCGTTATTGTTAAGTAAATAAGTTTGTAGTTGACGACATGTTCATCCGAGTTATGAAATGATAAGTTATAGTTGTGAACGAGAAGTTAGAAATTGTTTTGGTATAGTACTTGTTTAGTTTGAAAAGACGAGTTTTTAATCGTCGTGCTTATGATCGAGAAATGAAAAGGAGTTCATCACGTATGATGATACGTGTTGACTGCCTTGAGTCAGTATTTTCGTGAAAATTAAGGTGGAATTACATAAGTCGAACCTAGAAAACCGTGGGTCGATTTTATCGAGCATTAGGGTTTTACTCGGCAGTTTTGGAGACCCTTCACGGAAACTGCCATATCTTTTGGTATAAGATTCGTCCCCTGTTTCGAAATCTCAAGTACAGAACCGAGTGAGTGTCAAACGAGATGCGTTCGTATCTCGTTTCTTTTTAACTAAAAGAGTTTAGTTTAGCGTGTAAATGCCTAAAAAGTCTAAAGGACTAAAACTTAACTAGATTTTCTGTATTCGTTTATCGTTTGCGACCGAGTTTTAAAGTATGATTATTTACGATGAAGGAGGAAGTCAGCACAAAGAATAGGACGGAAGATCAGAAGACGGAAGCACGTGTCTTAGTTCTGTATTCTATCGAGGTGGGCTTTTATATATGAAACAAAATGAGCAATGCTCGAAAACCTTTTCTTTATCGCTTTGATAATCGTGTTTTCAAAGTGATAATCATGGCATGAACTATTTGTTTTATGTGAGTTCTCTTGTACCTTATGAGTTAGCCAAAAGGGGATAACTAAACGATCGGCTTTGAGTTATTCAAAAGGGACTTTCCAAAGTTTAGTGTACACTGTAGCCTGTGGTGTATGTGGTATCCTGTTGAGGGGTAACCAGCCACGGTGAATTATGAATGGTCAAGATTGAACGTAACATCTATGAAAAATGCTTAATCAAGCTAAGTTATGAAAATGAGAAAGAAAATGTTTAGTAGACACGGGTCTTTAATGAAAAACCCCGATGTGCTACAGAAATGAAATGCCTGATTATCTATACTTATAATTATGTTTTCGGCAATGTGTCCACTAAGTACTTTTGTACTTAACCCTGCATATGTTTTCTAAATGTGCAGGTTGAAGCGACGGGAGCGGTGACGGTTGAGTTAAGAGTTGTCGATGGGGAAGACTTTAGTATGTAGTATAAAATTCCGCTGCCAAACTCTAGGCTCACTTATGTAATTATGAATATCACTTTTGGTTTAAGTTCTGTACTTATAACTTAGAATCTTTTGAGATCTTGTTCGAGTGATCCTTCGAGATCAACTCATTCTTTTGTTAATGAAGTCTTATTCATAGAAATTATTCTGTCTTTAATGTTATATTTATTCATTCATCCCCTTTCTTCCCTGCTTCTTTAATCCAATCCTAGTTGCACCCCGGCTTCTACCGTCCCTCGGGATTTGGGGCTGTGACAGAGTGGTATCAGAGCAATCGTTTCTGCTCTGTATACAAGTCTTCCTTCGAGTAGTAGGATAGAGAATTTGTATATCCTCTATATTCGAGTCTTCTTTCAAGTAAAATAGGTCGTAACACTAAGTTTAAGAGTGTAGACGACAACTCAACCTCCTGCTACGTCGACTCAACGAAGAAAGAAAGAAAGAAAGAAAGAAAGAAAGAAAGGAAAGAATTTCAGAAATGTGTTTTCTTTTAAGAAAATTTTGAATAAGTATTCAATAAGTTAAAAATGACAATGGTGCCAAGAATGAAATTTTGAAAGTATAAGAATCACACTTGTTTTCTGTTATGTGAATTATGTGAAATTATTTGTGCAAGAATTTCTTTTATTTGAAAAGTTTGATGGCACGAGAATCTAGATTGATATTAGGGATTTTTCCCGGTTCGCTAAGAACATAGACTTGAAACCTAAGATCTTTCCGATTCCTCGAGAACTTAGACGTTTTAAGAACGTTAGTTCAAATGATTTCGAAAGAAGATCATGAAACGGGAAGAACTTCTGTAGACGAATGTCACGTGCGTATAGTGACATGAACAAAGACTCGGCAGAGTCAACTTTTGTTTTTTTTTAAAAAATATATATATATCGATATGAATTTCCTTCGAGAAAATAAGATAAATAATGATAAGGTACGTTAATTCTGTACCAAGTAAACGAAAGAAACAAATGTTACTTCCGTAAAAGTAACATGAATGAAGTCATTTTCAGTTGGAGTTCGCCCCGCTCGAACTTCAAGAAGGGATTTGTTATAATTACCAAGAATCAAGTACGAATCTTAGTAAATTTTCCAACGATCGCTTGATCCTGACGATGACTAGAACTTTGGTTCTAAAGTCATTTTTCCAGTTATATTTCCTTTTCTTTGGAGTTTATTTCATACTTCGTAGTTGAACGAAGAATACGACGAGTAAGAGATTCAAGTGTCGAGAAGGACAGAATCTTTTGTAAACGGATGTTACTTTTGAATAAGTAACATGAACAAAGTAGACATACTTTGTTTTGATAAAGTAAGAATCGTTAAGAAATTTTTCTTAAGGAAGAAATAATGAAAGAAAGTAATAAAGAATAAAGAAAGAAAGTTTATAAGGAAATAAAGTAAGAAAGTAAATGAATAATAAGATAAATGATGGAAATAAAATCTTGAAATTTTATTTCTATATATTGTTTGAGTGCAATTTCTTGAATTGCTAGATGTTTAAGATAAGTGGTTGTTTAAGTGGTGATATTACAATTGAATAAGGAATATTCATTTTGTAATTTAAGTATTTCCTAAGATAAGTTATTTCCCTACCTGTTACTGATCCGTGTTTCTTTAAAACTTTTGTAGGATGGCTAGGAGACGCGTTACAGCTCGGAAGAGCACACCTTTGCCACAGCGTACCCTAGCAGATATTGTACAGGATGAATATTATGATTTCGAGGCAGACCCGGATGAGGAGGACATCGGGCAGATAGTGAGTAACTTCTCATCGGTTTACTATACAGCACGGCACTTCATCTCAGAGAGTCAAGCTATATCTGATTTGATTGTGCACCTACCGGACGAGTGGCGCGGTTGGGCGCACCGCGTGGCATGGTATTTCCTTGGAGTTTTCGGCGATGACACAGAGCCGACGAGCAACTACTCGGGATTCGCTCTAATTGTACACGAGCGTTTCTTTGACAGCAGGTTCATGGTGCCAGTCCCTTTTGAGCCACATCTTCCTTACCGTCACTTCCCAGCAGTTACCGAGCCAGAGCAGTTAGACTTGGACCCGGAAATGGCCACGTTGTTGGAGATACCGCCAGATTTTGTACCTAGTGAGGAGTCAGACTCGGAGGCAGAGCACTTAGAGGTGGACGAGGAGCCCGCAGCGATACAATAGTTACCACTTCCACTTAGACCACTTGAGGAGTTGATTCCAGGACCAGGACTCATAGAGATAGATGCAGAGACAGCTGCCCTGTTAGGGTTATCTACGCCTTTTATACCCGAGCTTAGTGTGAGAGTTCGGGGACCTTTTGAGACAGGGTCAGGGTACCGGGAGATAGATGCGGAATTTGCCGCATTCTAGAGCTACCATCTCCACCGACACCGCTTGAGGAGATTTGCGCAAAGTGGGAGGTAGTCAGAGGACAGTTAGAGGCAGGACCATCCAGAGTCCGTTCTAGGGAGGAGTACGAGTCCGGTTCCGTTCCAGAGCACCTTCTTCCCCTGAAAAAGCGTGCAGTAGAGATCACCACCCCCACTTACACTTTCTGACGGCTCTACTCTGAGGGAGGATGAGACACTCCAGCTCGACTTTGGTTCAGAGTCAGAGGAGGAGGACCCGGATGAGGATCCGGAGGAGGACCCGGACGAGGATCCGGAGGAGGACCCGGAGGAGGACCTGGAGGAGGACTCTGAGGGTTTACAGGCCGTAGAGGGCAGTACGGACTCGACTGTAGTTTGTTGAGCAGAGCGTCGTAGACGTGTATTAGTAGTAGTAGTAGTAGTAGTTTCTTTTGTCCTGTATATAGTCGGATCAATAAATAGTTTTTGTAGTACTCTAGCGGATACGAATTTTTATGAATCGTTTCCGTTCTAGTACTTCCAGTAGGTACAGTAATGCAACTTGTTAGTGCATCATGTACAGTGATAGGCAGTTAGCCTAGTTTAGACTAGTAGTAGTCTAACTTTTTGTATAAGTCCTCGTTGGCGGCAGAATCAACATTTTTTTTGATGTATATATATATACATGACCCGTAAGAGGGTTTTGATCACAAGAAAGTTTCTTATAAATCATGTAGTAAACCAGAATGTCAAATGAACTCGTGTAACGAGAGTTTAGTTTAACTTGGAAAGTTAAAAGATTAAAGAGCTAGTATCGAAGTTATGTTCGATTTTTCTTTTCCGTGAACTTGATTAAGTTGGAAAGAGGGTGAGTAAGTAAAAGAATGTTTTAAAGAAAGGGCTAATGAGAATTTTTGTTCCCTATAGTTAAAGAAAAATGCCGCCAAGAAATGTTAACAACCAAAGAGGCCTTGGTAGGCCCAGAGGACGTGGAAGACGTCAGCCAGGAAACGAAAGGGAACAAGAACAAGAACACCATGATACCCCTCCACCATCACCATCACCACCACCCCCACCACCACCCTGTAGGGATATTGAGGATCTTTTCCTCAAACGAAACCCGCTTGTGTTCAATGGATCGGGCAACCCTAGCGATGCTGAGCTATGGGTACGATCAATCGAGAGAATTTTCAAGCTTCTCAGATGTACTGATGAGGAGCGACTCTCGTGCATAGCTTTTCAACTCTCTAGACCAGCGGATTACTGGTGGGAGGCAAGACAGAAGGTGATACCTGCGGAGCATCTGGCTCGACTTACCTGGGACAAATTTAAGGAAGCACTGTACGACAAGTACGTGCCGAAGGCGTATAGGGCTCAGAAGGAGGCTGAGTTCTACAATTTGAAACAGGGTAAAATGACTGTAACAGAGTACGATGCTAAGTTTTGTGAACTATCAAGGTATGCGCCTACTCAGGTCGATACCGAAGAAAAGATTTCTAAGAAGTTCCGAGGGGGACTTAGACACGAATTGGGGATTGCTTTAGCCAATCATAGGGGACTGAGCTATACTGATGTTCTAGGGCGAGCCCTAGAGATGGAGGCCGTTGTGCCTGATGAGAAGAAAACTATAACAACCACACCAGCTCCAACCCAAAACCAAAACCGAAGCTATTATAGCAATAATAATAGCAATTTTCTAGGGAAAAGAAAGTGGGAAGGAGGAAGTAGCGGTGGCTACAATCAGAATCTCAACAACCAGGGGAATCAAAGAAAGGGTAATCAGCAAGGCTATCAGCAGCCTAGTCAAAATAATAACAAGAGGCCGTGGCAAGGAAACAACCAGTCAGGGTTGTACTTATAGGGAAATAGACAAACCGGAGGCAATAACCAGCAAAACCAGCTGCAAGGGCAACAAAGAAATTTCAATCAGGGAGGAAATAACCCAGGGAGGGTTACCATTCCTGTATGCCCTAATTGCAACAAAACACATCCCGATGTCTGTCAAGCAGGCACCATCAACTGTTTTAACTGCGGACAGAAGGGGCATATGAAGAAGGATTGCCCTAAACCACTGCAAGCAGTACCTCTGAGAGCCATACAAAAGCAGCCACAACAACAAATGAATCAGCAGTAGTTTCAGCAGCACGCACAACAACAGCAGAATGCAAGGGCATGCGCGAATAGGCAGACTAGGCAGGATAAGGAAAAGGGAAAAGGAAACCTTTCAGGTATGGGAAAACTTAACAACATTCCTATTAAGATATTGTTTGATACAGGCGCATCGCATTCTTTTATTGCTGGTTCGTGTGCAGATAACTTAGATATCAGACCTGTAAGAGCTGAACACGCTATGAGAGTAGCTACACCTTCAGGAGAGATTACTACTTCCACACATGTCTGCTCTAACCTAGAACTAGAAATCGGAACTCTTAAGGTTAAAGCGAACAATTCGAACGTTATGATAATGTGGGATGTAGACATAATCCTAGGGATGGACTGGTTGTCAGAGAATTATGCCACAATTCTCTGCAACGAGAGAAAGATCTCTTTTCAACCCCGGGTAGAGAGCCGACCGAATTTCATGGGATTGCAATGGGCAAGAGAGTACCGGTAATATCTGCCTTACAAGCCAAGAAGTTAATAAAGAAGAAGGGTTGCACAGCCTATCTTGTGTACCTAGTTGGAGAACCAGGAGCCGAGAAGACCATTCAAGACGTGAAAGTTGTCAACGAGTACGAAGACGTCTTTCCAGAAATTTTACCTGGTTTACCACCCGACCGTCACATAGATTGCTCGATTGACCTAGAACAAGGATCGGCCCCCAAATCTAAAGCCCCATATAGGATGGCACTGAAGAAGTTAGAAGAACTCAAAATCCAATTGCAAGAATTGCTAGACCTTGGTTTCATCAGACCAAGTGTCTCACCTTGGGGAGCGCCAATGTTGTTTGTTAGAAAGAAGGATGGTTCAATGAGGATGTGTATAGATTATCGAGAGCTGAACAAGATCACCCTCAAAAACAAATATCCTTTGCCAAGGATAGAGGATCTTTTCGATCAGCTCAAGGGTGCAGGAGTGTTTTCAAAGATAGATTTAAGATCAGGGTATCATTAACTGAAGATTAAACCCGAGGACGTACCTAAGACTGCTTTTCGAACCAGATATGGCCACTATGAATTCTTGGTTATGCCATTTGGTTTGACCAACGCCCCTGCAGTATTCATGGACCTCATGAATAGAGTTTTCCACCCATACTTAGACAAATTCGTCTTAGTTTTCATAGACGATATTCTCATTTACTCTAAGAATGAGAAAGAACACGAAGAACATCTATGGATAGTGTTGGAAACACTTGGAACTGAGAAACTGTATGCCAAGTTCAGTAAGTGCGAATTTTGGTTGAAGGAGGTAATGTTTCTCGGACAATGCATAATTGAAAGTCACCAACAAGTCCGAACGAGATCAGAAGTTTCTTAGGTTTGGCAGGCTACTTCAGAAGATTCATCGAAGGATTCTCCACGATTGCTAGACCTATGACGCAGCTACTTTGAAAAGAAAATAAGTTTAAATGGACGGACGAGTGTGAAAGGAGTTTCCAAACGCTCAAAGAAAAGTTAAACACAACACCAGTATTAGCTCTTCCAGACGCAAACAAGGAATATGTGGTGTATACAGATGCTTCGAAGAACGGGTTAGGTTGTGTTCTAACGCAAGGCGGAAAGGTGATAGCTTATGCCTCATGACAACTTTGACCTCACGAAGTTGAGTATCCAACCCACGATTTAGAACTCGCAGCCGTTGTGCATGCATTAAAGATTTGGAGACACCATCTTTATGGTGTAAGGGTTGAGATCTACACAGATCACAAGAGTCTGAAGTACTTCTTCGACCAGAAAGAACTGAATATGAGACAAAGGAGGTGGCTCGAATTGGTCAAAGATTACGACTGCGGAATCAACTACCACCCAGGAAAGGCAAATGTAGTAGCTGATGCGCTGAGTCGCAAGGCTCCAACCAAGTTAGGATGTCTGTTTGTCGAGGAAGAAACTCTAGTACGAGAATTTGAAAGGATGGAAATAGAAGTGCTCGATACACCAGCAACGATCACAAGTCAACTAATGACACTAGTAGCTACACCTGACTTAAGAGAAAGAATTATAAGTGCCCAGATGAAGGATGAGTCAATGGAGAAGCTTCGCCTCAAGATAAGAACAGACAAACCAGACGGATATTCCGAAGAACCAGACAATGCAATATCATTCGAAGGCAGACTTTTTATTCCTGACAGTGACGAAGAATTAAAGAATGATATCATGAGTGAGGCTCATGATAGTCATATACAGCACACCCAGGGAGTACGAAGATGTATCAGGACTTAAGAAAGAATTTCTGGTGGAATGGATTGAAACGAGACGTTGCCTCGTTTGTAGAAAGATGTTTGGCGTGCCAGCAAGTGAAAGCCTTACATAGACGACCATATGGATTGTTGCAACCATTAGATATCCATAATGGAAATGGGAAGGAATAGCTATGGATTTTGTGACAGGATTTCCCAAGTCAAGAAGAGGAAATACTGCCATTTGGGTGATTATCGATAGGCTCACGAAATCAGCTCACTTTATACTGATTAAGACTACCTACGGATCAGAGAAGTTAGCTCAGTTGTACGTTCGTGAAATTGTACGTCTGCACGGAGTGCCGAAGTCTATAATATCCGATAGAGATGTCAAGTTCACTTCAAGATTTTGGTTCACCATGCAGAAAGAGTTGGGCACCGAACATAACTTCAGTACAGCTTTCCACCCCCAGACGGACGAACAATCCGAGAGGACGATTCAGATTCTAGTTGATATGCTAAGGACAGTAGTTTTGGATCGAAGCACAAATTGGGAAGATATCTTACACTTAGTCGAATTCGCATATAACAACAACTATCAGGCGATGATAGGAATGGCGCCTTATGAGGCATTGTATGGAAGAAAGTGCAAGTCACCACTTTATTGGGATGAAGTGGATGAAAGAAAGAACTTAGGACCCGACTCGATTAATGAAATGATCGAGATTGTTCGACAGATTCGAGATAGGATGAAAGAAGCTCAAAGCCGACAGAAGTCTTACGCCGATGATCGAAGAACCAATCTTAGTTTCGAAGTTGGTGATAAGGTTTTCCTTAAGATTTCACCATCGAAAGGAATCATTAGATTTGGTGTTAAGGGTAAACTTAGACCAATGTTCATAGGACCTTACGAAATTCTTGAGAAGATAGGACCTGTTGCTTATAGATTGGCCTTACCGCCAAGTCTAGGAAGTGTCCATAACGTGTTTCACGTTTCCCAATTAAGAAAGTATGTCTATGACCCTAAGCACGTTATAAGTCAGCAAGACATCATTCTTGAATCTGACCTAAGTTATGAAGAAAAACCGATATCGATTTTGGATAGAAAAGTTCAAGAATTAAGAACCAAGTCGATACCGATAGTAAAGGTATTATGGAATCACAATGGGCAAGAAGAAGCCACGTGGGAGCTCGAGGAAAAGATGAAGGAGAGATATCCTCATCTTTTTGAAGAAGGTATGCAAATTTCGGGACGAAATTTTTCGTAAGGGGGGTAGGATGTAATACCCCGATTATTTCTACAGTCGTTAAAAATAAAAGTTAATAACAATTATGGCTTTGCACGCCTAAGATCATGAAATTAAATTCTAAGATTTACAGTGAAATCCGTTTCCGAAAATAATTTCCAGAAATCGGACGAACGACTAGTGTATTAGGGTTTTCGCGTCCGGTAAGTTTTTCGTCCGAAAACTCAGAATCAAAATCAGTTAGAATTTACATTCACTTTTTCTTCGATACGAGTTTACCGGAGAAAGTTAGTTTTTATGATTTTCCGGATGAATTTTGGACTGTGATGTCCCGACTTTTTCTCGGATTTTGAAAAATGAATTAGGTTTTCCGAGTACGTAAATTATTTCTAATCTAACGGACGAATTAGATTTCGTCGAATCCGTAACTATCTAGGAAAGTATTTCTCGATTTTTAAATCGACATTAAGAGCCGGAAACGAGATATTTCGTAAAATAATTCCTCGCCAAACATGTCTTAGCGACTCACCATACTTTGTTGGATATTTTCTCTTTGCTTTATGAGTCACTATAATGAGTCATCACATTCCCTCCTTATACCTCCAATACCGCCACCACCTTACACACACATACACTCTCATTTTCTTCATCATCTTCCATTGAAGCTCCACTCCAAGCTCTTCACAAGTTCGTAACTCTTGCATCTACCGATCATTTCCAATTCCGAATCCATAATACGAAAGGTAAGAACTTCATCTACCATTTGAACCGAACAAATCTCATTTCTCCCATTTTTATTTATTTCGAAAATTTGAGGAATGGAATAGCATGTGGTCCTTTGATTGAATCATGTTCTACGATGTTTAGAATCGAGTTCTATGGATGAATTAGAGAAGGAAATCGAGAACCCCTTGTCTTAGGTTATTACCGATTTTGGGGGAAAAATTGGGGCTTTGATCGTAGCTCGATTTCTTTGTCGATTGAATGATAGATTAGTGTTCCTCATGATATTAATTGACTCTAGAAATTGTTTTAGATTTTTCTAAAAATAAAATTTGAAACCTAAGAGACGAAGAAGGCACAATTTAGGATAGTAAATGTTATGACATGCTCGATTGTTTAATGGAAATGAGATATACGATGCATGAGGATGATTATATATTTAATTGAGATTTTTATAATAATAAAATGAAAAATGTAAGAGACGAAGACGTGTTGATAAGTTAGAGCTCGATAATGTTTTGATATTATGATTTGCATGTTAGTAATGCTCGTTAGACGATAATCGTTGTCGTAAAATTTGAACGAAAACGGAGAACGTAGAAATTTCGTTAAGAGACGAACGATGGATGATAAGTCGAGATTAGATAATAGTTTGAGGATATGATTTATGTAATTATGATTCTTGATAGATGTTGAATAAGATTGTAGAATTTGATTGAATTCTAATGACGTTGGAATTTTGGTAAGAAACGAAACAACGATCCTAAGTAACGGTAGAAAAGACGAATAAGTAAAGTAATTGACTATTAATGATTATTGTTGATAAAGGAACAAATTTGTAGTTGACTACGTGCTCATCCGAGTTATAGAATGATAGGCTATAATCGAAATCGAGAAGTTAGGAATTGAACGAGAACTTGAATTTGGTTTAGTAATTGTATAGTTTGAAAAGACGAGTTTTTAAACGTCGTGCTTATAGACGAGAAATGAAAAAGGGGTTTATCACGTATGATGATACGTGGTGACTGCCTTGGGTCAGTTTTTGCATGAAAATAAAAGTGTTTAAGCTTTATTCGAACCTAGAAAAACGTGCGTCGATTTTATCGAGCATTAGGGTTTCACTCGGCAGTTTTGCGACCTTCCACGGAAACTGACATATCTCCTAGCTCGTTTATCGGAATTAAGATCTGCGAATTGGAGAGTAAACTAGACATCCGAGGCTATCTTTTGGTATAGGGCTCGTCCCCTGTTTCGAAATCCCCTGTTCCATGCGAACTTACTGATCTGATCTTATGCAGTGAATTTCCAAAGTCTATTTTCTTAAGTTGAATTCTTCTCAACTTGAACTCTTTCGATCTTTTAAGTCGTTTCAAGTTATCGACTACCTTCTTTCTACCGACCTAAGTGTCAAGTACAGAACCGAGTGAGTGTCAAACGAGATGCATTCGTATCTCGTTTCTTTTTAACTAAAAGACTTTAGTTAGCGTGCAAATGCCTAAAAAGTCTAAAGGACTAAAACTTAACTCGACTTTTCATATTCGTTTATCGTTTGCGACCGAGCTTTAAAGTATGATTTTTACGATGAAGGAGGAAGTCGACGCCAAGGATAGGACGCAGACCAGAAGACGGAAGCACATGTCTTAAGTTCTGTATTTAATCAAGGTGGGCTTTTATATATGAAACAAAACGAGCAATGCTCGAAAACCTTTTATTTATCACTTTGATAATCGTGTTTTCAAAGTGATAATCATGGCATGAACTGTTTTGTGTTTTATGTGAGTTCTCTTGTACCTTATGAGTTAATCAAAAGGGGTTAACTAACGATCGGCTTTGAGTTAGCTATCATGCATTCCAAAGTTTTGTGTACACTGTAGCCTGTGGTGTATGTGGTATCCTGTTGAGGGGTAGCCAACCACGGTGAATTAGGACTGGTCAAGATTTGAACGTAACATCTATGAAAAATGCTTGCAAGCTAATTTATGAAAATGAGAAAGAAAATGCTTAGTAGACACGGGAATTTGTTGAAAAACCCCGATGTGCTACAGAAATGAAATGCCTGATTATCTATACTTATGATTATGTTTTCGGCAACGTGTCCACTAAGTACTATTGTACTTAGCCCTGCATATGTTTTCTAAATGTGCAGGTTGAAGCGACGGAAGCGGCGACGGTTGAGTTAGAGTGAATAGAGTTAAGGAAGACTTTTGTATATAGTTCACAAATTCGCTGCTAGACTCTAAACTCTTTTTGATGTTGTGTATAATAATCACTGTAGTCTAAATTCTGTAATATAACTTAGAAGCTTTTGTAGTGCTTTGTCGAGTAATCTTTCGAGATTAACTCTTTCCTTTCATCAATTAAGTCTTGTTCATAGAAGATAAGTTGTTATGTATGTATGTCTATTCATTCATCCCCTTTCTTCCTCGCTTCTTTAATCCAATCCCAGTCGCACCCCGGCTTCTGCCGTCCCTCCATGTTTGGGGCTGTGACACCAAATTTCACCCGGAAAAACAAATAAAACTGACTTTTACCAGTAGACTCGTATCGTAAAATAAGTGAATGTAAAGTCAGACGGTTTTTTCGATCTGAGTTCTCGAACGAAAATTCTATCGGACGCGAAAACCCTAATACAGTAGTCGGTCGAATGACTTCTGGATTTTATTTTCAGAAACGGATTTCACCGTTAGTCTTAAAACTGAAATTCCTTAACTTAGGCGTGCAAAGCCTTAATTAATTATCAAATTTTTATTTTAGTGACGGAAGAAATATCCGGGATATTACAATATATATATAGAGTGCGGATCTGGTAGGAACTCATCCTTATATGAGTCTGTAGGAACCATGCATTAATATCACTTCGGAAATGCACAAAATGTAGTACTGTAATGCACAAACATGGTAAAGAGTACATTACACTAACTCAATACACAAATATTTAACAATTTTTTAATGCGCAACATGAAATCATTTAATGCACTAACTAAATCAGACAATGTATAAAATATATCAACTTTTATTAATATATATTTATGCATTAAAATAACGTAATTTATGCATTAACTGATGTGATAAAAATAAATGGTTCCTACGGACTCACATAACTATGAGTTCCTATATGATCCTCTCCCTATATATATATGGTAAATAATAGATGATTTAAGGTAGAATTGAAATTCTTCACCATCCTAGAATAAGACATCCGGGAGCAAGAGCTGTCTGTGGAATTTATTAATCAACATATGTGGAGATCACATGATAATCTACATGCATTCATTAGCTGATCTTTCTGTGAGGATTTTATTATTCGACATAAGTGGAGATCACATGATAATCTACATGCATTCATTAGTTCTTTCTGTGATTAACAATGTTTCATGATTTAAATTCAGAATTTGTAATATCCATAAGAAACCACGGTCTAATTAACTTAAGAGTAGGAAGGTAATTTGTTATAATAGTACATGAGCTCAAGATAAGATCAATATCATTAGTTATGAAATAAATAATGATATTTTTAATTATTTTAAGAGTTTATTAGCGAGCTAATGAGTCGCGTATTGTCAAAATGAAGCTTACACAGACTAGTTATTATCAAATTGAAATTTGTGTAGCTTGGCTTATTTACAATGGTTTGATTAAAATTAATACTTTAATTGTTAATTTTATGCATAAATACTTTTTCACTTTATACTTATTTTTCTCTCCATTTCTTATTAATAACATCAATTATATCTTTTACTCAACCAAAATCTCACAAATTCCTAGTTAAATTTTCTGCCCAGATTTTATTTTCTAATTCTTGGTATTTTTCAAAAATTTCAAGCTTTATTATACTTATAAAAATTCTAATTGCTCAATTTTTCCATCAATTTCATCTTTTGACCTCAAATAATCAAAATCATATTTTATACCCCATTTCCTTCGGTTATCTTGGGGTTTCTTTATAAAATTTTATTTCTTTCTTTTTAATGTATTTTAATACCTTAAATAATCATAATCTTAGTATTTCTCATTCAATTCATTAATTTTTCCAAAAAATTACAGGAACTAAAATTCCCAATTTTTATATATTGCGAAAATATATATATTCATATTAACTCATTTCTTTCTTTTGGTGGTATTTTTATCCATAACTTTTATTGGATTTCATTTCTAAGCCACCAATTTATCAAAATAAATCGTAACTCACAAAATCATTCATACACATACACACTCGACATCACACATATACTTCTCAAACAAATTCATGCTTCTATTTAATCATATTCTCATGCTTTTCAACTCTTAAATTAATAAAATCCATATTCAAACATATTTATCAATAATTTTTATTATTTTTTCACTATTCATCATCTTCTCCAAAATTCCTCTTCATGTTTTAGTGTTTATTTCTTCATTTTAATCATTCAAGCATACTTATATATCATCAAATGTTTCAAATAAAGCATCATACTCATGAAATAATCAAAACACACAAAAATCGCTCCAAGGTCATAAACCATCGAAATGTTTATATTTTCATGCATAATGATTTCTTTTCTTCATTTAATCTTCTTAATATGCTTAGATATATTTTTAGAACACATAGAGATCATCAAAATCAAGATACAATTTAGGGCACAAAATTTTTATTTGTGTCTCTTATCACACGGCACACACATATATACTTCATAGGTTTTTCTTTCTCTTCTCTTAGCATGGAAAACTTGTTTAATCATGGATTCATGCACAAAAACACAAAACTCAAGTCATTTCTCCTTATACCCATAAATTTCGATCCTAGTAAGAAAGAAAAATAAGAAGTTCTTGGGCTTAAAAGGGTGAATCCTTACTAATTCTTCCTCGATCGATAATCACCACTTTGTTCCTCGCAACTCTAGCTTCCTCTCCTCGATTTCCTTGAAGAAAAATCGATGATCTGATGAGGAAGAAAATCGGCAGTTTTTAAGGGGAAAAAGGAGTTTTACCGATCGTACTTTGTAGTTTGAAGGAACAAGGATTAGAGCTCGACTTCTAGATACTTCTTGATCCTTTTAAAGCTTGAATCAAGGAAAAACATGGTGATTTAGAGAGATGGAGAGCAGCGTCTGATCTTGGAAGAAGAAGGAAGAAAAATATTACTCTTACTCGATTTTTGGAGAAACAAGGATGAAAACTTGATTCTCTTCGGTTGCTATCTTCTTCCCTCGATTTATTGATGAAGAAATGGTAGCCTTGGAGCTTCAAAACCAGCAGCCATGGAGGTTGGTGGTGGCGGTTTTGAAGGGGGAAGAAGAAGAAAAAGATGATGACGATCAACCTTTGAACTCTCGAATATCTCGCTTCAATTCTTGAACTTGATAGAAAAAGAAATGAAGGTTTGAGGATAATGGGGTGCTGCTGCCATGGAGCTCTTGGAGTGAGATGACCGAGAGAGAGAGTTGGGGGAGAGAGAGTTTGTAGAGTGAGAGAGATGAAACGTTGGTTGCAAGTTTAATTAGTTGAGAGAGAGTGATCTCACTTTTTAAAATGAGAGTGGGGGAAAACATTTGAGGGTGAGAGAGGGGATGTCGGCTGAATGAGAGAGATATAAATCAATTTTTATCAGATAAAAATCCCCGGAAGAAAAGATTTTATCCGTATAATATATCCCTCTTAAATGTTAAACTTTATTCTGTAATGCCCCGTAAATTCCTTACGTTCTAAAATTTAAAGTTAATTAAATAAGTGGCTTTGCACGCCTAAGTTTATAATTTTTGAATTCTAAGGCTAACGGTCGAATCCGTTATTAAAAAAATAAATTATAGAAGTCGGCTAGACGACTACCGTATTTAGGGTTAAAGCGTACGAAAAATTTTTAGTTTATAAACTAAGAACGGAAAACCGTCTAATTTCTACGTTTAGAAAATTGTGATACGAACACGCCGGGAAAGTTTGTTTTTATGTTTTTCCGGACGAAACTCGGACTTGTCGTCCCGAGTTTTTGTCAAAATAAATTTTATAAATTTATTTTCTAATTAAGTTCATACGTTAGAATCTTTAAGTCAAATCGAATCGCGACGATTTTGTACCGAACAACGTTTTTCGTCGTTCGTTTTCCCGTAACGTCGGATCGCGCCGGAAAAACGTAACCCTCCAAATTTCTGCATGGACAACCGCCACCTCACCTTAATTAGGTGTCAACATGCATGTTTTGACTTATTTAAATGTTGACACCTAAACTATACTTTACACCATTTCAACATTTTTCATCATTTCAAACCTTTAGACAAAACCAATTTGTTCTCTCCATCTCTCACTCTCTCTCGGCAGCACCACCTCATTTTTCTTCAACTTCATCTTCTTCATCATCCATCCACCATTGAAGAACACCTCCAAGAACAAGAAGAGTTCATACAAGTCCTTAATTCATCCCACAAAACACCAGACATCCTTTGTTAATTCTTTAGGTAATGATCTCCTCTCCATTTCTATCCATTTAGTTTTCTTTTCTTCTCTTTTTCCATTTTGTTCGAAATTTTTAAGGTTATGGGATAGATGAATTGATCTTAGAATGATGAAATTAGATATGTTAGATATGAAAATTGGAGATTAAAATGGAACAAAAATAAGAAACCTAACATCTATGTTAATGCAGAATTTTTTTGGGAAAATGGTAGAATTTCTAATTTTCTTCTTTTGATCATGGATTCATGTTTAGTAGATGCTTAATTAGCATTTGGAATGAAAAGGGATTGAAAACCCTATGTTATTATGAAATTTAATTAGTGTTTGAAGTATAAATTAGGGGTTTTTGCATGTTAATTGATAATAGAATTGCAAGTGATTAATAGTTGTTATAATAGTTTGATTAGTGAATAAATGAAGTTAATTAGAGAAGAAAATCAACCCCTTAACATCTATATAAAACCAGAAATTTATAGAATAAATAGGAGTTTATACATGTTTGATATTAAGGGATGATTTGTTAGTTGATTATGTTGCAAATTATATTAGTTGATTATAGAAGTTAATTGGAAATTTTCTAAAAATGTTTAATGGAATGTAAGAGACTAAAATCACCATATAAACTGAGTTATAATGATGTTAAGATGTGTTTGCATGCATGAAAACGGTTCACATTAGACGTAGATTAACATCGTAAAATTTGAACAAAAATTGACGACTTTTGGAAATCGCATAAGAGACGAATATCTAGTTGTAACTAATAATCGGGAAGTCGGATGAAAATTCTAACTTGATATTATTGTTTATAATGAAATTTAAAACATCTTTCTAGTTGATGTCATAAGCATCCGAGTTCATATAATATGGGTTAGAGTGATAATCGGGAACTAGAACACGTTGGAATTTCTTTATTGGTATAGTACTTGATAGTTGAAATCCGACGTTAGAACGTCGTGCCTTTGAGCAAGTTGAGAAGGAGTTTGTCACGTACGGAGGTACGTGATGACTGCTTTGAAAGTTCAGTTTCTAAAAAAGTTGAATAAGAGAATTTAAAACTAACCTAAAACGTTATACGGCGAACTTATCAATCAATTAGGGTTTCCACGGCAGTTTTGCGACCCTCGCCAGAAACTGTTATAACTTCCAGCTCGTTTATCGGATTTGTGATCCGTAAATTGGAGCAGAAACTAGACTTCCTAAGCTTTCTAGTGGTACAGGGCTCACCCCCTGTTTCCAAGTCCTCTGTTCTGGACAGCCTCCAGAGTTACTGGACTGTACAGTGAATTTTCAGTTTCTTGTTTTCTAAGTTGTTTAGTTCACAACTTAGCTTCTTTCAATCGTTTAAGTCGTTTTTATCTATCGAACATCTACCTACTGACCCTAAAGTCAAGTACAAGACCTCTAGTGATGGAGACCAGTCGAGACCTTATATCTTATCTTTTCTTTAAAGAAGTAATAAACGAGAAATTTCGTAAATCGTTCAAAGAACTAAAATATAAATCGCCTAAGTTGATTCTTTTCAACTTAGTTTCTTATAATCCTTAAAGTCGTATTAAGACATCGACTACCTTCTCAACTGACTCAAGAGTCAAGTATAAGATCTTCCAAGTTCTAAACGAGATTGGTACAAGTCTCGTTTCCCGTTTAAGTAAAACGAATCTAGTAAGCGTGCAAATGCCTAAAGAATGAAACAACTAAAACTTCTTCGATTCTCTTTCTTCGAGTATCTTTTACGAACCGTTTTTAAGTATATTTTATTTTACGATGAAGGAGGAAGCCAACTGTAGAGAAAGAACGAAGATCCAATCTTGGAAGCTTTTGCGTATAAGTTCTGTATTTACAAGGTGGGCTTTTATCTATATCAAATAAAATGTGGGTTTTTCCACAACTCGAAAGTAATATTTATCGCTTTGATAATTGTGTTTTCAAAGTGATAATTTTGGCATGAACTGTTTCAACTATTTTATGTGAGTTCTCTTGTACCTATCTGAGTTAACCTTCGAGTTTACCAGATTTCTGAGTTAACCTTCGGGTTTTCCAGACTTTTAGAGTTAATCTAACTAGGTTAACTAACGATTGACTCTGAGTTAGCTGCTAAGTGCTTTCCAGAGTTAGTGCACTTTGTAACCTGTGGTGTATGTGATATCCTGTTGAGGGGTACCAGCCACGGTGAATTAGTTTGGGTCAAGATTGAACATAACATACTCTAAAAATGCTTGCGCAAGCTGCTTTATACAAATCAGTCAGAAAATGTTTAGTAGGCACGGGCCTTTTTAACAAAACCCCGATGCGCTACGATTATAAAATGCCAGATTATTTATACTTATGATTATGATTTCGGCATCGTGCCCACTAAGTACGTTTGTACTTAGCCCTGCATTGCTTTCTAAATGTGCAGGTTGAAGCGACGGTGAGCGGCGACGGTTGATGTTGAGTTAAAGGATAGGATGCTTAGTTAGAACCCTTCCGCTGCCAAACTCTGTATTTCTTTTTAAGATGTACTTTTGAACAACTCAGTAGTCTATGTCTGTACATATGAACTTAGTCTCTTTTTGTACTTTTGTCGAGTAATCCTTAGGGATTAACTCTTCCTTCTTTATATATCAAAGTCTTATTCATAGTTTATCGATGTTTTCATGTATGTTTAGTCAATTAGCCCCCTTCTTCCCCGCTTCTTTAATCCAACCCCAGTCGCACCCCGGCTTCTGCCGTCCCTCGGGATTTGGGGCTGTGACATATTCCCTCTTTTCGGCACTCTCTCGACTTCGGATTTCACTCTCATTCGCACCATCACTCACGAAATAATTTATAAATTCTAACAAGCTCAAATTCCATATATAAATTCCAATAACAAAGAAAGTCAGAAATCTCGACTATGCGTCTTCGTCTCCGCTCTTATGTGTAGCTCAAAACTCGATTTATAGAACTCAGATTTCTCTCTAACTTGCATCATTAGTCACGAAATAATTTCTAGATTCAGAAACACCTAAGTTTTATAGGTAATTCCTGACTAATGAAAAAGTTGTAAAAAGTCGTGACGAGTTACTGTTCATCTTAGTTGCGTTTTCAAAATAAATTCAAACTCGACTCGAATGACCTCGGAAAATTCTCAAACTTGTTTCATTAGTCTTAAAATAGATTCTAGATTCCAATGTCACTGATTAATCTAAATTCGGGGTTCGTTGATCGACGGATGACTTTTCCGGTTAAAGTTACTATTCACTAAAAGTCGATTGTCTCAAAATTACCCGAAATTAGAACTCGTACTAAATCTCGCATTCCTAAACTAATATAATTATTCACATATTCGTTTTGAGTTGCCAAAATGAGAAAATTACAATTTTGCCCTTAAGGACATTTTGGTTGTCACAGCCCCAAATCCCGAGGGACGGCAGAAGCCGGGGTGCGACTAGGGTTGGATTAAAGAAGCGGGGAAGAAAGGGGCTAATTGACTAAACATACATGAAAAACATCGACAAACTATGAATAAAACTTGAATATCAATAAGAAAGAGTTAATCCCTAAAGATTACTCGACAAAAGTATAAAAAGAAACTAAGTTCAAAATTTACATACTTAGACTACTGAATATTGTTCAAAAGTACATCAAAGAAATTCAAAGTTTGGCAGCGGAAGGGTTCTAACTAAACATCCTATCTTTTAACTCAACATCAACCGTCGCTGCTCACCGTCGCTTCAACCTTCACATTTAGAAAACAATGTAGGGCTAAGTACAAACGTACTTAGTGGGCACGATGCCGAAATCATAATCATAAGTATAAATAATCTGGCATTTTATAACCGTAGCGCATCGGGGTTTTGTTGAAAAGGCCCGAGCCTACTAAACCTTTTCTGACTAATTTGTATAAAGCAGCTTGCGCAAGCATTTTTAGAGTATGTTATGTTCAATCTTGACCAAAGCTAATTCACCGTGGCTGGCTACCCCTCAACAGGATACCACATACACCACAGGTTACAAAGTGCACTAAGTCTGGAAAGCGCTTAATAGCTAACTCAGAGTTGATCGATAATAGTTAACAATCCTAGCGGTTAACTATAAATTCTGGAAAACCCGAAGGTTAACTCAGAAAGGTACAAGAGAACTCACATAAAACAGTTAAACCTTTTATGCCAAGATTATCACGTTGATAAAACACAATTATGAAAGCTGCAAACTTCACTTTCGGTTTGTGGAAAAACCCACGTTTTATTTTCATATAATAAAAGCCCACCTTGTAAATACAGAACTTATAAGCAAAAGCTTCCAACTTCGGATCTTTCGTCCTTTCTTTACAGTTGGCTTCCTCCTTCATCGTAAAATAAACATACTTAAAAACGGGTTGTAAAAGAATAATCGAAGAAAGAGAATCAAAGAAGATTTAGTTATTTTATTCTTTTGGCACTTGCACGCTTACTAGATTCGTTTTACTTAAATGGAAAACGAGACTCGTACTAATCTTGTTTAGAACTTGGAAGATTTCATACTCGACTCTCGGGTCAGTAGAGAAGGTAGTCGATGTCTTAATACGACTTTAAAAAATTAAAAGGAATTAAGTTGGAAGGAATCAACTTAGGCGATTTACTTTAGTTCTTTGAACGACTTATGAAAATTCTCGTTTATTACTTCTTTAATGAAAGGATAAAAGATAAGATCTCAAATGGTTTTCATCACTCAAGGTCTTGTACTTGACTCTAGGGTCAGTAGGGAGATGTTCATTAGATAAAACGGCTTAAACGATCAAAAGAAACTAAGTTGTGAACTAAACAACTTAGAAAACAAGAAACTGAAATTTCACTGCACAGTCCAGTAACTCTGGAGGCTGTCCAGAACAGAGGATTTGGAAACAGGGGGTGAGCCCTATACCATTAGAAATCTTAGGAAGTCTAGTTCGCACTCCAATTTACGGATCACAAATCCGATAAACGAGCTGGAAGTTATTACAGTTTCCGGCGAGGGTCGCAAAACTGCCGTGGAAACCCTAATTAATTGATAAGTTCGACGTATAACGTTTTAGGTTCGTTTTAAGCTCTCGTATTCATTTTTTTAGAAACTGGACTCTCAAGGCAGTCATCACGTACTTCCGTACGTGACAAACTCCTTCTCAACTTGCTAAAAGGCACGACGTTCTAACGTCGTGTTTCAACTATCAATTACTAAACCAACAAAGAAATTCCAAACGTCTTCTAGTTCTCGACTATAACTATAATCCATATTATTTCAACTCGAACGCTTATGACATCAACTAGAAAGATGTTCTAATTTTCATTATAAACAGTAATATCATATTAAAATTCTCATCCGACTTCTTGATTTTTAGTTACAACTAAATGTTCGTCTCTTATACGATTTTCAAAAGTTGTCGGTTTTTGTTCAAATTTTATGACGTTAAACTACGTCTAACGTGAACCGTTTCCATGCATGCATACACATCTTAACATCATTATAACTCAGTTTATATGGTGATCTTTGCCTCTTATGTTTCACTAAACATTTTTTTAAAAAATTCTCATTTAAATTCTATTAATCAACTAACATGATTTGCAACTATATTTCATTAACAATTGATCACTTATATCAAACATGTATAAACCCCTAATTACTTATAAATATCTGGTTTTAAACATATGTTAAGGGGATGATTTTCTTCTCATATTAACAACATATATTCACTAATCAACATCTTATATTATCCATTAATCGATTATAATTCCAAAAACAACTAACATGCATAAAATTCCTAAATTCATACTTCAAAATCCTAATTGAAAATTTACAAACACATAGGGCTTTCAATCCCTTTTCATTCCATACACTAATTAAACATCTATTAAGCAAGAATCAACCATCAAAAGAAGAAAAACAAAAATCCTACCATTTTCCCAAAAAAATTCTGCATTCACATAGATTTTAGAATTCTTGGTTTTGATCATTTTTAATCCATAATTATCATATCTAACATATCTAATTTTATCATTCTAAGATCAAAACATCTAAATCAAACCTCTAAAAATTCGATCAAGATGGAAAAGAAAAGAAAAGAAATCTAAATGGATAGAAATGGAGAGGAGATCATTACCTAGAGAATTAACAAAGGACTTAAGAGGTTGAATGGATGGATTGATGACTTGTGTGAGTTATTCAAGCTTTGAAGATGTCTTCAATGGTGAAGAACAAGATGAAAATGGAGAGAGAGAGGTGCTGCAGCCGAGAGGTAGGGAGAGAGAGAGAGAAATGGTTTGATCAAGTGTGTTGTTATGATGAAAATGTTGAATTTGTGTAAAGTGTGGTTTAGGTGTCAAGCAATTAGCAAGGTCAACATGCAAAAATTACACCTAATTATGGTGAGGTGTCGGCTGCATGGAAAGGGTTTAGAGGGTTACGGGTTTTTCCGGCGCGATCCGACGTTACGGAAAAACGAACGACGAAAAATATTGTTCGGTACAAAAATCGTCGCGATTCGATTTGACTTACAATTTCTAACTTATGAACTTAATTAGAAAATAAATTTACAAAATTATTTTGACAAAAACTAGGGACGACATAGTCCGAGTTTCGTCCGGAAAAACATAAAAACAAACTTTTTTCGGCGTGTTCGTATCGCAATTTTGTAAACTTAAAAAAATTAAACGGTTTTTCGTTCTTAGTTTACAAACTAAGAACTTTTCGTACGCGCTATCCCTAAATACAGTAGTCATCTAGCTGACTCCCGTAATTTATTTTTAATAACGGATTCGACCGTTAGCCTTAGAATTCAACAATTGTGTACTTAGGCGTGCAAAGCCATTTATTTGGTTAACTTTAAATTTTAGAACGTAAGGAATTTACGGGGCATTACATCCTACCCCCCTTACGAAAAATTTCGTCCCGAAATTTGATTATCCTCTTAACTGATAGGGGTATTCCTTTCTCAATTCTTCGTTAAACTCTCACGTGGCTTTTCTTGGTCGTAAAGATCTTCTCATCTACTCAATAACACATTGACTCGTTTCTAAATTCTTATGCTTTTCGTTTCAAGATCATTTTCGTTCTTTTTTCCATAATTTAGGTCGGTTTTATGACCGACGTCTTACTGACAATACTTTGTGCATAAAACGATTTATAATACTTTCTCAAAATGAGATACACGTAAGATAAGCATTTGTAAATTTGGCGATAAAGCCATAACTATTTGTATTGGAAACTATTCTTTCCGAGTTATTTGCTAATTATGAAAATCTTTGTCGAAGTTTTAAACTTGACACAAAATTGTTGTTTCTCTTTAAGAGTTTTTTTTTTTATATATATATCCTCCTTTACATTATTAAGGGTCAAATTGAAGTATACACATAAGACATTTGTTTTCTTTAAATTCTTTTATTCCGATTCGGATCTATCGTATGATTTCGATTATTTCACTGACCGTTTCTGACCCTGAGTTTGTTCCTTTACCCACATTATAAAAATAAGGTAGCTATTAAAAAGAAATTTAAAGCCTCGTAAGGCGTTTTACCTATCGTAACTTATTACTATTATTATAACAATTCGATTGATGGAAGTTATTCTTTCATGTCACTCTTTGAGCTAATATTATCGATCTCAGCATATCAGCGAGTATCTGAATCGTTTTCTCAGATTATTTAATCAAACTGGAGACGGGAAAAAGGTGCTAAGATTGAAGTTGGTATTTCGTACAGGCGCACTATCTTACGGATATATAGTCCTGATAACTTCTTTGATCTATGGAAAATTTTAGGATTTGGTAGGTAGTAAACTGATTAACGGCCTATAGAAAACTATCCCAAGGCAGTATTCCTACTGTTAACTTTGAGCGAGTCTTAAACAATTTAATACTATATCCTTTTATTTCCATTTTGGAACACTTAACGGTTGTAACAGCTCGCATGGCCGTCAGTGAGAACTTCCACTTACTTATAAGCTAAAGATATTCTATCAACAAGACAAAGTCTTGTTTCGCTCTATTCCACTGGAAAACCTTTCTTAAATCCTTAATTATTGTCATTGGAGATGCTAAGTCCATTCCTAATTCCTATCAAAACTCTTTGTTTTAGAGTCATTGTCTGGTTTGTCCAATCTTATCCTTAGTCGAATCTAATTCATTTACTCGTCCTTCTTCTAGGTACTTAGAATCCTTCTCGTAATATGGTATAGCTACTTGTATCGCTATTTGCTTCAATAATTGATGTTGGGGTATCGTGCATTACTACACCTATTATCCCAAATCCTTATATAAACGTTTCTTTTCCTAAGAAGAGATACCTAAACTTAGGTGGGGTCTTACGACTCAGTGTGTCTATCCTTTCGCTGCTTTTACCTAGGTGGTAATTCATTTCACAAGCGTACTATTCTACTAATTTGAGCCATCTCCTTTATCTTACGCTAATTCCTTTGCTCGATAATGCACTCCGATCTATTGTGATCTGTGAAGATCTAATCTCTTACACCATATTTCAGTACATGTTCTACGGTTGCAAGCCCTAAGTCATAGGTTGGTTACTTAAATTCCTGAGGTTAAAGTGCCGTGAAGCATAAACTATTGCTTTCTTATCTTATTTAACTTGATATCCAATGAACGTTCTTGAAGACTCATTTATCCTTGCGTTAAACATCACGGTGTTTTCCATGGGGAAAACGTCTGCCTAATGAAATCATTACCTAACAACATTAGTAGATGGTTCTAGAATTCTTATAATTCTCCTGGTATCATTTTAAATAGTTTTTTTTTTTTTTTATTTGGGCGTTGCTAACAGTTCTAAGTTGGTCGCAGAACCTATATGATAATTCGATGGTAGTCCCATCAATACTTCTGGAAAGATATTTTCATATTCGTTCCTAATTCCCACGTTCAAAAGTCTTGTTGGCTCTGGGATCTCCAACTAGGTTCACGAGATAAACGATCGTAAATTTCATTTTCATTGACTTCTTGACTTGTAGGGCGAATATTATCAGTATCCTTATGTCCATCGAAATTCCATAGAGTTCTGTTGGTTCTCTAATCGGGGTTGAGAAGAGATTTTCTCTCGTTGTAGAGAATCACGATGTAATTCTCAAACAACTAGTTTATTCCTAAAATTATATATATAAAAACAATATGTTGAACCTCATATCACTGTTCGATTGTTTGTTATCACTTTTAAAAGACCCTAGATCATAATTCTATGTTCGACAAAACTAGGGAAATAATTTCTCTAAGGTTATCGTTCTTCCTAAAGTGTAGTTCTCCCTAGTTCATAGCTAGCGCGTCCTAGTTCTATCCCTAAAGTATCAATAAGTACTAAGGAAATAATTATAACGCCCTAAAATGGGTTTTGCCATGACAGATTAATTATAAGGTTCGTCCAATACCTGCCAGCTTCCCCTTTCCTTCACGCTGCTTTCCTTGCCCTATCATGTAAGCTCCTATATTTTGTTGTGGTTGTAACGGTTGTGCCTGAGACTGGATTTGAGTTGTAATCAATGATTGAGGCTGGCCGTACTGATATGGTACTATCATTTGAATCCGTGTTGGGCAATCCTCACTTATATGCTCCAGCATCCCACATAAGAAACATCTATTCATGTTTGCTAGGCACACACCCTCATGCCTCTTACCACATTCTGAACATACAGAAACTTCCTGTTTCTGTTTTGTTGCCTGCTTCCGTTCTGGGCAATACCTCTTAACGTGTCCCTCGCTCATACAATTGAAGCACACATCAGACTTTGCTAAACATATACCGGGATGTATCTTGCCACACCTAGGGCAAGCTGGAGAAAAGATCCCTTCTTGGGTATTTCTCAGAATTTGGAGGTGTTTGGGTTGGTATACATTATTTGCCATCGGTGGGTTTGGGCAATTTTTCTTCATATGTCCTTTATATCCACAGTTGAAGCAGTTGTTAGTGCTTGCCTGACATATTCCAGGGTGCGTCTTATTGCATTTGGAGCAAATTGGAATGTAAACCCTTTCTAGTTGCTTTCTTCCCCGATTTCTATTCCTTTGCTGCCCTACTTTCTTTCCATCCTTACTTCCTTTTCCTAGCTGCTGATAATTCTGCCGAATCCTATTCTTTTTCCCCTAGTTATTACGGCTCTGGTAGCACTCACTGCTATTTCCTTCCCATTTTCTTTTTCCCTTATGATTAACCTTATTGTTGAGAGGGTCTTGGGTTGCTGTCTCGTTTGGTACTGGTGTGGACTTTACCATTTTTCCTTTATTAGGCACTAATGCCTCTATCTCACAAACTCGACCTAGTAGTTCTTCATAACTCAATCCTTCCTTTCTGGCCACTGCTATTCCCAGTTCGTATTTAAGTTCTCCCTGAAGCTTCCTGGCTATTTCCTCCTCAAGCTCGGCTCTTTTGGGTACATACCTATCATGATATGCCTTCTTAAAATCATTCCAAGTAGTTGGAGCCGCTCGCTCTTCAGTCATAACTCTTTGCCTATTCTCCCACCAGTATTTAGCTGGTCCGGTTAGCTGATATTCGGCATATGCTAGGCGCTCCTCATCGCTAGGTCTAATTACCTCAAAGATTTTGTCTATAGCGTGTATCCATCGTTCGGCCTCCATTGGGTTACCAGACCCATTGAAAGATGGTGGTTGTCTTTCGAAGAATAAGTTCGTCATACGATGATGTTGAGAAGGTTGGGAATGTGAAAAAGTTCCTGGATATTTCTGCCTTCCTTCCCTTATGAGTTGCTCTTGACCTTGGTCAGACTTTCTATGACTATCGGGTCCTCTTGGATTGTTAACAACTTTCTGCGACATTTCTGAACTATAGAATACAAGAATTTTCCTTGTTAGTATTTGCTTTTAAATCTTCTTTCTCTTATAAATTTTTTTTTTTCAACTTAACAACTTCACGTATACGAAAATATCGAATTAGGTTTGATTCTAATTCTTTCAACTTTTAACCTCCAAGGTTAAATTAAAAGCACTTATTACACGAGTTCATTTGATTATCTGGTTTAGTTATAAGATTCATAAAGGACTTTCTTGTGATTAAAAACCCTTTTTGGGGTCATGTATGTATATATACATCAAAAAGAATATTAGTTTTGCCTTTAACAAGGACTTATACAAAACTAGACTACAACGAGTCTAAGCTAGGCTGATTTCCTACCTGTACAGGATGCACTAACATATTGCATTGTTGTACTACCAGAAGTACTAGAACGGAAACGATCCATAAAAATTTCGTATTCGTTAGAGTACTACAAAAACTATCTAGTTACTGATCCGACTATGTACATAACAGAGGGCTACTATACTACTGCACGTCCCTGATGCTCCGTTCGTCTAACTGCGGTCTAATCTGCACCACCCTCTGCGGCTTGATCCTCCTCAGGATCCTCGTCCGGGTCCTCATCGGTATCCTCGTCGGTATCCTCCTCCGGCTCCTCATTCGGGTCCTCATCATCTAACTCTGAACCGTAGGTAAACTAGAGCGCCTCGTCGACCCTCAATGTAGTGTCGTCTGCAAGGGTAAGTGATGGTAGTGCAGGCACATCCAAAGTTGTCGTCTCGCTATCCGATACTAAGTAGTCCCAGCAGGTCACTGACGCCCGCTTCTTCGGAGGTAGCAGGGGAGGGTCGGAAAGTGCACTGGGTTCGTACTCCTCCCTGGAACGGACCCTGGACGGTCCTGCCTCAAACTCTGTCCTAACTCTAGCCAACTCCGCGCAAATCTCGTCAAGGGGTCTGTAAGAAGATGGAAACTATAACAGGGCGGCAAGCTCTGCGTCTATGTCTAAGTACTCCAGTCCTGACTCGAATGGTCCCTGAGCTCTCACGGAAGGCCCTTGTAGGATAGGAGCAGGTAACCCTAAACTGTCAACTGTCCCTGCAACCAACTCCTCTGTGCCCATGCTAGGTATCATCACCGAAGGAATCTCCAACTGTGTGATAAACTCTGGATCTATCCCCTCGTGATTTGACTCTGAATCTGCTGGGTAGTGAGTGTAGGGGGGATGCTCCTGAACTGGATATGCTGTCATGTGTCTGCTCAGGTAGAAGCGACGGTGTACCTCTAAAGCAAAATAATAGTTCCCTGTCGGCTCCACGTCGTCACCAAAAACTCCAAGATGGTACCATGCCGTGTCGTTTGCCCAACCACGCCATTCCTCTGGTAGACATCTAACCAAACCCATGATAGCCTGAGCCTCTGTAACCAAACGCCGGGCGAAGTAGTAAACCGTCGAGAAATAACTGATCCTCTGCCCTACGTCGTGTCCCGGGTTTGCCCCATAATCCCAAAACCTATCTACTAGCTGACCTTCCCAAGTCCGCTGCAGTGGAGATTGACTCCCCTGAGTCAAATCACTACTGGATGACATCCTTTTTTTTAAGAAACACGGATCAGTAACATGTAGGATAATATCTTATCTTACGAAAAATCTTAAATTACAAAATAAATATTCCTTATTCAATTGTAATAACACCGTACTTAGTCAAACCATCTTATCTTAGACATTTTAGCAATTTTCACAGAAAATTGCATTCGTACGCACAATATATAGAAATAAATTTTCGAGATTTTATTCTCATTTCCTATCTTATTAACCATTTATTTTCTTATAACTTTTATTTATTTATAAATCTTCATTATTTCCATTCTTGAAGAAAATTTCTTAACAATTTCACTTATTAAGACAATGCGTGTTCACTTTGTTCATGTTACTTATTCAAGAGTAACATTTATTCCCAAAGAAAGTTAATACTCGTACTAGTTGTATTCTTCGTTCGAGAATGAAGTATAAGATTAAATTCCATCAGAAGAATAGACTTTTATCTGGGGAAAGGCTTTAGAACATAAGTTCTAAACGTTGTCTGATTTGAACATTTGTAGAAAGAATTCTAATCAAGCTTCGTGCTTGTTTCTTAATAATAAAACATACTGCTTTCCAAAACTTAACAAAGCAAACTCCGTTAAAAGAAACGGAACGAATTGGAACGACGACGTTTCATGTTACTTATACGTAAGCATTATTAATTTCTTTTAAAACACTTATACCATACTAAAATAGGGTTTGCTCAGGGGCATAAGACCCATATTACTGAGTTCCTTATTATGTGGGTTGATCAGGTCCACATAACAGTCCCTCAATCACATGGAACTTCTGTCTCATTTGCATCTTTCTTACTTTGAAGCCGTTGCTTCTCTAACATCTACTTTTTCCTTTCGATTACTAACACAATTTACCTTTTTATTTATTCATTTCATTTCCTTGAAGGAAATTCATATCGAAGTTATAACAAAGATCGACTCTTGTCGAGTCTTTATTCATGTCACTTTACGCACGTGACAATTGTCTAAAGAAGTCCTTCTCGTGTTGTGAATCTCCTTTCAAAATCATTTGAAATTAATCTTTCTTAAAACGTCTAAGTTCTTGAAGAGCTGGAAAAACCTTAGGTTTTCAAGTCTACGTTCTCCATAATCCGGGAAAAATCCTTAAAATCCTTCTAAATTCTTGTGCATCAAAAATATTTTCAAACAAAAAGAAATTATTTTACAGATAATTTCACATAACATAGCACTAGTGCTATCACATAATCACATAAACAAGCAAGTATAAATTCTTATACTTGGGAAATAATTATTCGAAATTCCTTATTGAAAAGAAATTAAACTACTGACATTCCTTCCTTATATATTTTTTTCCACGTTGAGTCGACGTAGCGGGAGGTTGAGTTGTCATCTATATTTTGAATCTTAATGCCATAACTTAACTCCTATCTTTACTTGAAAGAACACTCTGATCTAAAGTATATACAGGTGCTTTATCTTATGACTCGAAAAGAGACTCACTATAGAATATGAATAACTACTCCATTTCACGACTCGAAAGAAGACTCGATATAGAATTAGTACGAACACTTTGTCTTGCGACGCAAAGAAGACTCCTTATAGAGTAAGAACGAATACTATATGCTACTACTTGAATGAAGACTCATATGCAGAGCAGAAACGATTGCTCTGTTACTACCAATTTGTGGTGCTACTTAGGAAAGGAAGACTCTGGTACAAAGCAGGAACGACCGCTCTGATACCACTCTGTCACAGCCCCAAATCTCGAGGCACGGCACAAGTCGGGGTGCGACTGGGGTTGGATTAAAGAAGCGGGGAAGAAGGGGGCTAATTGACTAAACATACATGAAAAACATCGACAAACTATGAATAAGACTTGAATATCAATAAGAAAGAGTTAATCCCTAAAGATTACTCAACAAAAGTATAAAAAGAAACTAAGTTCAAAATTTACATACTTAGACTACTGAATATTGTTCAAAAGTACATCAAAGAAATTCAAAGTTTGGCAGCGGAAGGGTTCTAACTAAACATCCTATCTTTTAACTCACCATCAACCGTCGCCGCTCACCGTCGCTTCAACCTGCACATTTAGAAAACAATGCAGGGCTAAGTACAAACGTACTTAGTGGGCACGATGCCGAAATCATAATCATAAGTATAAATAATCTGGCATTTTATAACCGTAGCACATCGGGAAACGCTGGAAAGTGCACTAACTCTGGAAAGCGCTTAATAGCTAACTCAGAGCCGATCGATAATAGTTAACAATCCTAGCGGTTAACTATAAATTCTGGAAAACCCGAAGGTTAACTCAGAAAGGTACAAGAGAACTCACATAAAACAGTTAAACCTTTTATGCCAAGATTATCACATTGATAAAACACAATTATCAAAGCTGTAAACTTCACTTTCGGTTTGTGGAAAAACCCACGTTTTATTTTCATATAATAAAAGCCCACCTTGTAAATACAGAACTTATAAGCAAAAGCTTCCAACTTCGGATCTTTCGTCCTTTCTTTACAGTTGGCTTCCTCCTTCATCATAAAATAAACATACTTAAAAATGGGTTGTAAAAGAATAATCGAAGAAAGAGAATCGTAGAAGATTTAGTTATTTTATTCTTTTGGCACTTGCACGCTTACTAGGTTCGTTTTACTTAAACGGAAAACGAGACTCGTACTAATCTTGTTTAGAACTTGGAAGATTTCATACTCGACTCTCGGGTCAGTAGAGAAGGTAGTCGATGTCTTAATACGACTTTAAAAAATTAAAAGGAATTAAGTTGGAAGGAATCAACTTAGGCGATTTACTTTAGTTCTTTGAACGACTTATGAAAATTCTCGTTTATTACTTCTTTAATGAAAGGATAAAAGATAAGATCTCAACTGGTTTTCATCACTCAAGGTCTTGTACTTGACTCTAGGGTCAGTAGGGAGATGTTCGTTAGATAAAACGGCTTAAACGATCAAAAGAAACTAAGTTGTGAACTAAACAACTTAGAAAACAAGAAACTGAAATTTCACTGCACAGTCCAGTAACTCTGGAGGCTGTCCAGAACAGAGGATTTGGAAACAGGGGGTGAGCCCTGTACCATTAGAAAGCTTAGGAAGTCTAGTTCGCACTCCAATTTACGGATCACAAATCCGATAAACGAGCTGGAAGTTATTACAGTTTCCGGCGAGGGTCGCAAAACTGCCGTGGAAACCCTAATTGATTGATAAGTTCGACGTATAACGTTTTAGGTTCGTTTTAAGCTCTCGTATTCATTTTTTTAGAAACTGGACTCTCAAGGCAGTCATCACGTACTTCCTACGTGACAAACTCCTTCTCAACTTGCTAAAAGGCACGACGTTCTAACGTCGTGTTTCAACTATCAATTACTAAACCAACAAAGAAATTCCAAACGTCTTCTAGTTCTCGACTATAACTATAATCCATATTATTTCAACTCGAACGCTTATGACATCAACTAGAAAGATGTTCTAAATTTCATTATAAACAGTAATATCATATTAGAATTCTCATCCGACTTCTTGATTTTTAGTTACAACTAAATGTTCGTCTCTTATACGATTTTCAAAAGTTGTCGGTTTTTGTTCAAATTTTACAACGTTAAACTACGTCTAACGTGAACCGTTTTCATGCATGCATACACATCTTAACATCATTATAACTCAGTTTATATGGTTATCTTTGCCTCTTATGTTTCACTAAACATTTTTTTATAAAATTCTCATTTAAATTCTATTAATCAACTAACATGATTTGCAACTATATTTCATTAACAATTGATCACTTATATCAAACATGTATAAACCCTAATTACTTATAAATTTATGGTTTTAAACATATGTTAAGGGGATGATTTTTTTCTCATATTAACAACATATATTCACTAATCAACATCTTATATTATCCATTAATCGATTATAATTCCAAAAACAACTAACATGCATAAAATTCCTAAATTCATACTTCAAAATCCTAATTGAAAACTTACAAACACATAGGGCTTTCAATCCCTTTTCATTCCATACACTAATTAAATATCTATTAAGCAAGAATCAACCATCAAAAGAAGAAAAACAAAAATCCTACCATTTTCCCAAAAAAATTCTGCATTCACATAGATATTAGGATTCTTGGTTTTGATCATTTTTAATCCATAATTATCATATCTAACATATCTAATTTCATCATTCTAAGATCAAAACATCTAAATCAAACCTCTAAAAATTCGATCAAGATGGAAAAGAAAAGAAAAGAAATCTAAATGGATAGAAATGGAGAGGAGATCATTACCTAGAGAATTAACAAGGACTTAAGAGGTTGAATGGATGGATTGATGACTTGTGTGAGTTCTTCAAGCTTTGAAGATGTCTTCAATGGTGAAGAACAAGATGAAAATGGAGAGAGAGAGGTGCTGCAGCCAAGAGGTAGGGAGAGAGAAAGAAATGGTTTGATCAAGTGTGTTGTTATGATGAAAATGTTGAATTTGTGTAAAGTGTGGTTTAGGTGTCAAGCAATTAGCAAGGTCAACATGCAAAAATTACACCTAATTATGGTGATGTGTCGGCTGCATGGAAAGGGTTTAGAGGGTTACGGGTTTTTCCGGCGCGATCCGACGTTACGGAAAAACGAACGACGAAAAACGTTGTTCGGTACAAAAATCGTCGCAATTCGATTTGACTTACAAATTCTAACGTATGAACTTAATTAGAAATAAATTTACAAAATTATTTTGACAAAAACTCGGGACGACATAGTCCGAGTTTCGTCCGGAAAAACATAAAAACAAACTTTTTTCGGCGTGTTCGTATCGCAATTTTGTAAACTTAAAAAAATTAAACGGTTTTCCGTTCTTAGTTTACAAACGAAGAACTTTTCGTACGCGCTATCCCTAAATACAGTAGTCATCTAGCTGACTCCCGTAATTTATTTTTAATAACGGATTCGACCGTTAGCCTTAGAATTCAACAATTGTGTACTTAGGCGTGCAAAGCCATTTATTTGGTTAACTTTAAATTTTAGAACGTAAGGAATTTACGGGGCGTTACATTGGTAATTTCACAAGAAAAATTATTTCTAGGAAATGTTTATCACACGGAATCACATATAATAACATATAATAACACTTCAAAGCACTCAAGCACGTATAATCACATTTAAGACAATCAATTAGAGTTATAAAGATTCAGGGTATTACATTTTAGGTCGGCCCCACGCGTATTGGATTGTTTAGGACGCTCGTCATCGTCATGTAGAGAGGATCGAACGGGGGTCACAATCACTCACGCCCACTACTAAAAAATCTCTCATACATAACATTACATACATAACGGACATTTCGAAAAACCGTTATGTATGAGCGCACTTTTTGCATAGACAATGGAGATTCCAAAACTCCGTTATCTGTAAAGTGTTACCTATAAGCATATATAACGGTGTCGAGTCATACGTTATCTATTAGTGTTGTCTATTTATTACATACATAGCAGTTAGTGGAACCATTATGCAGTTACGTTATGTATTAGCTAAACTAATAACAGTTTCGTTAATCGTTACAAAATGCTGTTATCTATGAGATTTAATTATTATTATTTTTTCTTTTTTTTCTTTACTTTTCATTTTTATTTATTTTTCGTCCTTCTCTCTTCCATATCACAGCACTCATGCCTCACTCACTTTTCCTTATCGCAGCCACCTCGCCACTGCCCTAGCAGCCACCTCACCGCCGCCTCGCCGCCATCTCCTTTCTCTGGCCGCCTACCTAGAAACCCCCAATTTCTTGGTCCAAATAAAACCCCTAATTACCCTATAAACTCTAATCTCTATAAATTCAATTTTCCGTCGACCTAGCCTATCGCTCCATCCACACCCGCCACTACGCGACTTTGGCCGCTCTCATCCATCTCAATTGGTATGTCTATTTCTCTCTCTCTGGCGTTCTCTCCCTCTCTCCAGTGCTCTATGTCTCTCTCTCTCTCTCTCTCTCTCTCTCTCCACAGCAAATTTCCCCAAGCCCTATTATTGTGTCGTCTTAAGCTGCTATCGCCACTCCGCCGCCACCGCACATAGCTCTTCGATTCACATACGACTTCTCCTTTACTCACAAGTTTAGGGATGAAATTCGGGGCTGCTACTAACATTATCGCTAGGCGCTGGCTTTGCTCGACTCTTGTGGTATTTCTTTCTAACTTTCATTTTTCTTTTCAGCTTTTTCCCCTTTTAATTTCTATTAGTCTTTCTGTCTGTATTCTTTTCACAATTTTTCTGGTTTTGCATGTTTTGTTGCTTGTTTTCCATTGATTTGATTTAAAAACCATTTATGATTGTATAGGAAGATTGTGCATTCTCAATCTGATGAAGAAATTCGTATCTTTTAGGATTTGTATTTGTACTTGTAGACTATTTATTTTCTCATTTTTACATTTTCAACAAACTTTTTGACAAAGGTGACTCCTCCTAATTTGACTAACATTAAAGTTGTTTTATATATCTATCATAGGCTGATGATTGATGACATAAAGTTAGTTGTTATTTTCTTGACTGCCGCATTTCAAACTTAAGTTTTATTGTTATCTTGAGTAGGAAGCAAACAGACGACCTCTCTGGCAACGAGGTTAACACGAAAAGCAATTCTTGCTACTGCAGCTACTGATATCAAGCAGCAGAGATAGAGCTATAAAGGTTTGGAAGTGAGTAACCTTCTACGTGTTTGTATGTTTCCTTGGTCTTGTTAATATTTTCTAATTACGTTTTGGAAGTTCATTGCTTTTATTGTGGATTTGGTTGTGACTGCAAGTATTTCGCTATAGAATTGCAAGTATTTGCTCTAGAAAAGAACTCAAGTTGTAAGTTTTAACTTGTCGGATGAAGTATAAGCCATAATTTGGCATTTGTGGGTGGGGAGTTTCTTGTGGTTTTTGATTTTTTTTTTCTTTTCTTGATATGAAAACAAAAACACATTAAACTTTTGCTTGAGTGACTTCTGCACCAATGAAGTGTCTTTACCTAGAGGGACTCTTTTGAACATCAGCGCAACTAATTTATTAACATAAACAGTATCCTAACATCATGATGTGAATTTAATTCTCGGTAATGCATGCCAAGTAAGGTAGACCTAGTGTAGTGTTCAGATAACTAAGAAGATGAGGAGCATGAGATAACCAGAATTATATTTGTTTCAAGTTTTCATGCTTTTTATTCATCATTAATTGTAGTTATAGAGGTTTGAGATGATTTTAGTTTTTTCCCCCTTCTATTGTGATGGTTTTTGTTACATTTTGCTCTTTGTGATGTGTGGTTTCGATTAGGTGAGGCAATTGGAAGTGCAGGGGTGGAGTTGAGGCAGGCGCAGAAGATAACAGAGGTGATAATGAAACAGAGACATGGAAAATGTTTCTTATTCCTATATTTCTAAAAGTGAAATGCAAAAGGTGAGACGTGTTTGGGTTGCTTATTTATTCTTGCAATCTCATATGTTTTGTGGCTTGCTTATTTTGTTTGGGTTTTTTTTTTTTCTTTTTGGAAAAAAAAAATTGGGTAAGAAAATTGTAGTTAGTTCCAGCTTCAGGAGAATTTAGACTGGTATTTGATATAAAGGAAGAATTGATCGCCTATATAATCATGTAAAGAATTATTCTCTGATTGGAAAACTAACTTACTAAATTACTTACACTAATTATCATTTTAATCCACTAAGTATAATCAACGTATCCCTTTATATTTGATGTTATAAAATTGAACTAGGTATTGTTTAAAGTTTTTTTTTTTTTTTTTTTTTTTTGCTTGAGACAGTTTAATTATTTTCATTTAGTTTTTCTTGGATAGTTCGGTGAAGATGGCTGATGATATTGGGTTCTTCATTTAATTAATTTTTTGATCAAGAGTTAGGTTATAATAGACATTGTTGGTTCATTGATTCAGCATACATGATGACATTAGTTTGATTTCTTATGAGTCATGAAGTCTTTATCTTTTTTTAAATAGTTAGTGTGATTGTTATTTGGATAATTTTTAACGTCACCAGGTATATGTGTAATACCCCGATTATTTCTACAGTCGTTAAAAATAAAAGTTAATAATAATTATGGCTTGCACGCCTAAGATCATGAAATTAAATTCTAAGATTTACGGTGAAATCCGTTTCCGAAAATAATTTCCAGAAATCGGACGAACGACTACTGTATTAGGGTTTTTGCGTCCGGTAAGTTTTTCGCCCGAAAATTCAGAATCAAATTCCGTCAGAATTTACATTCACTTTTTCTTCGAGACGAGTTCACCGGAGAAAGTTAGTTTTTATGATTTTCTGGACGAATTTTGGACTGTGAAGTCCCGACTTTTTCTCGGATTTTGAAAAACGAATTAGGTTTTGCGAGTACGTAAATTATTTCCAATCTAACGGACGAATTAGATTTCGTCGAATCCGTAACTATCTAGGAAAGTATTTCTCGACTTTTAAATCGACGTTTAAGAGCCGGAAACGAGATATTTCGTAAAATATTTTCTCGCCAAACAACCCCTAACTACTCACCACTACTTTATTAGATATTTTTCTACACTTTATGCTTTTATACTTAGTCATCCATCTCCCTCATTCCACCCTCATTACCGCCACCCCCCCCTCCCCCCCTCCCCATCAAGCTCACTCTCTATTTTCTTCATTCCTCCATTGAAGAACCTCAAGCTTTTGCAAGGATCCAAGTTCATAGTTCATCAATCTTCCATTCGATTCCACTTCTACTTTCATAATATTCAAGGTAATTGCATGAGCTCTATTTCTATCCAATTCAAAATCCCATTTCTTTTTTTTTTTACTTGGACCGATTTTGATGATGATGATGTAGTAGATGATTCGAGCCTTAATTCATGATATTAGAGGTATAAGAGATGATTTTATGGATGAATTAGAGAAAGAAATCAAGAACCCCTTTGTTTTAGGGTTTACCGATTTTTGGGGAAAAATTGGGGCTTTGATCGTAGCTCGATTTCTTTGTCGATTGAATGATAGATTAGTGTTCCTCATGATGTTAATTGTCTCTAGGAATTATTTTAGATTTTTCTAAAAATAAAAATCGAAACCTAAGAGACGAAGAAGGGTCGATTTAGGGTAGTAAATGTTATGATATGCTCGATTGTTTAATGGAAATGAGATATACGATGCATGAGGATGATTATATATTTAATTGAGATTTTTCTAAAAATAAAACGAATAATGTAAGAGACGAAGATGGGTCGATAAGTTAGAGCTCGTTAATGTTTTGATAATATGATTTGCATGTTAGTAATGCTCGTTAGATGATAATCGTTGTCGTAAAATTTGAACGAAAACGGAGAACGTAAAATTTATCGTAAGAGACGAACGACAGACGATAAGTCGAGATTAGATAATAGTTTGAGGTTATGATTTATGTAATTATGATTCTTGATAGATGATGAATAAGATTGTAGAATTTGCTTGAATTCTAATGACGTTGGAATTTTGGTAAGAAACGAAACAACGATCCTAAGTAACGATAGAAAAGACGAATAAGGAAAGTAATTGATTATTAATGATTATTATTGATTAATGGACGCGTTTGTAGTTGACGACATGTTCGTCTGAGTATTGAAAAGATGAGTTGTAGTTATAAACGAGAAGTAGAGTCGAGAAGTTGAACTTGATTTGGTATAGTAATTGCTTAGTCGGAAATGACGATGTTTTAAACGTCGTGTTTATAAACGAGAAATAAAAAGGGATCTATCACGTATAATGATACGAGTAGACTGTATTGAGTCAGTAAATTCGTGAGAATTTAGGTTCGATAACATAGAACGAACCTAGGAAGTTAAACGACGAATTTTATCGAGCATTAGGGTTTCACTCGGCAGTTTTGCGACCTTCCACGGAAACTGCAATAACTCCTAGCTCGTTTATCGGAATCGAGATCCGCAAATTGGAGAGTAAACTAGACACCCGTACCTTTCTTGTGGTATAAAACTCGTCCCCTGTTTCGAAATCCCCTGTTCCATGCGAACTTACTGATCTGATCTTATGCAGTGAATTTCCAAAGTTTATTTTCTTAAGTTGAATTCTTCTCAACTTGAACTCTTTCGATCTTTTAAGTCGTTTCAAGTTAACGACTACCTTCTTTCTACCGACCTAAAGTGTCGAGTATAGAACCGAGTGAGTGTCAAACGGTATGCTTCGTATCTCGTTTCTTTTTAACTAAAAGAGTTTAGTTTAGCGTGCAAATGCCTAAAACGTCTAAAGGACTAAAAACTTAACTTGACTTTTCGTATTCGTTTATCATTTGCGATCGAGCTTTAAAGTATGATTTTTACGATGAAGAGGAAGTCGACACCAAGGATAGGACGCAGACCAGAAGACGGAAGCACGTGTCTTAAGTTCTGTATTTAATCAAGGTGGGCTTTTATATATGAAACAAAACGAGCAATGCTCGAAAAGCTTTTCTTTATCGCTTTGATAATCGTGTTTTCAAAGTGATAATTATGGCATGAACTGTTTTGTGTTTTATGTGAGTTCTCTTGTACCTTATGAGTTAATCAAAAGGGGTTAACTAACGATCGGCTTTGAGTTAGCTATTATGCTTTCCAAAGTTAGTGCTCTTTGTAGCCTGTGGTGTATGTGGTATCCTGTTGAGGGGTAGCCAGCCACAGTGAATTATGACTGGTCAAGATTTGAACGTAACATCTATGAAAAATGCTTGCAAGCTAATTTATGAAAAAGAGAAAGAAAATGTTTAGTAGACACGGGCCTTTAATAAAAAACCCCGATGTGCTACAGAAATGAAATGCCTGATTATCAATACTCATGATTATGTTTTCGGCAACGTGTCCACTAAGTACTTTTGTACTTAGCCCTGCATATGTTTTCTAAATGTGCAGGTTGAAGCGACGGAAGCGGCGACGGTTGAGTTAGAGTGAATAAGAGTTAAGGAAGACTTTTGTATATAGTTCACAAATTCGCTGCTAGACTCTAAACTCTTTTTGATGTTATGTATAATAATCACTGTAGTCTAAGTTCTGTAATATAACTTAGAAGCTTTTGAAGTATCTTGCTCTATTGATCCTTCGAGATCAACTCTTTCTTTCGTTAATGAAGTCTTGTTCATAGAAAGTATACCGTCTCTTATGTATGTTTATTCTTTCATCCCCTTTCTTCCCCGCTTCTTTAATCCAACCCCAGTCGCACCCCGGCTTCTGCCGTCCCTCGGAATTTGGGGCTGTGACAATATGTGAACAAAATTACAGTTGAGCCGTTGAGCTGAATGAGTGCCTCTCATCTTCGTAGGAAGGATGTTCGCACTCGCACGTTAAAAACAATGATTATACTAAATAAATTTTTATGAATCAATTCATTTTTATATTACAACTTATGATTCTTTATTATCTTTTTTATTCAATTTTCACAATTTTCAAAATATAATATTCGATTATTCATACTAAAATAAAAAAATAAAAAAATAAAAAAATAAAAAAATTATTGAGATGTGAATAATATAGAGAGTATGAAACAATTAAAAAGACTGAAAAAACAAAGCGTGATAATTAATATGTATGAAGAATTGATTTCTTTACATTTAGAATTTGATTTCTTGAAGAAATTTGATAATTATATATTTTTCCTCCTTATAATGATGCAGCCAATGTGTGTTGATGGTGATCATCTTGCTCTCAGCAAACTTTCATAACTCTTATTAGATTTTCATATATCTCCACTAACCAAAAAGAAAAGAGTAGCAAATGATAAAACTAATTGAATGCAATTATAATATAGAAGTCTAAACAAAGAAGTAGAAGCAGAATTTTCATAGATTTAGTTATCAAGATCCTTCCCAAAAATTTATAACGGGAAAAAAATGAAGTGAGAAAATTTAAAATCTTTATCAAAAAAATGAACTTACTCGGCAGTGAAAGAAAGCTATTTCTTTATAATGTGTCAAGAGTTCTCTTCGATAACACATTAAATTTCATCAATATTGTAAAAGTAATGTGCAATATCTTTAATTCTCTGTTGTGACAACTCACGAAACTAATTTCCCACCTTGTTAAGGAAAGTTTTATGGTGTCTCAACTCTGCCACCTCAAATTAATTTCTGTGCACGTTACCACTATAATTTTTTAGTTATACTTAGATGAATTGTATTTTAACTAGTATCAATTACTACCAAATCTATTACAACTCAAAATATACAGTTTATTAAAATTCATAAAATTATGAAAATTAATAATGCGGTTAAAATAAATTCATAATTTTTTTACTTTAAAGTATTTTTTTCAAAATGATGGATTTTGTTTGATTATTTGATATTATCGTCTTCATTTAAATTAATTAACTATGACAATTGACGACGAAATATAATTTACTACTCGTAGTTACAAAATCTATATTTTGGTTCAAACAACTCAAATCGTATCAAATAGATTGTTTGGGCTTTATTTACTTGTGCATGAGTATTTTTACGTTGATATCATTCAATATGGGCATGTTTAACACCATAATATAAGATACATGTGAGTAAATTACTATTACAATATAAATAAATTTCTAGAAGTCTCATTTATGCGATTAAACTTGAATAAGTTCGTGTTGGAAAATTTATTAAAGTTTTGATTGATTCCAAAACCAACTGACCCCAACCGAGTAGATGTTGCCAGATCCTAATGTTAGTATTTAGGCTCGCTGTTTGAGCATTATTGAGATTTTATCTTTACAGGTCTCCAATTGAAGACGGCGTCATGACTACACTCGGATAGAACATCAGTTGTAAGAAAGACAACTGAGCGTTCATTGGGGAAGAGGTAAGAGAACATCAGATGCAAGAAAGTCATCTGAGCGTTCGAGCCAACTGATCAGATTCAGAACAGAAGAAAGACAACTGAGCGTTCAAGAGATAGAACATCAGTTACAAGAAAGACAATTGAGCGTTCAAGAAATAGAACATTAGTTACAAGAAAGACAACTGATCGTTCAAGAGATAGAACATCAGTTACAAGAAAGACAACTGAGCGTTCAAGATACAGAACATCAGTTGCAAGACTCGAACTGATAAGATCGACAACATGAAATTCAAGGCAGCTGAGAGTTCAACTGTTCCTATTCAGACAAAAGGTCAGATAAAGATATCGATCAGATGGAACATCAGCTGAAGACCACTCAGATGAAGACCAAAACTTCTCAACCGGCTAAACAAGGTTGAAAGTCAAAGGTTGAAGATTTGAATTTCAAAAAGAAAGTCACGTGAAGGTTTGACTATCTGTCATTACCTCATTTGGCCCAACACAAGGCTGTCTCAGATGGAAAGCAGAAGTTCACAGTTGCCAAATCCGGAAAGTCTGCAGAAATGAGAGACAAGCCATCGCTTTCACAAGAACAGAGATCAACGGCTCTTCCAATGGCTAGTTGATTCTCTCTGCCTATAAATAGAGGCATTCATTCATTCACCAAGACCACGAGAAGACAGACAAGAGAGCAAAGAGATAGACAAGCGAACATCACCAGTTGAGAGTTCATATCGCAAACGAGCTAAACTGAAATCAATCTCTAAGAACATCACTAGTTGAGAGTTCCTAGAGTGTTAGATTCTGTCTTGGTGTTTTTAGATCTTAGTTTGAGTCTCCATTTGTTCAAGCTTAGATCCTAGCTCACTTCTTATTCGAGCTAGTAGTTGGAAAAACCCACCTTTTTTCACATCCTCTCAAAAGGATTGTTAGGACCCTACTCTTCCCGAAATTGAGTAGATAGGTTGATAAGTACCCGTAAACTTATCTGTAAGGTTGATAAGTACCCGTAAACTTATCTTAACGGTTGCAAAGCCCGTGTAAGCTTTGTGGTTGAAGTCCTAAAGAAATTGGACTGAGTTGTGTGGACTCACAACTCCCATTGGACGTAGGAGTTCTCTCCGAACCACGTAAATCTTTATGTGTTTGTGTTTATTATTCAGTTATTTGTTGCATATTCAAGTGACCAACTAACCAGCACTCAAACTGCTCTTTTACATTCTCAACTGATTTGGTTATTAACCAACCTTGCATCTGAGCGTGAGTTAATTTTATACGAGTTGATATTTTCACCACATTCCGCACAGCTCTACACTTTCAGCTGAGTATCCTTACTCAGTTGTGATTCCAGCTGAGTCGTATTACTCAGTTGTGATCATTTTTGGGGGTTGTTTTTAAAATTCCTAACTGGTGCATTCCCCCCCCCTCCCGCCTATACACCAGAACTCGTATCGGGACCATCAACTGGTATCAGAGCAGTGGTTCAAAAGACTGTTGTCTCTGTTTCACGAGGTGTGAATCGAGGTGTTATTTTCTTCAGTGGTCAACTGAACAGATCTTTTTCACGCTAGTGCATATCTGCTTGCATTTGTTGTCTGATTATTGTGTGCAGATGGATGTTAAAGACAAGATCGTTGTCATGTTCTCGGTTGTGAACTATACATCCTGGAGAACTCAGATGAAGAAGATTCTACTGTCAAAGCATCATCGAATGCAACAGGTGCTCACATCCGGACCGATCACCATCATGGAGACAGTCACTCGCACTCCTACAAATCCCAATGATGGGGATGCAACTGAGGTGATGGTTGAGAAAAAGCCAGAAGACTTCACTCCAGAGGAAGCGAAAGTGATCCAGCTGGATATCTGGGCTCAGAGCACTATCATGTCCACAGTTGGACAAGACTATTTTCCTTGGATAGAAGAGTGCGACACCGCTAAGGAGATGTGGGATATTTTGGCATCTCTTAGTGAAGGGAGTGACGAAACCAAGGAGAACAAGTTCTCCCATGCTTGTCAAGATTTTGACAACTTCTGTCTAAGAGCTGATGAAACCATTGATCAGTTAGACCTTCGATTCATGGATATCATCCGAAGGATTCAGTCTATCCGAAGAGGAAAATATACTTTGAGAGAGATCAACCTCAAAGTATTACAAGCCCTACCAGCTGAGTGGGATACCTTCACCAACATCCATGAGAGCCGAGCTGATCTTAGAGAGATGGGAACAGACAGGCTGTTCTCAATCCTGAAAGGAAATGAGTACAAGGTGAACCGACGAAGATCAACTCAGTCCTCGAGGCAGACGAGTCGACATGAGGATGTTGGTTCAGCAACAAAGACAGTCGCACTTCGAGCTGACTATTCCAAGCCGCGAACATCAAGGGCAACAAGATCTACGGACACAGCTTTGAAGGAGCCAAGCAGAGAAGAGCTGCAACAGAGTATAGCCGCCCTATCAAAGAAGCTAGCTGACATGGATACTCGGTTCGGAAAATACAAAAGGTTCTACAAATCCAACCGAACTCGAGATAATTCAAAGCATGTGACCAACAGTTGCTTTGAATGCGGAAAAGAGGGACACTTTAAAGCTAATTGTCCAGATCTTTCGAAGAAAGAAAGAGAAGCGTTGAGGGCCAAGCAAAATGCAAAGAACAAGGCCATGGTTGCAGAAGAAGCAGCTGATGACATGGACATCTTCACTGACACCGAAGATGAGGACGAGCTGTCTTCCACCAACAACGCTATCGGACAGGATCAATGTCTCATGGCAATTAGAACTGACTAGGATGATGCTGAGCTACATTCTAGTCCAGTTAATTTAAATTCTTCTAATGCTACTAACATGCAGGAATCAGTAGAGGAAGAGTTGGAACCCTCTTGGGGTGATTTCCTAGAACTCAGTGAGGAATTGCATCAGCAATCGGTTGAGTTTAAGAGTCTTCAAGATCAGTTTACCAGACTTGAAGAATCCTTAACCGAAAAGGACGATCTGATTAAAAGTCAAACCGAAGAGATTGATAATCTCAAAAATCAACTGAATGAGGCCAACTGAACTAAGGCTCCAACCGATGAGGAGTTGAAGGAGCAGCATGATCAGTTAAACCAGCAAGAGGCACAGATCGACCAGCTGATGAAGAAGTCAGACGCACAGACCGAGCATATAGCTGTTCTCCTCAAAGAGTTGCAAACTGAGAAGGACAACCTGATAAAGCTATATCAATCATCCAAAATCATCGAGAATCTTATCAGTTATCAAAGACAAATGGATGACGTGTCTGGACTCGGTTACGACATGGTCAAGGACTCTGGAATTCCACCCACAACCTTTGTCAAGGATGTGGAGGTCACGATTGCCAAACCAGATCCGGTTGAGTCTGCAACTCCCCAAATTGATCCTACCTCCACGTCACAGCAAGCACAACCAGCTAAGGAAATTGCAGCTAACAAAGAAAAAAGAGCTGTGGTTGGAGAACTGAAGAAGTCACCGGTTGGAACTACAACCGAGGGGGAATGTTCCAAGACTCAGAAGAGAAATGAGAGACGTCGGAGATACACTCAGAACCGACCTCAGAACCGACCTCAGAACCGACCTCTGAACCGACCTCAGAAGAGATGGAATCAACCGAATCAACAGGATTCAACCATCAGAATCAACATCGGTTCCATTATCAGAACAACCAGAGGTTCCATCAAAGTCAACCGATGTGGAACAGTTCCAACAGCTGGGGATATTCATGCCAGAACATGAATCAACATCAGGGCATGAACAGCTGTCGTCGACAGTCAGGAAGATGGAATCAGACTCAGTCACAGAGATTCCAAAATGGCGTCCGACCTCATCGACAAAACCAACAGGATAAGAATCGCCATCAAAACAGGGGGAAAGCCTCTTCTCCAAAAGCCCACAATGGGGGAAATCAATCTCCTCCCAAGAAACAGAACTCCAATAATAACAACAAGCCTAAGGATGACCGAGGTGTTGTTATAGTTGATGGAGAAGGAGAAGTAATTTGGAATGATAAATCTATCCGAATATACAGGGAAAAACGACTCACAGTTCAAGGGGGAGCTGGTTCTAACCCTCCAGGACCCAACTAAAATTGGGGACCTAAGCGTGTTTCTCTGTGCAGGAACAGGAGAAACAGCTGAGGAAGAATAAAGCGTCACATACCTTGTGGGTGGGTGATAGATAGTGGATGCTCGAAACACATGACAAATCTGAGGGATTTGCTTGGAAGTTTCGTGGAGAAGGAAGGACCATCAGTTACCTTTGGTGACAACTCAAAAGGTCACACCAAAGGCTATGGTACCCTTGAAACCAATCATGTGTCTATTTCAAATGTTTCATATGTTGATGGATTGAAGCATAACTTGCTCTCCATCAGCCAATTCTGTGATAATGGTTTCTCTGTCAGCTGATGTTGGGATTAGCAGTGTTCACCTACCAGCTGATGTCGGAATCAGCTGTATTCCTGTCAGCTGATGTCGGATTCAGCTGTGTTCCAATGTTGCAGCATACCATCAGCTGACTCGAGTTCGTCTGTTGAGCTGACGTCTGATCCAATGTTGCGGCATACTATCAGCTGACTCGAGTTCGTCTTCGGTTGGCGATCTGCATCTGAGATTCCCCCTTCATCTGAGCTTCCCCCTCAGATGGATATCTATCTCTTCACCTTAGCTGGTTCCTCATCTGATGGATCCAACAATCCAAGGAGATCGCATAACATCTTGAATCGCGCTTCGGCTAGAGGTTTGGTGAAGATATCTGCTCTCTGAATCTTGGTTGAAATTTTCTCCATAGATACGTCCTTATTCTCAATATGATCTCGGATAAAATGATGTCGGATGTCAATGTGCTTCGTCCGAGAATGATGAACAGGATTCAAAGAGATAACAATGGCACTTGAGCTATCACAATGAATGGGGACCTGTCCAGTTGCTACTTCATAATCTCTCAGCTGTTTCTTGAGCCACAACACTTGCATGCAACAACTACCGGCAGCCATATACTCTGACTCGGTTGTAGAAGTGGCAACACATGCTTGTTTCTTGGAGAACCATGAGACTAACTTGCTTCCCATGAACTGACAATGTCTAGATGTGGACTTCTTGTCCAACCGATCTCCGGCTAGATCTGCATCTGAGTATCCGGACAGTTGGATATTGTCGTCGGTTGGATACCACAACCCAACATTAACAGTGCCCTCCAGATACTTAATGATGTTCTTTGTTGCCAACATGTATGCTTCCCTTGGCTGAACTTGGAACCGAGCACACACTCCAACCGCGTAAGATATATTTGGCCGACTGGCGGTTAGATATAGCAAAGAACCGATAATCCCTCTATACTTACTGGCATCCACGAGTTTTCCCTCAGATCCGAGTTCAATCTTCCAGTTAGTATTCATCGGGATCCTTGTGATTTTACTTGACTGCAAACCGAACTTTGCGATGAGCTCCTTTGTATATTTGGACTGATTAATAAAAATCCCTTTTGATGACTGCTTCATCTATAGTCTAAGAAAATAATTCATCTCGCCCATCATCGACATCTCGAATTTCTCCTTCATGAGGGTTGAGAATTTCTCGCACAGTTCCTCCGACTTGGAACCGAATATGATGTCGTCAACATAGATTTGCACAACAAGTATATCTTCTCCAACTTTTATTGTGAACAGTGTTTTGTCAACTGACCCTCGTTTGAACCCCGAGTTCAGAAGAAAACCACATAGAGTGTCATACCAAGCCCTAGGTGCTTGCTTCAATCTATAGATCGCTTTCTTCAACTTATACACTCTTCCATCTCCAGTCTCAAAACCGGGAGGCTGTTCAACATAAACATCTTCCTTAATATCACCGTTGAGGAAGGCACACTTCACATCCATCTGATAAACCTTGAACTTGTGAAATGCGGCATAGGCTAGAAATATCCAGATGGCTTCCAACCTTGCAACAGGCGCGAAAGAATCCTTGAAATCAATTCCTTCTTGTTGGCAATATCCCTGAGCTACCAACCTTGCCTTATTCCTCACGATGAATCCAATGACGTCTCTCTTGTTCTTGAAAATTCACTTTAATCCAATGACTTTGACACCATTTGGTCTTTCTACCAACTCCCATACACAGTTGCGTAGAAATTCATTCAGCTCTTCTTGCATAGTTGTTGTCCAATAAACACAGTTGAGAGCTTCCACAACATTCTTCGGTTCTGGCACATCAGCTATGAAACATGATATCATGGCAACATCTCCTGCTTGTTCGAACTCTTCCAGAACTGTCAACTCCTCAGCATATTGGGCATAAGTGTTGGAATCTTTCTCAGTTGAGTCTGGATTTGCAACTTTGCTTCTAGTACTCACACCTTTGGCTGGATCTCCAATGATGTTGTCCTTGGAATGATCTTCATACCATCTCTTGTTGCGTCTTCCTTCTTCTTCCAACAGTGGTTGTTCCGTGATTTCAACTGATGGGATAACCTGAGCTGTGGGAGATGCTGGGTTCTTCAGAGCTGGTGATTTATCAGTTGTGGAGTCTGGATCCTCAACATGGACAATATTTTGAACCGGGCTCGGTTGGGCTTCGGATGCTGATGCAGTTGGAGTGACATCAGCTGGAGTTCTCCCTTGAGATGAGCCGGGGTCCTTCCATTCATCTTCAGAGGAACAAGGATCATCATCCTCGGTTGCCCATACCAATGGTTCAGCTAGATTCTTCTGCCTTAGAACCTGTGATCTGGTGAGAACTGGTGGAACATGTGGATCAGCTTGTTGTCCTTTAGCCTGTTCCCTGCACTCAAAAGTAGATTCATCAAAACTAATATGAGGTGTTATCTCCACAACACGAGCGCTGTTGTTGAAAACTCTATAAGCCTTGATTCGAGCGGCATATCCAAGAAATATACCTTTCGAAGCCTTGGCGTCAAAAGTTTTCAACTGAGTCTTCCCATTGTTGTGAATATAACACTTAGAACCAAAAACGCGAAAATATGAAATATCAGGCTTCCTGCGTCTCCATAGCTCATATGGAGTCTTTCCCAACCGCTTGGTCAGAAGAGACAGGTTCTGGGTATAGCAGGCTGTGTTGATTGCCTCAGCCCAAAATCTCTTTGTCAGAGCTGAGCTTGTCAACATGGATGTAGCAGCATCCTTCAGCGTTCGGTTCATTCGCTCAGCTACTCTATTCTGTTGTGGAGTACGCGCAGCTGATGTTTGATGAGTGATTCTGTGCTTCTCATAGTATTCGATGATGGTTTCATTCAGAAACTCGGTTCCACGGTCTGATCGGATGGAAATAATTTTCATCTCTTGTTGGTTCGATATTTGATCCATCAGCTTGGGTAGCTCATCTCGGGTTTCACTCTTGTGACGCATGAAAATGGTCCACGTGTACCTAGAGAAATCATCAGTAACAACAAGGGTATACTCGTTACCATTCATGCTTTTTGGTGTAACTGGCCCGAAGAGATCCATATGGATCAGCTGCAATACTCGGTC
>CM055960.1:11457190-11489338 GCA_029490685.1 Schizonepeta tenuifolia
GACTAGGATTAGGTTTCCTCGCTCAAGCGTACAATTTTCCTTCTGACGCTGGGTTAATAGAACCTCGCCCAGAGGATAGGGCGTGTTCCCCTCCGACGGGTTTTGTTACGATTTATGAGGATAGTCTGCACGCGGGTCTTCGAGTGCCTCTGCCTGAAGCTTATTCCGAGCTCCAACAGAAACTTGGCCTGGCGTTAGGGCAGATAACCCCAAATTCATTTAGGCAATTCACCGATTTGGGTGTGGCCGCCGCCAATGAGGGTTATCGAATATCCGCCGAGCTCATTTACGAGCTCTTCATCTTCAAAAATAATGCGGGCTGGTACTATGCTTCAGCCCGAGTTGAGTTCAAGGGGAGAACTCAGAATAAGGTAGATAAGTGGCATTCGAAGTTTTTCTTCTGCCGTCACAGTAGTTTTGTCGACCTGGCGTGGAGGGTAGGAAAGCCTTATGAGTGGGTAGTAAGCGAGGTGGATAGGGACTTGGCGACTGTTGTAAAAGCGATGAAGGACCTCGGGTCTTTTGAGGGGAGATACACCGAAGACTCGCTAGCAGAAGCGGGGTTGAGCCCATATGAGCCCCATCGTATGGCGGATCCTTCGACGGGTGAGGCCCCGCTTTAGCTGTTAGGATTGCCTTTTCTTTTTTTTTTTTTTTTTTTTGGTTCATCATTCTCACCCTTTTCTTGCTTTGATTCGCAGTGAAGAATTTTGGAAAAATTAAGGAGGTCGGTGCCAAGGCTTCGGGCAAGAGGCCGAGGTCATCGGGGCGATCTGCGTCCTCGCCTGACCCGGGGCAGGTCGGAGGGCCTTCTGACTCCCTTCAAGGAGCCAAAGGGGTGGAGCCTGCTGTTGCGGATGCGAGCCCTCTTACCGCGAGAGCTGCTTTTTCCCCTTCTCCTCCTCAGAAACGGGCTAGGATCGTTGAGAACATCATCGACATGACAGGCGATGAGACAAGCCCGGTAGCTCCCTCGAACCGGCTGGGGGACTTGCCTTTCCCCGAGGTGAGTATGATTGCATTTTTTTTATTTTTTTTATTTTGTCCATGTAGCTTACTATATTCCTTTGATAGGGTCTTGATGTGTTTGTGGACTGGCTGAGGAGCAACGTCGGGCTGATGTCTGCTCGGCACGAGGACGAGAAGAGCCGGTACTCCGAGAAGCTGATATCTGCCAATGCCCGGACGAAGAGGGCTGAGGCCGCGCTGATGAAGGCCGCCGAGGAGGTGAAGGCTGCCAAGTCCGAGCTGGCCGTTCAGCTCGCAAGGGCCGCGAGTGAGGCTGAGAGAGCTCGGGCTGAGGCAGAAGAGCTCGAACTGAGGCGGAAAGAGCTCGGGAGTTGGAGTCCGAGCTGGCCGCGGCAAGGGATAGGGAGGCCCAGCTTGCAGCTAGGCAAGGTGAGGTGCTCCAAGCCTATACTAAGAGGCTTCTGCTGTCGGAGGGCTTTGCCGGCTTGGCCAATGACTTGGCCAACCTCATTAACGGCAACTTCGCCGTGGCCGCTCTGGAGAAGGCTGCCCAGGACTTCCCCGAGCTGGACGTGGCGAAGTTCGGCTTCGAGCGTCTCGGGGATGATGCTCTGCCTTCTCGGTATGCAAAGGTGGTCCGGGATCACCTCGCTCAGCTGCCCGTCCTGGAGTTTCTTGCTAGTTCGTCGGAGTTGCTAACTGCCGAACAGGTTGCTGACTGTTCGGTAGATCGGGATTCCGAGCTGGACACGGTCTTCGAGTCTCTTCAGGATGAAGAAGAAGAAGAGGAAGAAGATGCTGAAGATATGGGAGAGGAGCGGGAGGCCGAAGGTGATGCTGAGCAGGTCCCTCCCGAGGGTCCCCAAGCTACTAATGCTGAGTATTCGAGCTCCGAGCTGCCACCTTCTGAGTCTGAGAAGGTCGGCGATTCTTAGTACTTAGTTTTTTTTTTTTTTTGTTAATTGAACATTGTATCCTTGTACTGAACTTGAATGAATGAATGAAATTTTTTTTCCTTTTCTTGTGTGTAGCCCTCGGTTCTTGTCGATGTTTTTTACTTTACGCAAACAGGTGGATCTTCTTTCTCACGACCTGCGTGAGCAGCAATCCTTTGCTCAACAATGGATGAATAAGTGCCGTCGAGCTGAAGAGCTTTTTGCCGAGAAGTGTTCTTTGTTGAAATCAACTGAAACTGAGCTGAAGGAATGGCAAATGAAGTTCGAGGCGCTTGGCGTGGAGGCCGAGGTCAAGCTAAGCTTCTTCAGGCTGAGGAAGAACTGGAAGCTGCCCAAGGTCAGGCTAACCTTGTCTCTGAGGATCACAAGAGGATCGCCCAGGAGCACGCCGAGTACGAAGATATTATCCGACGTGCTGGTGGTATCACCATTTCCGAGGCGGAGCTAAAGACGAAAGAAGACTTGGTGACGTATATCGATCTAAAAGAAGCCGTTGGTCCCGAGTCTCCTTTGCTCCAAGGTGCCTTTGACATGCTCAAAGAGAGTGCGAGTAGGTATAAGTGTGTTCTAGAACGTCGACCAAAATTACGTGCGCTGCTGGCCAAGGGTGCGGGTGCCGACCTCCCGTCTTCTTCTCGAACGGCCCCTGCTCGTGAGGTAAAAACAGCTTCGCAGGGACGTCAGGTCGGCCCGAGCCGAGGTGGCCGAGCTGCGAGGCCAAGGTCGTCGACTTTGCGAGGTCGGGGTCCTCTCTTTGGAAGCGGTCGAGGTCGAGGTCGAGGTCGGGTTTCAATTGACGACATTCTGGGAATTACTTCATTCGAAGATCGGTGGCTTAACTTTAGCAAGAAACCTCCTCCTTCGTAGACTAGCTCGTTTTTGCCTGTAACTTATGTACATACAAATATTTCTAAATAGTTAGAAATAAATAAATATAGATTGAGTTCGTTGAACTTCCTGTTCATCGTGGAGATAGCTTTCTTAGTTTATTTGCATGTTGCATTTATGAGGGAGTTGAACTCGGACCTCTTTTTTGTTTACGAGGAAACCTTAGTTCAGACCTCGTTATTATGATTCTCTCGGGGGAACTTGGTTCTGACCCCGATTGAAATCTTATTATCCTATGTGAGGGAGTTTGACTCTGACCTCGTAGGATCTTCCTTTTTGGAGGGAGGCGAGCTCGGACCTCGAAAGGGTTTTCTTTGCGCATTGGATCCTTCGTACAAGCAAACTAAAAGACACAAGAACATGCAAGACGAAAAGAAACTTTATTAATAAAAGACAGACCAAAACAAAAAGGAGAGTTTTGACGAGCTCGCTAAAAACAAAACACTGACTCAAAGAAAATAAAAAGGAAAAAGAAAAACTTAAAGACTCTATATGCAGGACTTAGTTGCTCATACGAAGAATCTCTTTAGGTGGGCGATGTGCCACGTTCTGGGTATCAGCTCGCCTGAAAGGTAGGTGATTTTGTAGGCTCCTTTGCCGAGTACTTCGTGCACTCTGTAGGGTCCTTCCCACGTGGCCTCGAGCTTGCCGAGCTTCTCTGAATGGCTTATCTCATTATTTCTAAGCACAAGATCACCGACCTGGAACTGCTGGGGTTTGACCCTTTGATTATTATATCGGGCCATCTGCTGTTTATACCGAGCTTCTTTTATGCTGGCTAGTTTCCGCTTCTCTTCGAGTAAATCCAGGTCGGTTCGGCGCTGCTCTTCATTGGCTTCCGCTGAGAAGTTAATAGTGCGGGGGCTTGGTGCCCCGACCTCTACGGTATGACCGCTTCTGTTCCGTATACTAAACGGTACGGGGTTTCTCCCGTGGTAGTTCGGGGTGTAGTCCGGTATGACCATAAGACGTTTTGGAGATTGTAGATCCACGCCGTTTTATCCTTTTCTAGGCGAGCTTTGAGTCCATTTACTATCGTCCTGTTGGTGACCTCGGTCTGGCCGTTGGTTTGAGGTCGGTTGACTGAGGTGAAATTTTGCTGGATATTGAGTCCTTCGCAAAATTCTTGGAATGCTCTGCTCGTGAATTGCGTCCCGTTGTCCGAGATGAGGACTCTTGGAACTCCAAACCGGCACACGATGTTCTTCCAAACAAATTCGACGGCTTTCTCACTTGTGACTTTTGTGGAAGGTTCGGCTTCGACCCACTTGGTAAAGTAGTCGACGGCGACTTTTAAGAATCGTTTTTGCTTTGGGGTCCGGGTATAACGGACCCAAAGCAAAAAACGATTCTTAAAAGTCGCCGTCGACTACTTTACCAAGTGGGTCGAAGCCGAACCTTCCACAAAAGTCACAAGTGAGAAAGCCGTCGAATTTGTTTGGAAGAACATCGTGTGCCGGTTTGGAGTTCCAAGAGTCCTCATCTCGGACAACGGGACGCAATTCACGAGCAGAGCATTCCAAGAATTTTGCGAAGGACTCAATATCCAGCAAAATTTCACCTCAGTCAACCGACCTCAAACCAACGGCCAGACCGAGGTCACCAACAGGACGATAGTAAATGGACTCAAAGCTCGCCTAGAAAAGGATAAAACGGCGTGGATCTACAATCTCCAAAACGTCTTATGGTCATACCGGACTACACCCCGAACTACCACGGGAGAAACCCCGTACCGTTTAGTATACGGAACAGAAGCGGTCATACCGTAGAGGTCGGGGCACCAAGCCCCCGCACTATTAACTTCTCAGCGGAAGCCAATGAAGAGCAGCGCCGAACCGACCTGGATTTACTCGAAGAGAAGCGGAAACTAGCCAGCATAAAAGAAGCTCGGTATAAACAGCAGATGGCCCGATATAATAATCAAAGGGTCAAACCCCAGCAGTTCCAGGTCGGTGATCTTGTGCTTAGAAATAATGAGATAAGCCATTCAGAGAAGCTCGGCAAGCTCGAGGCCACGTGGGAAGGACCCTACAGAGTGCACGAAGTACTCGGCAAAGGAGCCTACAAAATCACCTACCTTTCAGGCGAGCTGATACCCAGAACGTGGCACATCGCCCACCTAAAGAGATTCTTCGTATGAGCAACTAAGTCCTGCATATAGAGTCTTTAAGTTTTTCTTTTTCCTTTTTATTTTCTTTGAGTCAGTGTTTTGTTTTTAGCGAGCTCGTCAAAACTCTCCTTTTTGTTTTGGTCTGTCTTTTATTAATAAAGTTTCTTTTCGTCTTGCATGTTCTTGTGTCTTTTAGTTTGCTTGTACGAAGGATCCAATGCGCAAAGAAAACCCTTTCGAGGTCCGAGCTCGCCTCCCTCCAAAAAGGAAGATCCTACGAGGTCAGAGTCAAACTCCCTCACATAGGATAATAAGATTTCAATCGGGGTCAGAACCAAGTTCCCCCGAGAGAATCATAATAACGAGGTCTGAACTAAGGTTTCCTCGTAAACAAAAAAGAGGTCCGAGTTCAACTCCCTCATAAATGCAACATGCAAATAAACTAAGAAAGCTATCTCCACGATGAACAGGAAGTTCAACGAACTCAATCTATATTTATTTATTTCTAACTATTTAGAAATATTTGTATGTACATAAGTTACAGGCAAAAACGAGCTAGTCTACGAAGGAGGAGGTTTCTTGCTAAAGTTAAGCCACCGATCTTCGAATGAAGTAATTCCCAGAATGTCGTCAATTGAAACCCGACCTCGACCTCGACCTCGACCGCTTCCAAAGAGAGGACCCCGACCTCGCAAAGTCGACGACCTTGGCCTCGCAGCTCGGCCACCTCGGCTCGGGCCGACCTGACGTCCCTGCGAAGCTGTTTTTACCTCACGAGCAGGGGCCGTTCGAGAAGAAGACGGGAGGTCGGCACCCGCACCCTTGGCCAGCAGCGCACGTAATTTTGGTCGACGTTCTAGAACACACTTATACCTACTCGCACTCTCTTTGAGCATGTCAAAGGCACCTTGGAGCAAAGGAGACTCGGGACCAACGGCTTCTTTTAGATCGATATACGTCACCAAGTCTTCTTTCGTCTTTAGCTCCGCCTCGGAAATGGTGATACCACCAGCACGTCGGATAATATCTTCGTACTCGGCGTGCTCCTGGGCGATCCTCTTGTGATCCTCAGAGACAAGGTTAGCCTGACCTTGGGCAGCTTCCAGTTCTTCCTCAGCCTGAAGAAGCTTAGCTTGACCTCGGCCTCCACGCCAAGCGCCTCGAACTTCATTTGCCATTCCTTCAGCTCAGTTTCAGTTGATTTCAACAAAGAACACTTCTCGGCAAAAAGCTCTTCAGCTCGACGGCACTTATTCATCCATTGTTGAGCAAAGGATTGCTGCTCACGCAGGTCGTGAGAAAGAAGATCCACCTGTTTGCGTAAAGTAAAAAACATCGACAAGAACCGAGGGCTACACACAAGAAAAGGAAAAAAAAATTTCATTCATTCATTCAAGTTCAGTACAAGGATACAATGTTCAATTAACAAAAAAAAAAAAAAAACTAAGTACTAAGAATCGCCGACCTTCTCAGACTCAGAAGGTGGCAGCTCGGAGCTCGAATACTCAGCATTAGTAGCTTGGGGACCCTCGGGAGGGACCTGCTCAGCATCACCTTCGGCCTCCCGCTCCTCTCCCATATCTTCAGCATCTTCTTCCTCTTCTTCTTCTTCATCCTGAAGAGACTCGAAGACCGTGTCCAGCTCGGAATCCCGATCTACCGAACAGTCAGCAACCTGTTCGGCAGTTAGCAACTCCGACGAACTAGCAAGAAACTCCAGGACGGGCAGCTGAGCGAGGTGATCCCGGACCACCTTTGCATACCGAGAAGGCAGAGCATCATCCCCGAGACGCTCGAAGCCGAACTTCGCCACGTCCAGCTCGGGGAAGTCCTGGGCAGCCTTCTCCAGAGCGGCCACGGCGAAGTTGCCGTTAATGAGGTTGGCCAAGTCATTGGCCAAGCCGGCAAAGCCCTCCGACAGCAGAAGCCTCTTAGTATAGGCTTGGAGCACCTCACCTTGCCTAGCTGCAAGCTGGGCCTCCCTATCCCTTGCCGCGGCCAGCTCGGACTCCAACTCCCGAGCTCTTTCCGCCTCAGTTCGAGCTCTTTCTGCCTCAGCCCGAGCTCTCTCAGCCTCACTCGCGGCCCTTGCGAGCTGAACGGCCAGCTCGGACTTGGCAGCCTTCACCTCCTCGGCGGCCTTCATCAGCGCGGCCTCAGCCCTCTTCGTCCGGGCATTGGCAGATATCAGCTTCTCGGAGTACCGGCTCTTCTCGTCCTCGTGCCGAGCAGACATCAGCCCGACGTTGCTCCTCAGCCAGTCCACAAACACATCAAGACCCTATCAAAGGAATATAGTAAGCTACATGGACAAAATAAAAAAAATAAAAAAAATGCAATCATACTCACCTCGGGGAAAGGCAAGTCCCCCAGCCGGTTCGAGGGAGCTACCGGGCTTGTCTCATCGCCTGTCATGTCGATGATGTTCTCAACGATCCTAGCCCGTTTCTGAGGAGGAGAAGGGGAAAAAGCAGCTCTCGCGGTAAGAGGGCTCGCATCCGCAACAGCAGGCTCCACCCCTTTGGCTCCTTGAAGGGAGTCAGAAGGCCCTCCGACCTGCCCCGGGTCAGGCGAGGACGCAGATCGCCCCGATGACCTCGGCCTCTTGCCCGAAGCCTTGGCACCGACCTCCTTAATTTTTCCAAAATTCTTCACTGCGAATCAAAGCAAGAAAAGGGTGAGAATGATGAACCAAAAAAAAAAAAAAAAAAAAAGAAAAGGCAATCCTAACAGCTAAAGCGGGGCCTCACCCGTCGAAGGATCCGCCATACGATGGGGCTCATATGGGCTCAACCCCGCTTCTGCTAGCGAGTCTTCGGTGTATCTCCCCTCAAAAGACCCGAGGTCCTTCATCGCTTTTACAACAGTCGCCAAGTCCCTATCCACCTCGCTTACTACCCACTCATAAGGCTTTCCTACCCTCCACGCCAGGTCGACAAAACTACTGTGACGGCAGAAGAAAAACTTCGAATGCCACTTATCTACCTTATTCTGAGTTCTCCCCTTGAACTCAACTCGGGCTGAAGCATAGTACCAGCCCGCATTATTTTTGAAGATGAAGAGCTCGTAAATGAGCTCGGCGGATATTCGATAACCCTCATTGGCGGCGGCCACACCCAAATCGGTGAATTGCCTAAATGAATTTGGGGTTATCTGCCCTAACGCCAGGCCAAGTTTCTGTTGGAGCTCGGAATAAGCTTCAGGCAGAGGCACTCGAAGACCCGCGTGCAGACTATCCTCATAAATCGTAACAAAACCCGTCGGAGGGGAACACGCCCTATCCTCTGGGCGAGGTTCTATTAACCCAGCGTCAGAAGGAAAATTGTACGCTTGAGCGAGGAACCTAATCCTAGTCTCACCCAAAGATGAGGCGTAATCATTTACCTTCCCCTTATTCACACGAGGGGGCACTATTAGGGTTTCAAATGTGGGTTCCGACGATCCTAGAGTGAAAACCTTATATTTAAAGCTACTATTGACACTGACTGGCATAGGGGATTCGCTACTGCTACTGCTAGTTTGAGAGGGGGAAGATATACTTACTTGTGAGCGCGTCTGGAACTGTGCAAGGCGACTGTGAACGGAAACCCCAACGGAATAAACGCCGGCGGAATGGAAACGAAAATTCGAGGATTTCAAGGGAGAAGGAAAATTTTCTGGGCAAAAGCTTTTCCTGCTAAAAATGGCGGATGTGAAAACGAAAAGGGGGAAACGTTTTGTATCCAAAGGATATACATTTGAATCCCGTCGTGCCACATCAACGCGTGTAAATGTGGGCCCGATATTCTTGGAATATGAACCGTCCCTCAACCCAATTCAAATGGCCCATTACTTTTTCCCTCCCTTTAAGTTCGGACATGGGCCACATCCAGCACAATCAAGTGGCCAGCACTCAGGTTGGTGTTTCCCCACTACCACCTCGAGCTCGGAGGATGAGCTCGGAAGATCAGCTCGACAATTCAACTCGTAGCGGTGATTTGCGCGATCAATCACCTCGGCAATTCGACCTCGTAGTCTACGTCTACACGTCTTCTTACCTCTTTTTTGGGGGGGGATGTGATAGTACCGGCCTCTCCTTGGGCCTGACCTAAGGCCCAATCCAGGTGGGCCTATACATTCAAGCTCGGCCCATAGAGCTCGGCCCAATTACAGTCGACGCCTACCTTGAAGATCAAGTCACGAAGCCCTACTTAGGGAGAAGATCGAATCCTATTATGAATGGGAATCGGATATGCATGTACTAGGAAACAAGATATGTATAAGGAATCCAAATCCTAGAAAGATTAGGGCTCAATTCAAGGCTTATAAATAGATGCTAGATTAGAGGTTTAGATACGTTCAAATACTCATTGTACTCTCAAGTGTAATAAAAGCTCTCTATATTCTCTCCCGTGGACGTAGATCACATCGATCGAACCACGTAAATCCTTGTGTCATCGCATTATTGTTATTTTCTGCTATCTCTGCAAACCCTAGATCTATCACCATGGAACATTAGTAACCTGAAGAAGTATTATGTTTAGAAACATGCTATGGAAAATTTTTTGTCTTAATGGGAGGGGATCTACGTGCCAGGTCTCATGCCCATCCTTTTTTGATAGGATACTTGCTTGGCTAGACAAGTATTCCTGTAATGGCACGAAGAGAACTTGTCGTGAATAAATAAAGGCTGAGAAGTTGTTCCTTTATTTTTTGTCTTTGTTTATGTTTTATCATGAAGTAAGAAATGACATTACAAAGCCAAAATAAGACAGTAAGTGCGATACCTAGTAAGATGAAGTAAAGTATTTACTCTAAATGGTTTAACAAAAAGATAAAACCATCTAGAGTAGGGGGAGTAGGGGTGTACCTTACACCCCTAAGGGGGTCCCGTAATACCTCATGAAAATGCAAAGAAATTTGAAATATAAAAGAAGGAAAAAAATGCATAGACAAGCAAGAACATGATAATAAGATAGGCGCAATAGATTAAGCTGCTAAGTGAGGAGTGCAATATGTACAGAATAAGGCAAAAGTGGATAAATTGTTCAATGCCGAAATACAAAATAAATTGTCTAATACGAAAACAAAATAAGAGCATTGTTTGAAACATAGACTACACAGCAGTTAAGCAAGGAAATTGGCAGCATCATCATCAAGGTCAGCTCTTGCAGCATCAGCAGACTCGCCCCCAGAAACATTCTCCAGCCTTCCTAGTTCATCACCAAGGACTTGCGAGGCCCCACCAGTTGAAAGTGCATCTGAAGAAGCGAGATGGGAAGTAGATTAATTGAAGGAACGAAAAGTTACAACGACAAGCACGAAAATAGGCATGTAAAGAGTAGAGTAGGGTGTAAGATACCTGATATCTTAGTAGCCTGAAAGAAGCCTTTTGGGAAAAAATCGTAAATGGGCTCAGGCGGATCAGAGAAGGCCGCTTGCAAATCGCAAGGCGCAGTGAGAGCCCCGAAGGCTTTCTGCATGACAGGAAGCCACCAAGCCGTTCCTAGAGAAGCAGAGGGATCACCCTTGAATGAGGGAGGTGGAGGAAGATGCTTTACTATCGGATCTACCTCTATAGGCTCCTTAAAACCCAAGCTGTGGACCTTGGCTAACACAGTCATGCCACATCTTTTCGCCAAGAGGGCAATATCTTGGCAGATAGCTAGCAGGTACTCAGGTAAGGCTCAGAAAGATTCCAAGAGGCCTTGATGGAGGATTTGCAGTGCTTGCTGGCCTAGAGAGGTCCGGAGGATGTAGCTACGGCAATAATGAACCCCTTCCGTATAACCTGATTGATAAGAAAGGTTGGCAGTATGAAGTAGGCTCTTGGTCTCCTTAAGTTCCTTGCTAACTTGGGACAGTGACGACTGAGCTCGGCATTGACATTGCTGAGGGAGGCATTCTCCTCGGATAGAGCGGACATCTTCTCTTAAGACATGAGCAGTTCCTGATTCTTCCTTTTTAAATCGTCATTGGCTAGGGAAAGCCTGCTGCTGGTATCCAAGATGTCTTGATTCTGGCGCTGCAGGTCTTCGTTCGCCCTAATCAACTCATGCAGCTGCACTTGGCCAGCCACTAACGCCTCTCTCAGCTTCCCCATCTCCTTCTCTTGGGCAGCACCTTGAAGTTGCAGCAGTCGACCATGAGAACTGATTAGCTAAAAGAGAGAGAAAAAAGGCGTTAGACATGTGAAAGTATGAATATGATAATGTCTAGAATGAATGTTTTCCGAAAACGAAAACGTGATAGCAGCAATACCTTCACCAAATCTTGAGGGCTTTTCTCCTGAAGTTGATGTAGAAAGGGAGGGCTAGACTCAGCCTCCTCCTCTGAAAGGGGAATAGCTTGCAGCAGGAAAGGCACTCAGAAGGAGGCAACTTGCGAAGGGAGCTGGAGGTTTGACCTCTGAAAGCATAACCTGATGAATCAGTACCCTTAGGAGGGGAACCACTGAGAAGAGGGGTATGTTTAGACTTCTTAGTGATACCGGCAGGAGGTCGGAGGAAAGGAGGCCTCTTAAGGCTGGTGGAGGCGTCCACCCCATATTTCTCCTTTTGGGATGGGGAGGAAAGCTTTCCAGAAGTAACTTTATCCTTACCAAGATCTTGAAGGGGTGCACCCGAGCTAAATGATTTAATCGTTGTAGGCTTGATGAGGGTTCCTGAGGCAACAGAGGGAGCTGATAGCGATTGCGTGAATGTTGCAGCAGACGAAGAGATTTCATTGGTGGGATGAGAGATATCTTGAGCCTCAGACTCCAGGCGAGCTTGCTCCTCCAACAGAATGGCAAAATCAAAGTCTTTGTCATTAGGAAGTTTCACATCTTGAATCCAGCTTGTTTCTGTGTCAAGTAGGGTGCGAAGGATAAAATGCATGTTAGGAAGACTCGAGAAACAGAAAAGGAAAAGATAAAAAGACAATTGAAACCCACCCTCGATGGAAAAAGAATGATCTCCTCGAGGGGTTAATCCAAAGAAGGAAAGCACGCTAGAGTCAGATAGCAATGAATTGAATGGAAAGGGGGTAAACCGCGCTCTTTGAGTTAACTTTGATAACACCTTGAGAGTGATAGGAGGGATATCCTTAACGGCCGGACGAGGCTGCTTCAAGTGAAGTGTTTGCAATGGGGGATAGGTAAAAGGCCAACGAACCTATTTAGGAGTGACGATGAAGTACTTGTCTCTGCACTCTTTCCCCGTCATGCGAGGAACACACAAGTATTGGGCAGGGCCCTTGGGTCTAGCGCTGTAGTAATAGAACGCACCAGTGGGCTTCACATCATAAACAGTTTGGAATAGAGTGGGAGTTGGGACACCCCCATTTCCACGAAGCAAAATGAAGAAAGTCAACAGGATTTTGACGAAAGAAGGGTGAAATTGGTTGGGCCATAAATTATGCAGATCACAAACTTGAGTCACGAAGTCAGAGAGGGGAAACCTTAAACCTGCCTCTATCTGGCATGCTAATATCAAACAACTCATCACAGTTCAACAACGACTTTACTAATGCTAATTCTACAGGAGTTAGGGAGGATTCACCTGCTATACCGTTTGGAGCCATAATAGGAGGAGCAGAAATCTTCAGAGAAGAAGAGGTCTCAACAGAAGGAAATGATGAATCCACCTCTTTAACCCCCTAGCCAGATGAGGGCGAACCCTCGGTCAGGTTGATGACTTCTTCAGGATTGGAAGGAGGTGCCGGGCTTGAGGGATTCCTGATGGGTATTCGCCGGGAGTGATGGGCAGAAGGTTGTTTTCTCTTAAGTTGAGTGCGAGAAGATGTGTCCGACTGAGAGTCTTCATGCGAGGAGAGATGAGGCTGGGAATCAGATGCACGAAATGCCGGTTGATCAGAAATGGTATCCTCTACGGAGGGAGAGGGAGTTCGCGCCATAAGGGAATTACAGTAAAATGGAGGAAGAGTGTAAAGGTAAAAAGAAGATAAGGATGAAGACCCCGATATAAAAGAGAGAGGAGGACGGTTGAAATAAAGTAGGGGAAGTTGCAGAGTTTCCCTCTTTTTACTCAAATAATAGCGGACTGAGATCTGGTTTAAAAATTCAAAATAGGCAGGTCCCTGGTGAAGGAAAATAGGATTGTCTAAAGAAATCTCATGTCTCGATAATTGCGCGGGGTAAATTACTCTATATTTCTCAAAGGAAGACCTCCCGAAATTCAGAGTAGGGGGGAGTAGATGATAGAGATAAAAATATTCAGCTCTTTAAGAGACCTGAGTACGTTATACAGGTGTTGAGAGCACTCAGCTAGAGAAGTAGTATAATGATGGAGACGAGGTCTCCCGGAGAGATCTCTCTTAAGAGATCTGCCTTGAAGTCTCCTGTTAGAGATCTGCCCTGAGGTCTCTCTTTAAAACTCTCCCTCAGTTGTATACCTGACGAACAAAGACACTTTAATGAATGCTCGTAAGGTACACCCAAAAAGTACATTAGGTCTCAGCCAATAGGGCGATAGCGCGTGTAAAGGTGAAGGAAAAAGATGGAGCAGCAATTCAGCTTTATTCTTGTAGACGCATAAAAAAATAATAAGCAAATATTAATTTTATATTTTATTTATATTTTAGGATTTTTATTAAAGATAAATCCTAAATTAAATAAATATAAATTAATATTTAAAAGATGGAGATTCTCGACGAATCAGAAATTGATAAGTGTCATTTCTTGGTCATTAAGTCAAAGATTTGATGGAGATAACTACCAAAATTGAGGAGCCAATAGAATTGCGCCACCTCAGCCCTAAAGTCTGTCTTGGAGTCCAATAGCCCACCAAGTCCACTACATTTTCACCTATAAATAGGGGTGATTGGAGAGGCCAAAGGACACACCAAAAATCATATTGAAGAGCTCAAGAGTTGTAGGAAAATTCGCTACAACATTCAAAGCGTTCTTTGTGGAGTTCAAGGAGTTCTTCACCAAAAGCGTCCCAAATCTAGCGTTTGATCCAGAAACAAAGCGCCGGCCCTCTGGATTAACGTTATCAAGTCAAGTATCAAAACCGATCAAGATCAAGGAGGCTAAATCTCCAAGGATCCCGGAAGCTGCTTGAAGATCGTTCAAGAACAAGTGGAAGAGACGAATCAAAGGATAAAAGCTAGAGATCGAACTCGCATTTTACTTCAAATCTGCAAATACTTATTTGTACACGATTTATTGTGTTTGTTATAAATACATAAAATTTGTGTTTACAAATTTTGGCACGCCCGGTGGGACTTCTCTACCTCTCATCTCAACTCTTCCCAAAATCTTGAAGAATGTCTCCGAAAGCTAAGGATGTTGGTGACTCTACTTCGAAGAAGCCTTTGGAAGGTGCTAACGACTTCACTTCAAAGAACCTTGTCGAAGGTGGCGGCATGATGACACGAAGGAAAGCTAAGATATTGCAAGAAGCTGCGGAAGCTGCTAAAGCTGCCAAGTCAACTTTTGCCATGGAGAAGGAGCCACACGTCAAGGAAGATGGCAATGATGCAAGTGATGGTTTCGAATCCTCTAAAAGACAATTCGGCGAAGAATTACTCATTTGAGGTGTCTGTTATGACAACCGGTGCTACGGGTTTAGAGGAGCAAATGGCAAGTCTAATGGCGATGATGGAGGCTATGGACAAGCGTATGATCAAACAAGATGCTATGATCCTAAAGCTTGCAAAAGGAAAAGAGTACTTAAGCATAATGATGAAGATGAAGAGAAAGATGAGAAAGATGAAGACGAGGATGATGATGATGATGATGCATCCAAAAGACGTGAAGAGAAGCAATCGGATGATAAAGAGTCTAAATCCGCTTCAGGCAATCTCATCTCAATCGAACAAGTCAAGCAGCTCATTGAAGGAACCATAAAAGATAAATTCGATGGGAGTTCCAAGTCTTCATTAGTTTACTCTAAACCATATACTCAAAGAATTGATAACTTAATGATGCCTCTCGGCTATCAGCCTCCCAAATTTCAGCAGTTCGATGGAAAGGGTAGTCCGAAGCAACACATAGCTCACTTCATCGAAACTTGCAATAATGCCGGCACCTTTGGAGATCATTTGGTGAAGCAGTTTGTTCGCTCACTTAAAGGGAATGCTTTCGATTGGTACACGGATTTAGAGCCAAACTCAATCAACCATTGGGAGCAAGCTTGAGCACGAGTTTCTCAATCATTTTATAGTACTAGAAGGACGGTCAGCATGGTGGAGCTCACAAGTTCCCGGCAGTTCAAAGATGAGCCAGTAATTGACTACATTAATAGATGGAGGAACCTTTGCCTTAACTGCAAAGATCGATTGTCCGAGTCATCTGCCATTGAAATGTGTATTCAAGGGATGCATTGGGGCCTGCAATATATTCTGCGTGGAATTCAACCCAAGACGTTCGAGGAGTTGGCCACAAGAGCACATGATATGGAGTTGAGCATGGCATCAAATGGAGTTAGAGGACCGCCTGTTCAAGAACCCCGTCGATTTAAAGAGAAGCAAGAATTCAAGAAAGGAGGCAACTCTTTTGACAAAGTTCCAAAGAAAGAATCAATGGCGGTGAAAGCAACTCCTGTTAAGTTTACAAGGAAAGAAGTCAATAAAGAGGATAAGCCAAATGCTTTTCAAGACATGGGGCAAAGGAGGCCGACTCTAAAAGAGCAGCAACAAAAGAAGTATCCTTTCTTGGATTCGGATGTCTCTGGCATATTTGATGACTTAATCAAGGAGGGACTTGTTGAACTGCTTGAAATGAATTGAGTGGGTCATCCCATACATGGTCCAAAATATTGCAAGTACCATCGGTTAGTGGGTCATCCCATACATGATTGCTTCATCTTCAAGGACAAGGTTATGCAACTAGCTAGACAAGGAAAAATAACGCTCGAATAAGACAATGTCGGGGCAAACCTCATCACTGCCGAAAGCATAGAAGAAGATAACGAAGCTTTTTGTGGAGTAGTGAATCAAGAGAATGAAGATACGTTGATGGTGGCATTTTCCAATGAAGATTTACAACTTGGGTCCGAGCCTCATAACCGACCTCTGTTCGTGAGTTGTTATACCAATGAGCAAAGGGTGAATAGAGTACTCATAGATGGAGGATCTGCGGTAAACATATTGTCGTTGAGAACTTTGAAAGAGTTAGGAATCCAAGTTGAGGAGCTCGCAAGCAGTCGGTTGCTGATTCATGGTTTCAATTATGAAGGACAAAGAGCTCTTGGGACAATAAGGTTGGACTTACTGATTGATGATATGAGATCAACTGCGTTATTCCAAGTAATTGATGCAAAGACCTCGTACAACATACTTCTTGGTAGACCATGGTTGCATGAATATGGTGTCATCCCCTCAACATGGCATCAATGCTTCAAATATTACCAAGATGGTGCGGTAAAGACAGTTGCTGGTGATCATAAGCCCTTTGCGGAAACCGAATCATACTTCGCCGAAGCAAAGTACTATATGGTAAGGCCAAAAACTCCAAAAGAAGCACAAGTTCAATGCCAAGAGGGAGTTGAAAGGAGCAAGAAGGAGGATAAGCCTTTAGACAGGCTCACTATGCCTTTGACAAAGATTGATGCTACGAAACCCGCTCAACAATTACTTGGAGGATTTGTTTGGCCAAAACAAGGTAGTGCTACGGAGCATGGCGAACTTACAAGCCCTGAAGTTGCTAAGTGCTTTGGACCAAGGGCATATGAACTTCTTGTGAAAGCCGGATAAGATCCCAAGGAGAATTCGAAGGTTACGAGCCAGCATGAGCCTGAACAAAAGGCAGGCATGAATGCATCAAGGAAAGATGGCCCTGTAGTCCAAGGTACTAAAGCAGGCTTGGGATTCATCACACGAGGTCCAGTTCGTATTGCGATCAAAAGAGCAACTGCCAACCATATATTTGAAGGAGAGGTGTCATCTGCATCAAGTCTCCCCAAAAAGAAGGAAGTTGAAAAGGTATCAGCCTTCAAGAGGTTAGGAGAAGGATGGAATCGGAATTTGACGATAATGTGCCGAGATACGTTTTTCGTCTTTCGATTTCCGTAACGTCGTATCGCGCAGGAAAAACACGTATTTTTCTCCTTTTTCCTCCCCCATAGCCGACCTCCCTCTCTCACTCATAGCAAGATATTTCATTTTTCTATAATATAAACTTTACACCTAATGTCCTTCTAATATTCCAATACCTTTCCACCTAGTAGTATACTATTCCATTACTTATTAGTCATCACCATTTCATCTCCTTCCCCAAGCCACAAAATGTCACGTCCCGACTCTCGAGGTGCGACTTACAAACAACAACACAATCTAAACCACTAACAATCAACTCAAATAAGGGAAACATGCTCGGGGAAAACGATTATGAGAAACAAGGCAATCGAATTAGGCTTCCAAAAACATAACGAAGTAATATCCGAGCATCTCAAAATCACTTATGACGGAATATAAATAAGTATTTCATGGTGACATGGATAGGATTCCAACAAATACGAGAATGCAACATATACCAAGTCAAGAGAATCAGATTCAACAAAAGGTTTTAAAGTCAACGAGCCTATAGCTCGAAAGCACAAGTCAAGAAGTTAAGAATTCAACAAGTATTCAAAATCATCGAGCACAACACTCGGAATAAAAACATGAGTATTAGAGTATAAGTATCAACAGACATCAATTCAAAAGGGTTGCAGCGGAAACTTGCATCAAAACCCAACATCTGCACGTATGAAGACGTACAACTGCCAGTCTGATATTCAACTCGACTCAACCAAAAGAACCACACCACACCACCAAGTATCCATGCCATCGCCATCCAGTCAACCTGCACGTTTAGAAACACACGCAGGGCTAAGTACTTCGTACTCAGTGAACACAAGCCAAAAAATTTGAATAAAGATGCTTTTTAAAGCTATAACAATTGAACTTGCCTTGCCGAACATCACAAGTACTTGAGCAGTTTAAAAACAGTTTTACTTGTGCATGTTAAAAACATTTTCTTAAAACAGACTGCGCAGTCAAACATAACATATAATAATAGTAGGCATCATCTGTCACAAACAATCTTACTGTGCCGAAAAGTAGGCCTCCTTCTCGAACACTGTGACCGGCCTAACCGAAGCAAGGCTCACAGTCACCTCAACATTAAACATACCACACGTGGGTTCCCTGTCTTTCACAGGATAATAACATCTTCACATAACAGATGATAACACATACCAAACTTCAATAAAAACGGCAAGTAAATTGCATTTAAAATCATATCATAATACATCATAGCATAATTAACTTGTATCGGTAGTTTTAGTTCAGAAAAGCCCACCTGACTTCCGAAGATTCTAGCTAGGCGGTTTAAGGGCTATTTGTCCTTGCTTAGTGATTCGTCCGGCTCGATCCTTCACAGTTCGACATCGATAAAAGAAAATAAGATACGCAAAATTTGACAAAAAGGCGTTGAACTCAACTGAAGGACTTCTACTTGAGTTGTTTCTCTCTTCGCTTTAACTTTTCTAAAGGATCTAGCATTTTCGTCTTTAAACTATTAACTCTACTCGATGATTGGTTAAGACTACTAACCAATGTCTTAACACTTTCTCACTTTAATTATTAAACGTCGTCTATCTGCCTTCCATTACTTGATCTTCTTTTAAAAACTAAATCACTTCTTGACTTGATAAATCAATAATTCTATCATCTTACATACAAACAATTTAGTAATTCTTCACATCATAATTAATATCATGCATTTAAGTACTTATTCAATCATATAATGAATTCAAATAAATCAAACATACTTCAACACACATTAACATTTATTTGATTTAAACAATAGAATTTAACTCGATTATGAAATTTCTTTTTCTAAAGACTTAAACAATTTAATTTGTCTTTTCTCGGCTTATAACCATTCTTTGTTCTAAATTTATTATCTTATGAAGCATTTTATAGCTTTTACTCAATCAAAACAAATTCTCTTTAATTATTATTAAACTCTTATGAATTTGGAATTTCCTTTCCACTTCTAACTCGACTTTCATTTCAACTATTATTTTTCCAATTATTAACTTGACAATTCTTCTCGATTTATTTTTAATTTGCATGATTTGAAAACAACCCACTTAGTTAATTTTAATTAATTTCTTTCAAAGCCATTACTCGACATCTTATTCCATTATCATTTTCTTGATTAACTATACGAGTGTTTTAACTTATCTCGTCTAGCATCTTTTCTCAATTTTGATTAAAACTTCTTCTCACTTCTTATCAATTAATCCTTTTAAACTCGGTTTTCTCAATTCTTGCTTATTTATTTAATAAATTCTTCTTCTTTGTTCTTAACTTTTAAACCACTTTCTTACTTAATAATTTTCTTTATTATTCAATAAACATTTTTATAAAAACTAGTTCATATTATTAGTTAAATTACAAAATATCTTCTTGACTTAGTTTATTAGAAATTCAAATCTCTAAGTTTTATTACAAGAAAACTTATTAGATATATCTTTTATATACTTTTCAATTTTTTAACATTTTCAAAGCTTCTAAACTTCATTCTTTTTGTTACAAAAAATTCTATCTTTTATCCATAATTTAAGCTAGTATTTATGCACACATTATAACATCTAAACATCACATCTTCTATATTATCATGAATTATTTTCTTTAATAACTTTGCATGCAATTCCATTTTCTTAAACTTAACAACATGTATGATTACATCAACATATCATATAATAAATTCATGATCAAAACATCACTCAATTCATCAACAAAATCAACAAAATAATTTCTCCATTTTTTAAAGAAACACACGGCATTGATACATATTTTAGGTCAATTCATTTCTCAATTTTTCATGCATATAATCTCATTCTAAACATGATAAAAATCATAAATCAAGCATCAAAATAACAATAACTCAAAGAATTCATATTTTCCTATTTTTCCTATAATTTTCGGTATTAATCAATTTTTTTAGGGATTTAATTTCTTTTTCTTCTCTTAATTCACCGATTAAATCCTAATGTTCGATTCTCCTAACGATTTCTTCTCACTCGATCTTCACAAGCACAACCTAAGTTTGCCTAAACATAAATAAATACCATGCATGCATGTTTTCTTTCTTTTAGGACTTAGAGATATACATATATACAATTAATCAAATGAATAATCATACTTTGAAAATAAAAAGGAATTTCTTCTCTTGGCTTCTTGGGATCGAATGGAAGGGGATTGAGCTTCAAAACTTGAACTTGAATAAAAGGAAGAACTCTTCTTGAATCCTCAAAGAAAAGATTAACATAAAAATTAATCATCCATCTCTCTTTTAGGGCTTAAGAGCCAAAATGAAGAAAATGGAGGATGATTATTGAATTTAAATCAAGAACATGGATGGGTTTTTACCTTTTTCTTGAAAATATGGATGGAATAGATGGAGGATGATGTTCTTTACTTCATTTCCATGGATGATAAGCTTGAATTCAAGGTTGCATGGAAGAAAACCAAAATGTAGGTGTGTGTGTGTGTGAATGCCGTGAGTGAGGGAGTGGGAAGGGAGAGAGGGTGTTTTTCTTTTCTTTCTTTGGTTGTTGGATGAAGATGAATGAATGAAATAAAATTCATTCTTTTGAATTAAAGAGAGAAATCGAGAGAGAGAGTGTATGGAGCTTGCATGTGCATCCAACAAAGAGAATAAACATGATGACATGTAGTATTGGAAATTGGAAATGTTTTAAGTGATTGATAGATAGTTGATGTGATGTGGTTTGCATGTAATCTTTGGGTAAGATTGCTAAGAAGACATAATGATGATAATTAGTATTGGGAATTGGAGAGAGATGGGAGAGGGGTGATGAGGTGGCTTGAGAGGGAGAGAGGTGACGACACTTGTCCTCGTCGTGTCGTTACGGGTATTAATTATCCGGTCGTAAAGGTTTTCCGGATAAAACGATTAGTATTAATTTTTTTATGCTATAAACGAGTCTAATCTCTCCTCGTCTTATTTCCGACACTAAAACATCTCAATCCTATTTCACGTCTCAATTAAAAGATTAACGGTTCCGATCATTTAGTCTTTTAAATCTTAACAGAATTTAGTCAACTTGTTAATCCGTTATTAATCTTTAAAAGATTAATTCCTCATTACTCTTTCTCAATTTATCTTGGATAAGCTCTTATCCTATCTCAATAACCTTAAAAGAAATTCTAGGTTCAAAGACCTTAATTCAACTCTATTCTAAGTTCATCGGCGTAAAGAAATTCCTCGGCGATCAACATTATTCTATTTCAATTAAACAAACTCTTCGGGATTTTTTCTGGAAATTAATCTCATACTCTTTCTCATATAAATAAACTCAACATATTCATCACATTATCATTTCAAGAAATTGAACAGATAAATTCACACAATAACACATAAGACATTCGAGACGTTTTACTCATTTCTCTTTATTTTAAAAGAAAATTTTTATTCCACAAATCTCATCTTTTAACTTACTCAGTTAGTTATTACGCTCTCTAAAGGTATAAAAGCTTGGGGTATCACACAAACCCCCCCCCCCCCCCATCATCATCTTCCTCTTCATCTTGTTCTCTCCACCATTGGAGACTTCAAGTTCTACAAGGAAGAAATCTTCACAAGTCATTCATCTTCCATTATTTTCATTTCCTTTCTTCTGTAATACCCCGGAAATTTCTTACGATCTCAAAATTTTAAAGTTAATAATAAAAATGGCTTTGCATGCCTAAGTTTACGATTTTGAATTCTAAGACTAACGGTCGAATCCGTTTCCGAAAATAAATTACGGAAGTCAGCTAGACGACTACTGTGTTTAGGGTTAGCGTGTACGAAAAATTTTTAGTTCTTGAACTCAGAACGGAAAACCGTCTGAATTTTACATTCATGAAATCGCGATACGAACTCGCCCGAGAAAGTTCGGTTTTATGATTTTTCGGACGAAACTCGGACTATGTCGTCCCGAGTTTTTGTCGGAAGTAAAATTTTAAATATTATTTTCCGATTAAGATTAGTACGTTAGTATTTTTGGACGAATCGGATCGTGACGATTTTGTGCCGAGCTACGTTTTTTGTCGTTCGATTTTTCCGTAACGTCGTATCGCGCCGGAAAAGCGCGTATTTTCCTCCCCTTTCCCCTCTCTTGACCGACATGGTCACACACACACACAAGCTTGGATATTTTTTCATCTTATATAATACTAATTGGACACCTAAGTGTATTACTATTCCTACTTTACACCTATTAGGTTAATATACCTTATAACACACAAATTAAATCATCTCCTCCCTCCCTCCCTCAACACACACGGCTGCACTCCCTCATCTCTCTCCCATTTTCTTTCTTTCTTCCATTGTTGAAGACATCAAGATCTTGAGCAAGAGTTTCTTCACAAGTCCTTCATCCAACCATTGAATCATCCAACTTCCTTCACTAATCTTCAAGGTATTAGTCTCCTCTTTAATTCTATCCATCCAAAATCCATTTCTTTTTATTTCTTCTTTGGATCGAAATTTAGGAGTGTTGGAATTAGATGTTTGATCTTGGATTAGTGAAATTAGATGTGTTAGATGTGATAATTAGGGATTAAAATTGATTGAAATCAAGAACCCTAACTACTATGGTATTACCGAAAATTAGGGCTTTTAGGTGAGGTGATGGAATTCTTCAATTGATGTTATAATCATGCTTAGGAAGTGTTTAATTAGTGATTAGAACCAAGAGAAATCGAAACCCCCAAGTATGTTGAAACCGAGTTCTAGGGTTTAGGGTTTGAAATTGGGATTTTTCAATTTAATGTGTAATTGGACTTCATTTGATCAATTGATGATATAATAGTATGATTAAGAGATAAATGATGTTAATTGATGAAGAAAAACACCCTCTTTAAATGTTTGTAAATACCAAAAATTTTGAGAAATTTAGGGCTTTTCATGTAGTTGATTTAGTTGTTGTTTTGTAGATGAAATAATGTTGTAATTGATATTAATTGTTGATATGAATTTATTTAGAATTTTCTAAAAATATTTCGTGAGTCGTAAGAGACGAAGAACTCGTTTTAAGTTGAGAAATAGTAATGATATGAAGTGATGATATGCATGAAAATGAATCTCGTTAGATGTTGTTTGATGACGTAGAAAATGAACGAAATCCGATAACTTTTAAAATCGCGTAAGAGACGAACAATTAGTCGTAATTAATAACCGAGAAGTCGAATAAGAATTCTAACTTGATAATATTGTCTATTATGGATTAAGGTACGACTTTGTAGTTGACGTCATGAGCTTTCGAGCTATTTTAATATGAGTTGTAGTTATAGTCGAGAATTAGAACGAGAATTGGTTAACTTGATGTTTGGTTTAGTACATGTTAGTTGAAAGCCGATGTTTAGAACGCCGTGCTATTGGACGAGTTTTGAGAAGTAGTTCATCACGTACGGGGATACGTGTTGACTGCCTTGAGGGTCAAGTTTCATGAGAAATCGAATACGAGAACTTAGAACGAACTTAGGAAGTTATACGTCGATTCTATCGAGCAACTAGGGTTAGCGCGGCAGTTTTGCGACCCTTTCCGGAAACTGTAATAACTTTTAGCTCGTTTATCGGATTTGCGATCCGTAAATTGGAACGTAAACTAGATATCCCAAGCTTTCAAACGGTACAGAGCTCATCCCCTGTTTCCAGTTCCTCTGTTCTGGGCAGTCCCCAGAGTTACTGCCTTGTGCAGTGATTTTTCAGAATTCATTCTTCTAAGTTGTTTCGTTCGCAACTTAGTTTCTTTCGATCGTTTAAGCCGTAATAACTTGACAACTATCTTCTTACTGACCTCAGTGTCAAGTATGGAGCCTTGAGTGCTAAACGAGACGAGTTTGTATCTCGTATCCGTTAAAGTAAAGAAATTTAGTTAAGCGTGAAAATGCCTAAATCGTCTAAAGAACTAAAACTTAATTTCCTAAGTTGATTTCCTTTCCAACTTAGTTCCTTTGATCTTTTAAGTCGTATTCAGCTATCGACTACCCTCTCTACTGACCTAAGAGTCGAGTATGAGACCTTTCGAGTTCTAAACGAGATTTGTTCGAATCTCGTTCCCGTTTAATTAAAATGAAACTAGTAAGCGTGCAATTGCCTAAAGAAATGAAACGACTAAAGCCTATTTCGATTTTCAATAATCGATTATCTTTTACGACCCGATTTTAAGTGTTATTATTTTACGATGAAGGAGGAAGCCAGCAGTAAAGAAAGGACGGAAGATCAGGAGATTGGAAGCTAGTACTTATTAGTTCTGTATTACAAGGTGGGCTTTTATATATAAAATAAAACGAGCAATGCTCGGAAAACCTTCCTTTATCGCTTTGATATCCGTGTTTTCAAAGTGATAATTATGGCATGAACTGTTTTATGTTTTATGTGAGTTCTCTTGTACCTATCTGAGTTAACATTCGTGTTTTCCAGATTTAGAGTTAATCTAACTAGGTTAACTAATGATCGGCTCTGAGTTAGCTGCTAAGTACTTTCCAGAGTTAGTGCACTTTGTAACCTGTGGTGTATGTGATATCCTGTTGAGGGGTACCAGCCATGGTGAATGAGAATTGGTCAAGATTTGAACGTAACATACCAGAAAAATGCTTGCAAGCTAAATTGAGAAAAAGAGTCAAAAAATATTTAGTAGACACGGGCCCTTTTTAATAAAACCCCCGATGTGCTACAAATTATGAAATGCCATATTTATCTATACCTATGATTATGTTTTCGGCATCGTGCCCACTAAGTACTTTTGTACTTAGCCCTGCATTGTTTTCTAAATGTGCAGGTTGAGACGACGATAGCGGCGGTGGTTGAAGTTGAGTTGAGGAGATAGGATGCTTTAGCTTATGACTTACTTCTGCTTCAATACTCTAAGTCTTTTGAGAATATGTATATTGAACAAACCACTGTAGCATAAGTCTGTAAACATGAACTTAGTTACTTCCGTGTACTTTTGTCGAGTAATCCTTAGCGATTAACTCTTTCTTTATAATATTCAAGTCTTGATCATTGATTGTTTGATGGCTTTTATGTATGTTTAGTCAGTTAGCCCCCTTCTTCCCGCTTCTTTAATCCAACCCCAGTCGCACCCCGGCTTCTGCCGTCCCTCGGGATTTGGGGTTGTGACATCTTCATTAAAGCTTAATGTATTCATCTCCTCTATTGATCTATCCAATTGAAATTTCATTCTTGTAAGTTTTCATATGGACCGATTTTATTAGATAGATTAGGGTGATGATTTGAGTTAATTCCTTGTAATTAGATGAACTAGGGTTGATATTCTATGGTTAATTGATGAAGAAATCAAAAGCCCTAATATCTACATGTGGACCGAAAATTAGGGGTTTAGGTTAGGATGGATTAATTCTAAAATTGATTACATAATTGAGCTTGGGAGATGATTAATTGAGGATTGGTGAAAGAACAAATGAAATCCCTTAACATTGATGAATGCCGATTTTAGGGTTTAGGGTTTCTCTTGAATTTCTAAATTAATGATGTAGTATTGTTAATATTTGGATAATTTATGATGTAGTAGTATTGGAATTGGATTAATGGAATGAATTAGTGAAAAAAACCACTCCCCTAATAATTTTATTAATACCGATTCTTTTTAAGGAAATTTGGGGTTTCATATAGCTTGTTTTAGTTGATGAATTGATGATGGATTATGATTTCTAATGATGTTAGTTGATAATAGGAATTATTTGGAATTAATCTAAAATATATTGTGTTAATGTAAGAGACAAAGGTTCGATTATTAGTTGAGTTTGAGTAATGATATGAGGTGATGATATAGATAATAATGAATCTCGATAGATGAGGATTGATGTTGTAGAAAATGAATGAATTCCGTTAACTTTGGAAAATCCGTAAGATACGAACAAATGTACGTAATTAATGATAGGAAAGTCGAGTAGGATTGATAATTGGATATTAATGATCATTAATGTTGAGGGAACAAAATTGTAGTTGACGTCGTGTTGATCCAAGCTATGAAATGTCGAGTTTTATTTATAATCGAGAAGTTAGGATTGGAATGGTTAACTTGTTGTTGGTATAGTAATTGGTAGTTGAAACGACGAGGTTTTGATCGTCGTAGTTATAGACGGGAAATGGAAAGGAGTTTATCACGTACGGGAGTACATGTTAACTGCCTTGACGTGTTAATTTCGTGAGAATGTAGGTTCGATAACTTAGAACGAACCTAGGAAGTCATACGTCGTTTCTATCAAACAATTAGGGTTAACCTCGGCAGTTTTGCGACCTTTTCTGGAAACTGCACTATCTCTTAGCTCGTTTATCGGATTTCAGATCCGTAAATTGGAGCGTAAACTAGACTTCCATGGTTTTCTAACGGTACAGGGCTCATCCCCTGTTTCCTGATACTCTGTTCTGGGTAGTCCCCAGAACTACTGCATTGCGCAGTGAAATTTCAGAACTTAGTTTTCCTAAGTTGATTTCTTCTCAACTTAGTTTCTTTCGATCTTTTAAGTCGTAATGAGTTAACGACTATCTATTCTACTGACCTAAGAGTCAAGTACAGAGTTTGAGTGTCAAAATGAGATATGATCGTATCTCGTTTCCGATTAAATACAAGAAATTAGTTAAGCGTGCAAATGCCTAAAAAGTTGAAACGTAAAAGACTAAATCGAACTTGTTTTCGATTTCCATTTTCTTTTGTCGTCTCAACAACTCATCGAGATTATATTTCATGTACGATGAAGGAGGAAGTCAGCACAAGAAATGGACGGAAGACTAAAATCAGATTTCCCCTCCCTTATTCAGCCGAAAAACATACACATACACACACTAAAAATCCTCCACGAAAGGAGCTTGAAGAAGTGAAGATTTCTTGAGGAAATCATCACCTCTATTCACTAAAATCATCAAGAGTAAGTATTTGTTCATCTCTTTCACTTAAGCTTGAAATAAGCTAAGAAATCCCTCTCTTTTTCTTCTTATTTTGATCGGCCCTCATGGCAATGAAAGTAAGGGGTTGAAGCTTCTTAATCCTAGTTTTGATTTCCAAACTCTTGAGTATTTTCATGCAAGGAAATAGGAGTAGAAGTCCAAATCTTTCTCTCCTCCATAGTCGTCGAACTCCAAGCCAAGAAGGAAGAAGTTTGAGTTTGATTTTTAAGTATGTTGATATTAATCCTTGTATATATATATATATATATATGTATGTATGTATGTGAAAAAGATGAAGGAAAAATCATGGATGCTTATTTCTTTATGTATGCCGAAAATGATAGGTATTTTTAGGAATTTTATGATAATGATTGAGGCATGAAATTTATGATGAAAATAAGTTCTAGGAAATAATCTAAGAGACATGAGATAAGTAATTAAAAGAGAAGAAATTTTCCTCAAATTTTTCTTGAGAAAAACCGATGGATTAAGTAAGAGGAAAAGAGGAGTTTTGTTGGGAAAATTCTTGATGAATGAGTTGATGATATATATGATGATCTTGAGTGATGTGAATACATATATGAAGTTAGAAAAATTTCGGTCTTTTATTTTTTAGGAGACCGGAAATTTTAAAGAAATTTGGGGATAATATTCACTAAAGTCTTATTATGGATTTGATGATGATTTTGATGAATTTTGAATGATATATATTGCATAATAAATTAAAAGATTGATGAGTATGAATTTCTTGCTAAAATTTTAGGGAAATTTTGATGAATATATGTATATGTTTGAGGAAATTTTTAGTTTATGATGTTCTTGAATAGATGATGAGTTTTATGATGAGTTTTATGATGATTTATGCATAATACGAAGATTGAATGATAAGATAAATTAGTTTGCTACTTTTATGAAAAATTTTAAATATAAATTTGTGAAAAACTTGAAGAATTCTTGATGTTCTTGACGATTTTTGCTAAGATGGTGAATTTTATTGATGGTTTGAGCATTTTTATTAAATAAGTGAGAAGTATGATTTTTTATAAATTTTTCTTCAAAAATTTCGAACCAAATGAGTAGATGAAATTGATGATCTTTGAATTTATAAGTTCTTGATTCCAAGTTTGATGTTTGACTTATGAATTTGAGTATTTATCGAGCTTAAGTTTTAAAGAAATCAAAGAAAGGAAATTTCTTGCTCAAAAGCTTAAAATTTTCGAAGCTAAAGAAGAGAAAATTTTATGAATCTTGATGTTTAAGTGTTTTAAGATGTAAAATGGGAATAGATTAAAGTTATTAGAATTATTTGAGGCAATTTAGAACTTAAAATCGTTAAAACCGGATTTTTATGAGAAAACCGAAGTTAAGGAAAAAATTGAGCTATAAAAGTCGAGTTCTTGATGTTATTTGAGATCATGGATGATTAGATGATGAAGTTTGAGTAAAAATAATTGACTTAGCTTTTTGAATCTCTTGAATCGGAATTAGGATGTAAAAGTTATCGAGAAATAAAGTTGAGAATGAAAAATCGAGTTTTTCAAAATAAAAATGAAAAATTCAGAATTTAATCGAATAGTTGATTAAATTATTTAGAGCCGAACTTTTAAATTTAAGTATTTTCTGAGCATGTACTCGTATTTTGAGAAATAATGACGTAGTTTTAAACCGAGAGATTTTACTAAAAGTTTCGGATTTTAAAAATGATTCTGTAATTGAATTATTTGATTTATTTTGAGTATAACGAGACTATTTTCCGAAGTTATAATTTTTCCAAAGTTAGAAATTGAGGAACACTGAGTTAATATGAGACTGTATTGAGATGTGAATTAAAATCTGAATTGATTTCTGTGTTTAAGTGAATTATATGATTTTCTAGAATATATTGAGATTAAGTGGAAATTTTTCTTTTTCCGCCTATTTATGAAGTCGGTTGTTTACCTCTTTGTGAATGCCCGATTCATGATGTGAAAGTCTTGATGCAAATGATTATGATATTAATAGTCGAGAATTAATCTCGTAATTTTCTGAGTTCGTATAACTCGAGAAATTGAGAAATACGAGATGAGATGAATAGTGAATTCTCATTTTGCGTGAAATATTTAAATATTATTAATTTTTATGACATTATAGATTCGCGAGCTCGAGTTGAGAAATTTGTTAGTAACCGAATGAAGTCAAGAAACCGAGAAAGAGACCAACTTAGATAAATTAAAATAAGAAAGACCCGAGTCAAGTAGAAATCCTTCAGCCGAACGTTTATAGTTCGTTATGTTTTTCGAGATAGTGAACTCATCCTTATAAGATGTTAACTTTGAAGGAACGAGTGGAGTTCGATTGTGAGAAACGAGTGGAGTCCAGAAGTAAGGAGCGAGACGGAACGAGGTATTTCGAGCAAACCACTGGATGACAGGTGGACTTTACTAAAACCAAAACTAATGAATGCTATTATCTATTGAGTATTATTACGTGAGTTTTTAAAATTAATTGGCCTGCCATTTATTTGAGCTTGGTATGTTTTATCATCTACTTAAGTTATTAATATCCTGTGTGAGGCAGGAACCCACATGTGGTTATTTGAATTGTTTGAGGTGACTGTGAGCTTTACTTCGGTTTAGCCGGTCATAGTGTCTGAGAAGGAGGCCTACTTCTCGACACAGAGATAATGTGGTAGATGATTCATACATGTATTGTATTATTATATCTTGGGTTGCGCAGCCGTTTCAAAAAGTTAAATGTTTTAATGCATTCACAAGTAAGATGTTTCAAACTGTGCTAACATTTGTGATGCAGTGGCAAGGCAAGATCAATTATATAGCTCTAATGAGCAAAGCTTTAACTTATTTTGGCATGTGTCCATTGAGTACGAAGTACTCAGCCCTGCATGTATTTCTAAACGTGCAGGTTAGCATGGATGAAGATGGCGAGGATTGCTCGGCGATGTGTCCAACACAAGTCTCTCCTCAAAATAGAGCTTTCGTTTCTAAGATCAGACCGCCGCCACCTTCGTGTACACGAAGGTCGTCTCCAACGACGGCTTCAGCTGTGGTGCGGTTTTAAACAGAGGGATCACTTGCTGGGGCCCAAAATCCGGTAATCTGCAGACTCAATCTACGGCGTTAGCATCCAATTTAGACTCATTCTGCAGCATCATGCAGATGTCCGGCGAGATAAAATGCTGGAGCAACAACACCGGCGTTGGCACCCCTCCGGCCAGGTGGCGGCGTAGATGGAGGTGAATGAATGAGAATTAGAAGTTGAGAGGTTTTTGCCCGTAGTGAGAGAGAGAGGGGTTAGTGGAGATGACTAGAGGCTGAGGTGGCAGACACGTGGCAATCGGGCCCGTTCGGGCCAAAAAATGTCCTATGGAGGGGTTACTAATTGTTTACAGTCCTCAAATTGAAGGCCCGCAATGAGGTGTCCTGAATGTGCACTACCCCCTATTTAAGTGTCCTAAAAAAGTCTCTAGCTCCCTCATCGTGAGTAAGCAACTACTCCAGTGCCAGCTAACATCGGACGTCATTACCTTGAAGTCTACATGGTCAGCAACTGCAACGGGATATCGCCATGATCTTGAGTCAGTTTACCAGACGGGATGTTTGTCCCCTGAACCGTTTAATCCTTCACTCCAGTTTGAACCAAATGGACCCAATTCTGAGCCTTAATCTCAGGACAACCCTATTTCGTTTCTTATTTCTTGTTTGCCTCGCTCGTGTCAAGTGCTAAGTTTTCAATTTAGCAAACAATCGAGAGTTGTTTTTCTGATCAATCCCTATTCTCCGGACGTCTCTGTCCCAGTTAACTCTATAGCTACATAAACCGATGATTCGTACGATCCTTTCCGAGTTTCGCCTTCTTCGTACGATGAGTTAAAAGCATTAATGCATTATATCTGCACCTACTCGCATGTGAGAGTCATAACCAAGCCTTCTAGGCCATTTTGCACCAAGAATAGCGATGATGACGAGTCTTACGAGTACTCCCCTGCGAAAGCAATGATAGGCACAAGCCACCTCAAGCTCATTTCGAGCAGCTGTTTTTATTTCCAGTTTCGAGCTTTCAAGATGCCGCTTTAAGGCATAGTTAGGAGTTAGAGTTAGAACTCAATCGAGACATCGACGTATCTGCGTACCTCCGACGCAACAATAACAGCAACGAGAACTCTCCGAGGGATGACAAGAAGTTGAGGACACTGGAGTAACATCCGTTTTCTGCTCGACTACGTACATCCTTTAGTAATGCAGAGGTTCTCGCAAAAGAGGTGGTTGTTTCGGTGGCGGAAGAGGGCGCTGATTTAGATGATATTTCTGCTGCGTTATCCCTTCCAAAGCCTTCAATTGTGGAGGCTAAAGTTGAAATGGCCTTCCAGCGATTGGCCTTTGTTTGTTTGGACACTGGTTTGAGAAATGACCACATTGTCCGCACCTATAACAGGCATTTCTTCCTACCTTACAAATGCCCAGATGCATCTTGCCACATTTTGAGCAGGGAGGGGCTCCCTGAGGTTTGAAAGGACTACCACTTTGGTTGCGGTTTTGAAATTTCGCCTTTTTATTTTGGGTTTGGTGTTGTTGCGGATGATGCTGACCTTTTCCATTCCACAGCTTCTTGTTCGGGAAGTTTTTACCGTTCCATTTTCCTTTTCTTTTCAAATTCTGATCGGATCGGAAAAATTGAGGGGTTGTCGTCATCTGAGATTGAGGAGTCACTAAAGTTTGCGCTTTTTTTTCGATTGCATTACTAACTCCATATCTAATGCTAGATTGAGGGCCTTGACGTAAGTCAGACCACTCTGACTTGCGAGAACAACTCGGATATCTTGCCTTAATCCGGTGCAGAAAAGTTTGCACATCTTCTCATCGGTATCTACTCGATCGGGTGCAAAATGGGCTAACTCACAAAACTCTCGGTCGTATTCAGACACAGATTTCTTTCCTTGATACAGATTTGCGAACTCATTTGCTTTCTGCTTATGATAACTCCTAGAGACATATTTCTCAAATAACATTTCCTTGAACTTTTCCCACGTCAGATTTTCACGTTTCTCGAGAGAAAGCGTTTGCAGACGAGATTCCCACCAATAATCGGCGACTCCTTTCAACTAAACGACATACATTCTAAACGCTCACGATCCTCGCACCTAAGAAACTTAAAAATTCGCTCGAGAGAACGAATCCAGTCCTCGGCTTCAGTGGGACTGCCTTTACCATCAAACGTCGGAGGGTTTTGACGAAGAAAAAGTTCTTCGATTCTCCTATCGTTTTGAGGAGGCGGGGAAGGCTCCCTATGCCTCTCTTCCACTTCATCATTATTATTCTCTACGTTTCTTC
>CM055960.1:11489838-11515519 GCA_029490685.1 Schizonepeta tenuifolia
AGAATTGACTCGTTGATAAATCGTTAGTAATTTTTCTGCCAATTTTTCTACATATTCTACGTTTTCCAACGGAGACGATTAATCAAAAAATTTGAGATGATGTATTTATGATTATTCAAACTTGTTTGAAATTTATATACTCGTATTTGTTTAAAATCCGATTAAAAAATTAGTCATTTGTGTTCCTTTCTGAAAAAAATCCGTATATTAATCTACCGCTACAGTTCTGAGTCGGAACTGGCCCGTTGACCACGACTCTGATTTATAAGTGCGTAATTTATAAAATTTATTTAGAATTTATATAGATTCAAAAATTTAATAAAAATAATGATTGTACTATTCGTTATTGTTCTTAATCGTATAGTAATATTCGTTAATTAAAATTATAAATTATGCAAAGTTGGAAACCTAACTACAAATAACGTAAAAATTATTTCATGGATGACGATTACAGATTTTAGAAACTGCATGGGAAAAAAAGCATAAATTGAAATATTTCTCGAGTGTCGGTTGGGAATTGGCTCGTCTACCGCACGGTTCCAGGTCAGAAATTACCCGTTGACCACGATTTTGATTTATAAATACACAATTTATGACTATTCTATATTTTAGAAAATACATGAAAAAATGAATAAAATGAAATTTTAAAATTAATAAGAATAAAGAATGAAAATGTGTCACATGGGATCTCGAGTTGAGGTACCCGTCAGTTGAGAATTGGTCTGTCTACCTAATTAATTGACAAATTAGAAATTACTTATTTTTTTTATCAAATTAAATAAAAAATATTAGACTATTTTCAAATTTAATTCGGTCAACCAATAAATTATCCAAACTATTTTGGAACTATTTATTCTGTCAACTAATAAATTAGTTCCCTAATAAAATAATTATCTATTCGGCCAATTAATAAATTGACTAAATTAAATTAAATTAAACTATAAAAATAGCCGATTAATAAATAAATTGGCCAAATAAAACTCTTACAAAAAATAGTTATCTATTCGGCCAATTAATAAATTGATCAAATTAAATTAAATTAAATTATAAAATATATTTATTTATTCGGCCGATTAATAAATAAATTGGCCAAATAAAACTGGTGGAGCAAAAGATGAGAAAATACACATTGATTCTAGGTATTTACATGTTTTTTAATAGGTGAAGTTTAATTGAGAAACCGATGTGAGACACAAGATTTTAGTATAGATATTTAAAATCTATTATTTTTATATTTAAAAATTCAAAAATTTGAGAATTTAGATAAATATGAATAGAAGAATATAAGGGGTGCCACGTAAAAAATTTTCAAGGTAAAATCGTATTTCTTTTAATAATATAATGATTTCAAGGCATGAAACTATTTATATTGCTGCGTCTTATTAATTCAACTGCACAACAAGTGATATCCACCAAATTACTAAAAAATATATATTATTCAAGATGGACTTGGCAAACAATTAGACACAGCCATTCCACCACTCTGCACACTGTTTCAACCTCAAAGCCTTGGCCTTGCTAGTGTACAATCTTTTTTACATTGGATCTTTGTTCATTTAGCAATCTCCACAAACTTCTCTTAGCATTAGATCTAAACGGGCAATTTGATGCCAAAAACCCATCAACTAAATGCAAATACGCCTCCAAATCATGGCAGCATGCGACATCGGCGTCGGGCCTCAAGAATGGCGACATTTTAGTATCCACTCTCAATTCAGTCCCGACATGCGTGTACGCCCATGGCAAGCTACTGTCGAGAGTGTCGAGGAGCTTCCTGCCCGCCCCCGTCACTCTCAACTTCTTGTCAATGTCCTCGTTCACGAACATACCCGGAACTCGAGTCACCAAATCTTGTGAATTCACAATCCGTAAAACTTTGACATTGTTGGAGTTGAGCCGGCTCGCGAAGCCACGGTTACCTACCCGAGGGCCGCCGAATGAGTAGACAGCCACCGGAGGCATGTCGGGTGCACACGTGCTAAGCTCGTCGCCCACTAATAGGGCTAGAGCAGCGCCAAGGCTGTGGCCCGTTATGGTTATGCTTAATGTTTCTCCTTTGTATTTTTCCATTAGTCTTTTGATCTCTTCAACGACTGACTCGGCTAAACTTGGCACGTGCTCTCCACGTGTTTTTAACAAACTTTGAAACCCGCATTCTACTTTGGGTGGCTGCTGTGTCTGGCCAACTGCTCCGCCTATTCTCGTCGTGTCCACGTTGTCGGATATCGGGACGAGAATATCCCTAACGTTCTCGGCCCACTCGAGACACGTGGCGGTGCCACGTAACGCGATGACGATGTCCCTCCTCCCCATCCGTTGGATTTCTCTCCGATCGTCACAGACGGCGACGTAGCCGACCCAGCTGGACCGCTGGGTCATCCACCCGAGGTCCGGCGCCATGTCATCCACCCACTTCGGCAGACCGATCGACGCGGTGGCGTAGAGGCTCTTCGTCACGCGGTACGACCTGTCGGGTAGTGCCACGTGGCGGGGCCACCGCGTCTCCTTCGCTGACGTGTCGGGTTTCGAGTGGAAAACCGTGGTAGGCCGCCTGATGAACTCGCCGTACCGGACCACCTCCCGCCGGAGATTCTCGTCCAGGGGGTCGAGCATGCCTTTCCAGTCGTCGCAGCCGTGGTATTCGCGCCACCGGCTGCCGAGGCTTGCTTCTCGGGGAGTACTCCGCCGACTTCGATAGGAGGCGCTGCAGCCGGTTCAAATGCCGCGGCGACATCTCCTCCGCCGCCTTCATCTCCGGCCAGACTCTCGCCAAGCTCAGACCCTCCAAGATGCCTCTTAGTGCGGGTTTCGCCATCGGCGTTCGTTCGTTACGCGCCGAATCCGGGTCGAGTGGTGGATTCGGGGTGGATTTCTTCTGCAGCAGTCTTTCAAGGTTGGAGAGATGCTTCTTTGTCAACTCCGTCGACAAACTCTCCGGCGGTCTCGAGTCGCAGACCGCCGGAGAGTTTGTCGACGGAGTTGACAAAGAAGCATCTCTCCAACCTTGAAAGACTGCTGCAGAAGAAATCCCACCCGAATCCACCACTCGACCCGGATTCGGCGCGTAACGAACCGAACGCCGATGGCGAAACCCGCACTAGAGGCATCTTGGAGGGTCTGAGCTTGGCGAGAGTCTGGCCGGAGATGAAGGCGGCGGAGGAGATGTCGCCGCGGCATTTGAACCGGCTGCAGCGCCTCCTATCGAAGTCGGCGGAGTAACTCCCCGAGAAGCAGCCTCGGCAGCCGGTGGCGCGAATACCACGGCTGCGACGACTGGAAAGGCATGCTCGACCCCCTGGACGAGAATCTCCGGCGGGAGGTGGTCCGGTACGGCGAGTTCATTCAGGCGGCCTACCACGGTTTCCACTCGAAACCCGACACGTCAGCGAAGGAGACGCGGTGGCCCCGCCACGTGGCACTACCCGACAGGTCGTACCGCGTGACGAAGAGCCTCTACGCCACCGCGTCGATCGGTCTGCCGAAGTGGGTGGATGACATGGCGCCGGACCTCGGGTGGATGACCCAGCGGTCCAGCTGGGTCGGCTACGTCGCCGTCTGTGACGATCGGAGAGAAATCCAACGGATGGGGAGGAGGGACATCGTCATCGCGTTACGTGGCACCGCCACGTGTCCTCGAGTGGGCCGAGAACGTTAGGGATATTCTCGTCCCGATATCCGACAACGTGGACACGACGAGAATAGGCGGAGCAGTTGGCCAGACACAGCAGCCACCCAAAGTAGAATGCGGGTTTCAAAGTTTGTTAAAAACACGTGGAGAGCACGTGCCAAGTTTAGCCGAGTCAGTCGTTGAAGAGATCAAAAGACTAATGGAAAAATACAAAGGAGAAACATTAAGCATAACCATAACGGGCCACAGCCTTGGCGCTGCTCTAGCCCTATTAGTGGGCGACGAGCTTAGCACGTGTGCACCCGACATGCCTCCGGTGGCTGTCTACTCATTCGGCGGCCCTCGGGTAGGTAACCGTGGCTTCGCGAGCCGGCTCAACTCCAACAATGTCAAAGTTTTACGGATTGTGAATTCACAAGATTTGGTGACTCGAGTTCCGGGTATGTTCGTGAACGAGGACATTGACAAGAAGTTGAGAGTGACGGGGGCGGGCAGGAAGCTCCTCGACACTCTCGACAGTAGCTTGCCATGGGCGTACACGCATGTCGGGACTGAATTGAGAGAGTGGATACTAAAATGTCGCCATTCTTGAGGCCCGACGCCGATGTCGCATGCTGCCATGATTTGGAGGCGTATTTGCATTTAGTTGATGGGTTTTTGGCATCAAATTGCCCGTTTAGATCTAATGCTAAGAGAAGTTTGTGGAGATTGCTAAATGAACAAAGATCCAATGTAAAAAGATTGTACACTAGCAAGGCCAAGGCTTTGAGGTTGAACAGTGTGCAGAGTGGTGGAATGGCTGTGTCTAATTGTTTGCCAAGTCCATCTTGAATAATATATATTTTTTAGTAATTTGGTGGATATCACTTGTGTGCAGTTGAATTAATAAGACGCAGCAATATAAATAGTTTCATGCCTTGAAATCATTATATTATTAAAAGAAATACGATTTTTACCTTGAAAATTTTTTACGTGGCACCCATTATATTCTTCTATTCATATTTATCTAAATTCTCAAATTTTTGAATTTTTAAATATAAAATAATAGATTTTAAATATCTATACTAAAATCTTGTGTCTCACATCGGTTTCTCAATTAAACTTCACCTATTAAAAAACATGTAAATACCTAGAATCAATGTGTATTTTCTCATCTTTTGCTCCACCAAGTTTTATTTGGCCAATTTATTTATTAATCGGCCGAATAAATAAATATATTTTATAATTTAATTTAATTTAATTTGATCAATTTATTAATTGGACGAATAGATAACTATTTTTTGTAAGAGTTTTATTTGGCCAATTTATTTATTAATCGGCTATTTTTATAGTTTTAATTTAATTTAATTTAGTCAATTTATTAATTGGCCGAATAGATAATTATTTTTATTAGGGAACTAATTTATTAGTTGACAGAATAAATAGTTCCAAAATAGTTTGGATAATTTATTGGTTGACCGAATTAAATTTGAAAATAGTCTAATATTTTTTATTTAATTTGATAAAAAAATAAGTAATTTCTAATTTGTCAATTAATTAGGTAGACAGACCAATTCTCAACTGACGGGTACCTCAACTCGAGATCCCATGTGACACATTTTCATTCTTTATTCTTATTAATTTTAAAATTTCATTTTATTCATTTTTTCATGTATTTTCTAAAATATAGAATAGTCATAAATTGTGTATTTATAAATCAAAATCGTGGTCAACGGGTAATTTCTGACCTGGAACCGTGCGGTAGACGAGCCAATTCCCAACCGACACTCGAGAAATATTTCAATTTATGCTTTTTTTCCCATGCAGTTTCTAAAATCTGTAATCGTCATCCATGAAATAATTTTTACGTTATTTGTAGTTAGGTTTCCAACTTTGCATAATTTATAATTTTAATTAACGAATATTACTATACGATTAAGAACAATAACGAATAGTACAATCATTATTTTTATTAAATTTTTGAATCTATATAAATTCTAAATAAATTTTATAAATTACGCACTTATAAATCAGAGTCGTGGTCAACGGGCCAGTTCCGACTCAGAACTGTAGCGGTAGATTAATATACGGATTTTTTTTCAGAAAGGAACACAAATGACTAATTTTTTTAATCGGATTTTAAACAAATACGAGTATATAAATTTCAAACAAGTTTGAATAATCATAAATACATCATCTCAAATTTTTTGATTAATCGTCTCCGTTGGAAAACGTAGAATATGTAGAAAAATTGGCAGAAAAATTACTAACGATTTATCAACGAGTCAATTCTGACCAAGAATCAAGAATCGTGCTCATAGATGGGCCAATTCAGTACTTGCGGGACAACTTTTTTTTTTAATATATTATATAATTTTGAACTAATAAAATTAAGGATATTTATGGTCAACGAATAAATAACTGCTATATTTTTATAGTCCAATTTAATTTAATTTAATTTGGTCAATTTATTAATTGGTCGAATAAATTTTGGGTATATATATATTCTAAATGAGTTTGATCAATTACCTTTTTATAAATCAAAATCGTGGTCAACGGATCGATTCTGGGTCGGAACCGTGGTGGTAGACGGGACAATTCTCAATTGACAGGTATTGCTATAAGAATTTTTTTTAGAAAGGAATACAGATGACTAATTTTTAATCGGGTTTGAAACAAGTACGGGTATATAAATTTCAAACAAGTTTGAATAATTTTAAACATACCGTCTCAAATTGCTTAATTAATCATTTCCGTTGGAAAAACGTTTGAATGTGTTGAAAAATTAGCAGTAAATTTACTAAAGATTTGTCCACGGGCTAATTTTGACCCAGAATTGTGTGCATTGAGGGACCGATTCAGTACCAACGTGACAACTTTTATTTTTTTAGAATTTAGGGAGACAAATAGATATCTGCTATAAAAAGAATCACCTCAATTCTTATACTAAATCAACACAAGATAATATTTGAGAAGTAAATAGTTTTTGTCTCACAACAATTTTGAGAAGAAATAGGACTTTCAAAATTATCTATAAAAATAATAAGTGTGAATTAGATTTGAATTTTTAATGGGTAATACTGAAAAAAATTAAAAAAAAATTAACAAACAATATCAATCTTATACTTTCACATAAATTTTATTAAATAATAATTTCCCGTCGATTTTTTACGAGCTACACACTAGTTGCTTATACGTAGTAGATATATATAGGCACGTGTTAGTATAAACACTAATTCTCCCGTAAAAACTAAAAATTATGCTTTAAACTATATATTTATGCTTTTTAATAGTACCTCCGGTCCCCAAGTCTTTTCCTAGATTGAAGTGGCACGGGTATTAAGGAAAAAGTTGTTGAGTTAGTTATGAGTAGATAAAAAGTGATTAAATTTGTTGTGAGTGGAGAAAGGGTCCTACATTGAAGGTAGTGATACATTAATTAATTGAGATAGTGGTGGGTTATATGGAGTATTTTAGGTAAATAAGTTGATAAAGTAAGGATAAGAGATAATAATTTGTTGTGTGATAGTTCCAAATATAGGTAGGAAGAAATTTTGGGACCCTCACAAAAAGGAAAGATAGGAAGAAATTTGGGGACCAAATGTAGTATATATAATGATGCTAAATAGTTTTGATTCATTTTTTTGGTGTATATATGATGATTATATAAAATCATGATTTTATGTATCACATCCATGTCTCGATTCTTTATAACCGTAGATCATACAAAGATCAACGGTTAAGCTCGGTTTGTAATTTTTACACGGGATTGATTTTTACACACACACACACACACACACACACACACACACACACACACACATATATATATATATATATATATATATATGATTTGGTTTATATATATAGGGTAGGGATCTGGTGAGAATGGATTTTATATGAGAATGTGAAAATGATATATTTTAATGCATTTTTATTATATTGGTAATGCATATATTGCGGAAATGTAATGCACACATATTCTAATGCATAAACTGCGTAAACTTAATGCATAAATATTGTAATGCATAAATTACTACAACATAATACATCGTTAAATCTGAGCCATTGATCAATAAAAATTAAGGGTCCAAATTTATTCTCATTTCTCATATAAGATATCATTCTCACATGATCATCTTCCTACACACACACACACACACACACACACCCACACCCACACACACACACACACACACACACACACACACACACACACACACACACATATATATATATATATATATATATATATATAGTTATGTTCATATAATAACACATCTTATCCTAAAAAATGAGAATTGATCCCATCCATTGATTTAGGAGAGATGGATGGTCAAGATTGGACAAGGTCAAACCGGGTCAACCCGGATCAAACTATTGACTTTTTTTTTCTTTAATTTTCAATTCTTTTAAGGTCAGACCATATGCACCGCACCATGCATTCATATGCACCACTAAGTGCATTGAGATGCAACATATTTTCAATTTTTTTTATGGTCAGGCCATAAGCACCACACCATGTATTCATATGCACCACACTAGATAATGAGATGCACTACTAAGTGCATTGAGATGCAACATATTTTTGATTTTTTCCGATTTTTTCTGTTTTTTTTTCCAGAATTATTTACCCCTGTTTTTTTGTTTGCCTCTTCTTGTTTGCCGCTTCTTCTTTGGTCAAGATTCGAGCAAGGGGAGCCGAAGGCCTCGGAGCGAGCCGAAAAATTTAAATTTTTGCACGACGATTATCTTTATATTAGTAATAGGAGTGTTGGGAAATTTTATAAGTATAAGTTTTGATGAATTCCAAAACCAACTGACCCCAACCGAGTAGATGTTGCCAGTTTCTAATGTTAGCTGTTAGGCTCGCTGTTTGAGCAAAGTTAAGATTTTATCTTTACAGGTCTCCAGCTGAAGATGGCAACAAGGCATCACCCAGACAGAACATCAGTTGTCAAGAAATACAACTGAGAGCTCATTGTTCAGATGCAAAGAGGGGGAAGTCTTCAGAACATCAGTTGTCAAGGAAAACAACTGAGCGTTCATCAGATGAGAAGAAGTAAAGGGAAAGAGAACATCAGATAAAAAGAAAGTCATCTGAGAACTCGAACCCAACTGATCAAATACTAGGAAGACAACTGAGTGTTCAGTTTCAGAACATCAGTTGTAGAACTTAACCAAGAAGATCAACAGCGTGAAATTCAAAGTCAGCTGAGAGTTCAACGGTTCAGTCAGAACATCAGCTGAAGACCACTCAGATGAAGATCAAGATTTTCAACCGACTAACCGAGGTTGAATGTCAAAAGGGTTTGAATTTGAATTTCAAAGGAAGTCACATGAAGGTTTGACCGTTCAGTCATTACCCCATTTGGCCCAACACAAGGCTGTCTCAGATGGAAAGCAGAAGAGCAGAGATGAGAGACAAGCCATCGCTTTCAACGATCAGAGATCAACAGCTCCTCCAACGGCTAGTTGATACTCTCCGCTTATAAATAGAGGCATTAATTCATTCGAGAAAATACAAGAGACAGAGAAGTGCACTCACGAGAGAAACAAGCGCAAGAAAAATCTGTAAAAATCACATTCTAAGAGCATTAGCAGCTGAGAGTTCAAGAGTGATAGAACATTAGTAGCTGAGGGTTCATAGAGTTATAATCTGTCTTAGATCTTAGTTTAAGTGTTCATTCGTTCAAGCCATAGATCCAACTCTCATTCGTGATCGAGCTGTAGTTGGAAAACCCACCCACATACACACCCTAAAAAGTGTTTGTTAGGATCATACTCTTCCTGTAATTGAGTAGTTAGATTGTCAAGTACCCGCAAACTTGTCATAGGTTGTTAAGTACCCGTAAACATAACTGTAAAGGTTGATAAGTACCCGTAAACTTATTGCAACGTTTGCACAGCATGGGTAAGCTGTGTGGATCTGTCCATAAGAGATTGGACTGAGGTGTGTGGACTCACATCTTCCCGTGGACGTAGGAGGGTTATCTCCGAACCACGTTAAATCTCTGTGTGCTAGTGTGTTTCTTTTCTCAGTTACTTATTGCATTTTCAACTGACCAAACTAACCGGCATACAATCTGCATATTTGCATATTCAACTGTTTTGGTTTTTTACCAACCCTGCACTAAAAGCGTGAGCTGTTTTAACGATTTTAATTTCCACCACATTCTGCACAGCTTCACTCTTCCAGCTGAGATTGCTTACTTAGTTGTGAGATTCCAACTGATTCTTTTTACTCGGTTGAAGTATTTTTCAGGGTTAAGTTTTAAAATCCTAACTGGTGTATTTCCCCCCGCCCCCCATACACCAGTAACTCGTTTCGGGACCATCAAGGAGCGAAGACGGAGCCGTAAAATTAGAGCCGAAGGCGGAGCGGGGGAAAAAATTATGTAAAAAAAAATTATATACATCTCAATGCGCTTAGTGGTGCATCTCATTATATAGTTTGGTGCATATAGCCTGACCATAAAAAAAAATACTTATTGGTGTATCTCATTATATAATGTGGTGCATATGAATACATGGTATGGTGCATATAGCTTGAACGTAAAATTAAAAAAACAAAGTCAATAAGTTGACCCAGTTTGACCCTGATCAAATCTTGACCATCAATCACCTCATAGATGTGTGGTTGATATTAATTCATATTTTTTAGAATAAGGAGCTTTTTCGCTAGAATGCATATATATATATATATAGAAAATAGATCATATGAGAATAAATATTATCCTAAGAAATGAGAATAGATCTCCACCATAGATTTATGGGTGATGAAGGGTCAAGATTTGGTCAAGTCAAAGCGGGTCAAATCGGGGTCAACCCGTTGATTTTTTTTAAAAATTTTCGATTTTTTTTAATTTCAGCTCACATGCACCACTTCACATATTCGGATGCACCATTCTATATAATTAGATGCACCACTAAGTGCATTTAGATGCACAAGATTTTCAGTTTTTTTTTTCAATTTTTATTTTTATTTTTATTTTTTTAATAAACTATCCCCAAGATGCACAACTTCACATATTCGGATGTACCGCTCTATATAACTAGATGCACCACTAAGTGCATTTAAATGCACAAGATTTTCAGTTTTTTTTTTCATTTTTTTTAGACAGTCACCCAAGATGCACCACTTCACATATTCGGATGCACCACTCTACATAATTAGATGCACCACTATGTATAGTGAGATGCACCGAATTTGTAAAAAAAAAAATAAAAAAAAAAACTAAAAAAAAATGGATGCACCACAATGCGTAACTAGATGCACCACGTAGTGTAACTAGATGCACAATGTTTTACGAAAATAAAAAAATGAAAAACAAAACTAATGCATCTTAATGTACTTTGTGGTGCATCTCATTTTGTAGTGTGGTGCATATGAATACATGATGTGATGCATATGACCTGACCGTTAAAAAAAAAAAAATCATATGCATCTCAATACACTTAGTTGTGCATCCGAATATGTGAATTGGTGCATCCGAATATGTGAAGTGGTGCATGTGAGCTGAAAGTAAAAAAAAATATATTGAAAAAAAAGTTAACGAGTTAACCCGGGTTGACCCGGGTTTGACCCGCTTTGACCAGGCCAAATCTTGACCCTCCATGTAGATATGATCAATGGTGGAGATTAATTCCTATTTCTCACTTTAAGGGGCACTTGCATGGGAACCCATATATATATATATATAGGGTGGGATCTGGTGAGAATGGATGTTATATGAGAACGTGAGAATGATACATTTTAATGCATTTTTAGTATATCGTTAATACATATATTGCAGAAATGTAATGCATACATTTTCTAATGCATAAATTGCAGAAACCTAATGCATAAATTACTACAACATAATGCATCGTTAAATTTGAGCCATTGATCTATAAAAATCAAGGGTCATGATTTATTCTCATTTCTCACCTAAGATAACGTTCTCACATGATCCTCTTCATATATATATATATATATATATATATATATATATATATATATATATATATATATAGGGATAGAGAAAGATCATACAAGAATGATTCTTAATCTAAAAAATAAAAATGAACCTCAGCCACTCATCTAGTCAATAAGTCAAACTCGCCTTTTTGTAACGTGATGCACTGAATAGTGTAGTGAGATGCACCAAACAATATATATGTTCATAAATGTTGGATGAGAAGAATAGAAGGCGGCGACGGTGGTGATGGCAATGCAATATCCGATAGCGATGGGGTGATTAATGTGATGGTGTTTAAATTTTTAGTTTGTATTTAAAATCTTAATTTAATGAACTAAGTGTTAAAATCACAATATAAAGCTTGCCCCTTTAGATCCAATGCTAAGAGAAGTTTGTGGAGATTGCTAAATGAGCAAAGATTGAATGTAAAAAGATTGTACACGAGCAAGGCCAAAGCTTTGAGGTTGAACAGTGTGCAGAGTAGTGGAATGACTGTTTAATTGTTTGCCAAGTCCATCTTGAATAATATATATTGTTATTAATCTTAAATGGGATGGTGGAATAGCACTTGTTGCGAAGTTGAAATTAATAACAAGCAATATTGACACTAGTGATCTTGATATTGCACTGATTAAGGTGTACGATATATATAGAGGTAATTCATCCATAATATGATTAAATTGTAACCAAAAATGTGTTTTTTGGATAAAAATACCCCTTCTTTTCACTTTTCTCTTTTTCTTTCTTCTCTTTTATTCTTCTCTCTCTTTATCATCGTGTTTTTCTTCCTACTGCTTTTTTTCTTCATTTTTTTTTCTTCGCGTCTTCCTATCGCCCCGTCCCCGCCTCTCTCTCTCTCTCGCCGCTGCACTGCGCCCCTCCCGTCGCCCCTCTCGTCGTCGCCGTTGCCCTGCGCCCCTTCCCGTCGCCGTCGCTCTCTCTCTGTAAATCTGTTGTCGCCCCTCCTGTCGCCTCCGTCGTCGCCCTGCGCTCCTTCCCGTCGCCGTTACTCTCTCTCTCTCTAGATCTGGTGTCGCACCGCTGTCGCCCCTCCCGTCGCCGCCACCCTCCATCTTCTCTATTTTTTCACATCTTTTTTTGAAAATCTTCAACGACCTCAACTAATCTGGGTTGATGCACCGCTTTTTTTGTCTCTCTCTCTCTCTCTGTCTTGCAGATGCAAGTTAATGGAAGCTGTAATCATAAGTTGTTTACATGTTGATTTTTTTGTACGCCTGTTACGAATTTAGTAAATTCGTAATGCTAAGTGTTACAAATTTGATGAATTCTTAATGTAAAATGTTACGAAGTTACCAAATTCGTTATATGAAATTTATTAATTCGTTGCAAGGAAATTGACGATATTGATGTTATGAATTTGAGGAATTCGTAATCTGTTATGTTACGAATTTATTAATTTCGTAATACGAAATCAACGATTGATGATATTGTAGTTACGAATTGTATGAATTCGTAATGTCTTATGTTACGAATGTATGAAATTCGTAACACAAAATTAAAGATTGTTTTTGTGTTACGATTTGTTGTTTTCGTAACTGATTTATTACTATTTGTTGATTTCGTAATGAAACGATTTGTTACGATTTTATTTTGGTGTTATGACTTGTTTGTTTTCGTAATTGCTTTATCATGTAGCGTGATTTTACGAAATCATAAATTGGTAATAGAGAAACAAGACACATTTGATTCGAAATATTGAATTAGTAACATGGAATCATGACAAACTCATACGAATTCATAAGATCGTAACATGGAATTATGACTTAGTGATACGAAATCATAAATTTGTAACAGAGAAACAAGGCATATTGATATGAAATGTAAAATTCGTAACAGGGAAACAAGATACGAAATGTAAAATTCGTAACATGGAACTGATACGAAATGATAAAATCTTAACAGAAAGTCAAGGCATAGTGATACGAAATGACAAAATAGTAACATGGAATCAATGCATACAGAAACGAAATGCCAAAATCTTAATACAAAGTCAAGGCATAGTGATACGAAATGCCAAAATCGTAATCTGTTATGTTACGAATTTATTAATTTCGTAATACGAAATCAACGATTGATGATATTGTTGTTACGAATTGTATGAATTCGTAATGTCTTATATTACGAATGTATGAAATTCGTAACACAAAATTAAAGATTGTTTTTATGTTACGATTTGTTGTTTTCGTAACTGATTTATTACTATTTGTTGATTTCGTAACGAAACGATTTGTTACGATTTTGTTTTGGTGTTATGACTTGTTTGTTTTCTTAATTGCTTTATCATGTAGCGTGGTGTTACGAAATCATAAATTGGTAATAGAGAAACAAGACACATTTGATTCGAAATATTGAATTCGAAACATGGAATCATGACAAACTGATACGAATTCATAAGATCGTAACATGAAATTATGACAAAGTGATACGAAATCATAAATTCGTAACAGAGAAACAAGGTATATTGATACGAAATGTAAAACACGTAACAGAGAAACAAGATACGAAATGTAAAATTCGTAACATGGAACTGATATGAAATGATTAAATCTTAACAGAAAGTCAAGGCATATGATACGAAATTGTGATTTCGTAACATAAAATCGTAACATGAAATCATAACAATGTGATACGAAAGCGTTAATTCGTAACAATGAATTATGACTGTGATACGTATTCATTGTTTATTGCTTCAACGTCCGGATAGATTTGTTGCCGAATGATTCAAATACAGACCTAATATCATTCACTGTGCACTCACCACCGGTTAGCATGATCCGGTGGTGCTTGACTGCAAGATTCTTTCTCTTGAATGTCTATTCGATCTACAATAAACAAACAATAAACCAATTCAGTAATTCAGAACATGTAACACATGTTACGAAATTATAATTTCGTAACTTCAAATAAACTTATGAAAATGCAAAGTGTACGAAATTCGTATATTATGTTGCGAATTTCAAAATTCGCAACAACATATATTTAAAAATTTCAATTTCGAAACCTTCAAATAGCCACAAACATGTTATGAAATTATAATTTCGTAACATGTTATAACCTAAATTCCAAAAACGTGATACGAAAATATGAATTAGCAACAGACTATTCAATACGAATGCTAATTTCGTAACATAAAATGATTCATTTCGAAATTTTCCAATATATATATCAGAAAAAAGAGATATATAAAGGAAAAATTTAGAGTAAAAGTGGTACTTCAATCCTTACATCAAGACCACCTAAGTGACAAAACACTTATCTTATAACTTTAAAAACCACCAACATTACAACTCCAAACAAGCTCTAGGATCAAACATCCAACCAGCATAGAAACATCGAGCAAGTTCCTCCAATCCTTTAAAAAAATCCATGACCAAACTCTAATCCTAATGTCGCCAATCACCTTAGCGAGCTCAAACATACATCCCTCGAAGACCATTTTATGATACCCTAATATTTTGTTTGATACAAAGTGTATATAGTCTTTCATAAAGCTGGGCCTATATGAATAATACTGATTTTTTTTTATTTGTGTGCATGTGTTAGCCTAGTGGTAGAGTGGTTAATGCCCGTACTAAAGATCACGGGTTCGAGTCCACCGTCACACGACCTTGATTTCTTGTAATATTGTTCAAAAAGAAAAATAATACTGATTTTTGTTGTAATGTATATTACCTATGAGGTGATATAAATAATATTGCGATTAATAATAACACAAAATTACCATAATTAAGTATTATATTGCAGAGACTTAAATACTTCATACCAAATGAAATATAAATTTCTTACAAGTATAAGATATCTCAGTCAAATATATCAAATTTTATCCTATACTTCACATATAGCAAACGAACATATATAAGAATGAGTAAGTATATTATGATGACGTTTTGTAGGACAAGATATATAGGATTGACAGGGTTAATAGGATGATATATGAGTGGTTAATAATTTATCCAAATTCATAATGTTAAATTAATTCTCAATTAGTGGATACGTATAATAATTATTCCTCCCGTGAGAACTTGCAAAATATGGTTAAATTGATATTTATTCATGCTTAATCAAATCTATATATACAGTCATGCTTAATGAGATTGATATTTTATTTTTATTGTATAAACAATTATATTTATATGAAATCATGTTTTTCCTGAAGAGATATATAAAATCATGATTAAGTCTATGTATATATCTGTTTGATTAATGACAATCATAAATCATATAAAAAACACATTTGAAATTTAATTCCTAGTTTTCCTATTAATATTAATTTATATATGATCCAAAATGTTTCTATAGATATGGTGGTGCTATTTTCTCTTTGTTTAACTTTTTATCGTGGATGTCAACATATATAATGACCACTTATTGGAGAATTAATGATTTATCTCATTACAAATTCAATACTAACCTTTTTATGTGGCGGACAATGATAATTAGCTTTCATGATCATAGCTTAATTGCTCGTTCCACCTTGATAACTTTCACTCGTCCGTTAACTAGTATCACATGCAACCAATTTTGTTCTATTTTTGTAAAACTAGTATAAGTAACATGCACTTGTACGTTAAAAAAATGATTCTATTAAATAAATATTGACGAGTTATTTTATATTTAGTTTAGTTTTTATTGAATTTGTTGCAATTTCTCAAAATTTTATATTCTATCATTAATAAAAAAACAAAGAAACAGTAAAAATATTTTATTGTATAGAGAACTTTCGTTATTTCTTGTATAACTGACGTTCCGAGAATTAAAGAGTTAGTGTAAGTGATAAAATTCTATGTATGTACAAATATAATAAATATTATTTACATTTTAATTGAATTATTCTTCTAATGTCATTATAAAAGTGCTAGTATATGTCATTATATAAAATAAGTGAATATAAATTTTTATGTAGTTTACTAAAAAGTTCAGTTCAAAATTGATCGAAACATCAAGAGTGTCCGATAGGAATTTTTCATCAAAAACATAAATTATCCCGAATATCTAAAATTGAAAACTATACTATTTATTTTATTCTCTTAAAATCTTAAAAGTGTATTCTTGAAAATTTTGATACACTTTTAATATCCTTACTAAGTTTATATGTCTGCGCATCACAGATAATATATACAGTAGCTAGTTTAATCTATACTAATATAAAAAGAGCCTTGTTTTACAAAATCTGATTTGCCTAAAATATCCTTATTATAAATTTAATTTAAGGGCAATGACGTAATATAATAATAGGAATTAAACTTACCTTATAATTTAGAATTAAACTTACCTTATTATTTAACATACGAGTTTATGACAGTAAAATCAAACTTACCTTATAAATTAATATATAGATTTATTATGTCTATATATTCTAAATTGGTCAATGAGTTTGACGAAATGACTTATATTTTACAAATTTATTTGATTTTATTCATTAAATTAAACTGTTTTCACTAATTAATTAATTCTATAATTCAATTATACTCATGAATAATTAGTTCTTAATAATAATTTTCATCAATTGTAAAAGATCTCAATCTTTTAATAAAAGGGTTACAATCAAGTCCAATTACGCTAGATGTCATAAACTTCAAATTTAACTCATTTATTAACGAACTGATGGTCCCGATACGAGTTCTGGTGTATGGGGGGGGGGGGGGGGGAGAATGCACCAGTTAGGAATTTTAAAAATAACCCCCAAAAATGATCACAACTGAGTAATACGACTCAGCTGGAATAACAACTGAGTAAGGATACTCAGCTGAAAGTGTAGAGTTGTGCGGAATGTGGTGGAAATATCAACTCGTATAAAATTAACTCACGCTCAGATGCAAGGTTGGTCAATAACCAAATCAGTTGAGAATGTCAAAGAACAGTTTGAGTGCTGGTTAGTTGGTCAGTTGAATATGCAACAAATAACTGAATAATAAACACAAACACACAAAGATTTACGTGAATCGGAGAGAACTCCTACGTCCACGGGGAGTTGTGAGTCCACACAACTCAGTCCAATTTCTTTAGGACTTCAACCACAAAGCTTACGCGGGCTTTGCAACCGTTAAGATAAGTTTACGGGTACTTATCAACCTATCTACTCAATTTCGGGAAGAGTAGGGTCCTAACAATCCTTTTGAGAGGATGTGAAAAAGGGTGGGTTTTTCCAACTACTAGCTCGAACAAGAAGTGAGCTAGGATCTAAGCTTGAACAAATGGAGACTCAAACTAAGATCTAAAAACACCAAGACAGAATTTAACACTCTAGGAACTCTCAACTAGTGATGTTCTTAGAGATTGATTTCAGTTTAGCTCGTTTGCGATATGAACTCTCAACTGGTGATGTTCGCTCGTCTATCTCTTTGCTCTCTTGTCTGTCTTCTCGTGGTCTTGGTGAATGAATGAATGCCTCTATTTATAGGCAGAGAGAATCAACTAGCCGTTGGAAGAGCCGTTGATCTCTGTTCTTGTGAAAGCGATGGCTTGTCTCTCATTTCTGCAGACTTTCCGGATTTGGCAACTGTGAACTTCTGCTTTCCATCTGAGACAGCCTTGTGTTGGGCCAAATGAGGTAATGATAGATAGTCAAACCTTCACGTGACTTCCTTTTTGAAATTCAAATCTTCAACCTTTGACTTTCAACCTTGTTTAGCCGGTTGAGAAGTTTTGGTCTTCATCTGAGTGGTCTTCAGCTGATATTCCATCTGATCGATATCTTTATCTGACCTTCTGTCTGAATAGGAACAGTTGAACTCTCAGCTGCCTTGAATTTCATGTTGTCGATCTTATCAGTTCGAGTCCTGCAACTGATGTTCTGTATCTTAAACGCTCAGTTGTCTTTCTTGTAACTAATGTTCTATCTCTTGAACGCTCAGTTGTCTTTCTTGTAACTGATGTTCTATCTCTTGAACGCTCAGTTGTCTTTCTTGTGTTCTGAATCTGATCAGTTGGCTCGAACGCTCAGATGACTTTCTTGCATCTGATGTTCTCTTACCTCTTCCCCAATGAACGCTCAGTTGTCTTTCTTACAACTGATGTTCTATCCGAGTGTAGTCATGATGCCGTCTTCAACTGGAGACCTGTAAAGATAAAATCTCAACAATGCTCAAACAGCGAGCCTAAATACTAACATTAGGATCTGGCAACATCTACTCGGTTGGGGTCAGTTGGTTTTAGAATCAATCAAAACTTTAATAAATTTCCCAACAATTTCTCCCTTTTTGATGATGCCAAAACCCTTACTGATCAAACTGATCTAAACCCTACTGACCTATCTAAAATCTCAGCTGAAATTCTAGACAGTCTATAAGATTAAAACATCAAAGGGTTAGCACAGTTATAACATGGTATTGAAATAACTTTGCGATTCAGAGCTTGGACAACTAGAGATTGTACGTCAAGTTGAATCGGATAATTGATGAAAGTTTTCATTACAACTGATGGTTACAAAGGAATGCACAAAAATTAAAAAAATACATCAGTTGCTCAAAAACTTTAACTGAGCTAATACTTCAGCCCATACTTCCCAAAAATCTAACAAAAATTTCTCTTTTCGCATCCGACTCCTTCGAAATGTCAATCCCATGCTCTTGGCAAACTTTTCTTGCTTCAGCTGCAATTTTTGTCCGGTTGGGATTTCTTGAGTCTGGGAGAAATGGAGGAAGGTATGTGACTTTCTGAGGGACAGGGACGGTGTTCATATCCAGTTTTGCATCTATCATTGCTCGCCTGAACTGGCTGAACATGCCCGGATCCCCAGAGTGTAGCTCGGTCAGCGCTTCCTTGAAGGCTCTTCTTCCATCCTCAGTTGAGTACACCTTTCTGTAATAAAAATCATTCACAAACTCCTGCTTGAATGATTCCCAATCCTCATTCCATTCGGCTGGCATCCACTTATCTACATGCCTGAATCGACTTTGAAGTTTGATATTTCCTGGCAGTCGCTATTGCTTCAGTCGTGCTTCAGCCTTTACTTGGTGTTTCTAAATTCATCGTCGGCTGCGGGAGGCTATATTCCTGTCCAAGTTCTTGGTAACCTTGGCAAGCTCCTCCTCGAACTGGTTGACTCTTGAAGCTTGGCTGGTAGCAAATTTCTTCACCCATTCCGGGTTCATGTAGTCCTTCTCAGCAACATCCATAGCCTTGGCAGCAACAATACACTCTTCGGTTGTGATACCGTCTAGTTCAGCATCAAGCTCGGCTGCAATCTCGGCTATGGAGTTGTAGGAAACTCCATACTCCTTTGCCCGTTCCAAGTCCTTCGCCATTCCATCTCCGCCGACATCGGTTGGCTTTGGAGCAGACTTCTTCTTCGGAGTCTTCTTCGGCTGGGATTTCTTCAGCTTCAGCTGGCATCTCTTCTTCAGCCTGGGTCTCATCTACCCCAATCACATCTTCCCCCTGCATCTCATCATGCTGCATCACCTCTTCCCCCTTTTTGGCATCAGCAACAAGGCTTGCGACTGAGCCATCCAGAGAGGTGAGTTGCTGTTCAGCTTGTTGGATTCGGTTGAAGAGCTCATCAACTGCACACTCCACTGCAACCTTCTTCGCCAGTGCAGTGTCAAGGCGCTCTTGCTCGGCTTTCTTCAGTGCAGCGAAGTTTTCATTTACTTCGGTTTGGAAAGTGACGAACTCAGCCCATCTTGATTCGAACCGAGACTCCCATTCTTGGTCTTGAGTTTTTTGGGACTTGGCAAGATTTGATTCAGATATGGACTTGAACACGTTCAGCTCGGATTTGATGCCCAGAACGGTTGTCTTCAGTGCATTGAGGTCTTGGCTGGTGGATGTAGAGAATTCATCCAGCTTCATCTTCAGCTCATCATTGTTGTCCTGCAGCTGCTTGTGCTTCTCCGCTTGAGCTTCCATCATCCTCAGCTGATCTTCTTTGTTGCGCTGGATGGTGACAAGCATCTCCGTCCTTAGCTGATTGACCCTCTCAGCTATCAGCTCACAAATTTTTTCTGTTGAGGGTGCTGGCTGATCAGCTGGAGCTGGTTGGTCAGAAGGTGCTGGCTGTTCAACAGTGATCATGGCTTGGCGATTGGCCATGTACTGTTGAAGCTCTTCTTCTTCTTGCCTGGCTGCTGCTGCGGCTGCATCAAGATCATCAATAAAATCTACAGATTTTGTTAGCATGTTGTCCAGGAAATTGATGCAATCTTGTTCAGCTGTTTCCCTGGTATCTCTTCCTTCAGCCTTGCTGATGTCCAGACGACGAGTCAGCAGTGCGATTTTATTGTTGTAAGCAACCTTCAGGTTAGTGTAGTTAAAGTAGTCCCTGATACGTGACTCATCGGCCTTGAGATGGTTCCAGCTGTGTATCCTTATAGTATCTTCCTTCACATACCAGTGACTGAAGATGATGTTGAACTGATACAACAGCTCGGTCCCAAGCGTGGCAAAAGTTGGCATATCGCGCGCTTCAGGGAACATCCCGATCAGCTTCTGGAAGCAGTAGGCCAGCTTGCCTTCATGCTCCAACGAGACGGCTTGACGATCAGCTTCGTCATCGATGGGGGAGGGAGATAGATTTTCGTATGGAATCGGTTCAAGAGTTTCATCAACGTTGGCCAAAGAAGTGGTCACAACGTTGGCATCAAGCTGGGAGCTCGGAATTACTGATAGTGTGGGGATGTTGGTATCAAGGGCTTCATCAACATTGGCCAAAAGAGTGGTCTCAATGTTGGCATCGAGCAGAGAGCTCGGAATATTTGGCTGAGAGTCGGTTGGGATAACCTGTTCGGGCTGTACGACATCAGCTCCTGCTGTGGGGGAGGTTGGAATGTTTTCGGTTTCCTCAGATGAAGAAGATGCATCCGAGGAGATAGTTGGTTCGTCTTCCAGTTCGGTTTCCATCCCTTCCATCACATCTTTGTGAGGAACAACCTCGAAGGCAGCCGCGTCAACTGAGTGGCTCGACTCAGATGACTCCTTCTCAGCTGGTGCCTCCTTAGCTGGTGCATCCACAGCTGGTGTTTCCTCAGTTGGTGTCTCCTCAGCTGGCAACTCGTCAACTGGCTTGGCAACTGACTTCTTCTTGATACGCAACCTCATCTTCTTCTTAGCTGGCTCCTCCTCTTTCTCCTTCTCCGACTCAACTCTAAGTCGGCGTGTGGTTGTAGATTTGGAAGTGCGGCCGACAGCTGGAGGCAGCTCCTCAGTTGTATCTTTTTCCTCGGCTAACTTCATAGCTTCTCTTTTATCCTTGGGAGTGTAAACACTCCTGATGACATCCTGAGCCTTCTTAGCTGTTGGGAATAACATCATCCTCTTGACTGGAGTCTCCTCACAGTCTTCCCAGACCATGTTCTGATCCTTTGTGGCGAAAAGGATCAGGGCAGAAATTTTGGCTCCGAAGTTGAGAGTTCCCTTGACACTCAAAAACTTCTCTCCAGAGTCGGTTGTAGTTTCGGTAATTTTCAGCCTCTCCAGTTGCAACTGGTGTTTGAAATAACTAAACCAGTTGATGTCATGCTTGTGTTTGTGCTCCAAAGCAATCAGTTGCTTGAGCTTCGGTCGGCTGATGTCTCCAAAGGCGCCGCTGTACCCGAAGACAACCTTGGATACAACATCGAACAGAAGTCGATGCTCGGGCTTCAACTTCGTGCGCTGCATATTGCTCCTTAGTTTTTCTGGGGTGATGAGAGCACTCTCCAGAAATTCATCGGCTTCCGCATCGATGATGTTTTCGATGGTGTCTGTGGCTGAATGATTTGGTGGAATGATTTTGCGTAGAATGTCGGAAACTGGAATGGGAACGGTGACACGACGAATCGTTCTGGCAGGAACATCCCGTTGTTGACAAGCGACTTCTGTAACAAGCCCATCTCTATTGTCAATGGGCGACTTCAGGTTCAAGTAAAACTCTCTGACTTGACGCATGAGAAGGTGGGAGGGGAAGAGCGTCGCCCAGTCCAGAAGGCCGTTCTTCCTGAGTATATCGGCAAGGGGAGACAACACCGGCGACTCCAGTTCATCTTCTGATAAAATCTGCTCGAAGTGGATCTTGGAGAGCAGCATATCAAAGGACTAGTCGTAAGATGAAGGGACTAGAGAAGGTCCTGAAGAAGCCATCTTCTTTTCTTTTGGTGCCATTAATAATTCTGTGAAGATATATATATAGAGAGAAAAACTTGCAGAAAATGGTGAGACAAATAGGAGACGAAAATGAACAGTTACTGCAGATAAACACAAATGTAGAAGGTAAGAGATCACTTCCTGATTTTCCGCCTTTTATAGGTTATTGGGTCGATTGAAATCGACGGCTAGGGTTGAATGGCGCGAATCCATCAACGGCTGAGATCTCGCGACTGTTGACTAGCTTTGACTGTCGTCACATTCTGAGTTCCAACACCCGCGCGTGAGAAGGTGAACTGTTTTATGTCAGCCCAGTCACACTATAAAGTAGGGCTATTGATGTTCAGCCGTACTTTACATTAAATGCGCTATGTTGGCTATTTTAATCTAACTGACATGCTCAGGAATGTTTGAATTTATTTCAATCATTCTCATTTAAGACATAAACACCTTCAGCCATAAATGATACTTGCCAGCTGATGTTGGGATACCTTCACCAACATCCATGAGAGCCGAACTGATCTTGGAGAGATGGGAACAGACAGGCTGTTCTCAATCCTGAAAGGAAATAAGTACAAGGTGAACCGATGAAGATCAACTCAGTCCTCGGGGCAGACGAGTCGACATGAGGATGTTGGTTCAGCCACAAAGACAGTCGCACTTCGAGCTGACTATTCCAAGCCACGAACATCAAGGGCAACAAGATCTGCGGACACAGCTTCGAAGGAGCCAAGCAGAGAAGAGTTGCAACAAAGTATAGCTGCCCTGTCAAAGAAGCTGACTGACATGGATACTCGGTTCGGAAAATACAAAAGGTTTTACAAATCCAACCGAACTCGAGATAATTCAAAGCCTGTGACCAACAGTTGCTTTGAATGTGGCAAAGAGGGACTCTTTAAAGGTGATTGTCCAGATCTTTCGAAGAAAGAAAGAGAAGCGTTGAGGGCTAAGCAAAACGCAAAGAACAAGGCCATGGTTGCAGAAGAAGAAACTGATGACATGGACATCTTCACTGACACCGAAGATGAGGACGAGCTGACTTGCACCAACAACGCTATCGGACAGGATCAATGTCTTATGGCAATTGGAACTGATCAGGATGATGCTGAGGTACATTCTAGTCCAGTTAATTTAAATTCTTCTAATGCTACTAACATGCAGGAATCAGTAGAGGAAGAGTTGGAACCCTCTTGGGGTGATTTCCTAGAACTCAGTGAGAAATTGCATCAGCAATCGGTTGAGTTTAAAAGTCTTCAAGATCAGTTTACCAGACTTAAAGAATCCTTAACCGAAAAGGACGATCTGATTAAAAGTCAAACCGAAGAGATTGATAATCTCAAAAATCAACTGAATGAGGCCAACTGAACTAAGGCTCCAACCGATGAGGAGTTGAAGGAGCAGCTTGATCAGTTGAACCAGCAAGAGGCACAGATCGACCAGCTGATGAAGAAGTCAAACGCACAGATCGAGCATATAGCTGTTCTCCTCAAAGAGTTGCAAACTGAGAAGGACAACCTAATAAAGCTATATCAATCATCCAAAATCATCGAGAATCTTATCAGTTATCAAAGACAAATGGATGACGTGTCTGGACTCGGTTACGACATGGTCAAGGACTCTGGAATTCCACCCGCAACCTTTGTCAAGGCTGTGGAGGTCACGATTGCCAAACCAGATCCTGTTGAGTCTGCAACTCCCCAAATTGATCCTACCTCCACGTCACAACAAGCACAACCAGCTAAGGAGCTGTGGTTGGAGAACTGAAGAATTCACCGGTTGGAACTACAACCGAGGGGGAATGTTCCAAGACTCAGAAGAGGAATGAGAGACGTCGGAGATACACTCAGAACCGACCTCAGAACTGACCTCTGAACCGACCTCAGAACCAACCTCAGAAGAGATGGAATCAACCGAATCAACAGGGATTCAACCATCAGAATCAACATCGGTTCCATTATCAGAACAACTAGAGGTTCCATCAGAGTCAACCGATGTGGAACAGTTCCAACAGCTGGGGATATTCATGCTAGAACATGAATCAACATCAGGGCATGAACAGCTGTCGTCGACAGTCAGGAAGATGGAATCAGACTCAGTCACAGAGATTCCAAAATGGCGTCCGACCTCATCGACAAAACCAACAGGATAAGAATCGCCATCAAAACAAGGGGAAAGCCTCTTCTCCGAAAGCCCACAATGGGGGAAATCAATCTCCTCCCAAGAAACAGAACTCCAATAATAACAACAAGCTTAAGGATGACCGAGGTGTTGTTATAGTTGATGGAGAAGGAGAAGTAATCTGGAATGATAAATCTATCCGAATATACAGGGAAAAACGACTCACAGTTCAAGGGGGAATTGGTTCTAACCCTCCAGGACCCAACTAAAATTGGGGACCTAAGCGTGTTTCTCTGTGCAGGAACAGGAGAAACAGTTGAGGAAGAATAAAGCGTCACATACCTTGTGGGTGATGGATAGTGGATGCTCGAAACACATGACAAATCTGAGGGATTTGCTTGGAAGTTTTGTGGAGAAGGAAAGACCATCAGTTACCTTTGGTGACAACTCAAAAGGTCACACCAAAGGTTACGGTACCCTTGAAACCAATCATGTGTCTATTTCAAATGTTTTATATGTTGATGGATTGAAGCATAACTTGCTCTCTATCAGCCAATTCTGTGATAATGGTTTCTCTATCAAGTTTGATGCGCAGGGCTGCAGGGTTAAAAATGTTGAAACAAAGCAAGTCATATTGTTGGGAAATCGATCCCCAACCGGGAATGTCTACTATGCAGATTGGAATAGTAGTCCTCCTGACACCTGTCTGTTATCAAAGAGTTGTTCAGATGTGAGCTGGCTATGGCACAAAAGGCTCAACCATCTGAAATTCAAGACTATGAACCGACTTGCAAGACAGGAACATGCAAAGGGCATTCCTAACCGAGTGTTTTCAACAACACATATCTGCAGTGCATGTCAGCTGGGAAAGCTTGCTAGATCCTCCTTTCAGTTGAAAACAATTCCCTCAACC
>CM055960.1:11516019-11624312 GCA_029490685.1 Schizonepeta tenuifolia
GGTTGAGGGAATTGTTTTCAACTGAAAGGAGGATCTAGCAAGCTTTCCCAGCTGACATGCACTGCAGATATGTGTTGTTGAAAACACTCGGTTAGGAATGCCCTTTGCATGTTCCTGTCTTGCAAGTCGGTTCATAGTCTTGAATTTCAGATGGTTGAGCCTTTTGTGCCATAGCCAGCTCACATCTGAACAACTCTTTGATAACAGACAGGTGTCAGGAGGACTACTATTCCAATCTGCATAGTAGACATTCCCGGTTGGGGATCGATTTCCCAACAATATGACTTGCTTTGTTTCAACATTTTTAACCCTGCAGCCCTGCGCATCAAACTTGATAGAGAAACCATTATCACAGAATTGGCTGTAGAGAGCAAGTTATGCTTCAATCCATCAACATATAAAACATTTGAAATAGACACATGATTGGTTTCAAGGGTACCGTAACCTTTGGTGTGACCTTTTGAGTTGTCACCAAAGGTAACTGATGGTCTTCCTTCTCCACAAAACTTCCAAGCAAATCCCTCAGATTTGTCATGTGTTTCGAGCATCCACTATCCATCACCCACAAGGTATGTGACGCTTTATTCTTCCTCAACTGTTTCTCCTGTTCCTGCACAGAGAAACACGCTTAGGTCCCCAATTTTAGTTGGGTCCTGGAGGGTTAGAACCAATTCCCCCTTGAACTGTGAGTCGTTTTTCCCTGTATATTCGGATAGATTTATCATTCCAGATTACTTCTCCTTCTCCATCAACTATAACAACACCTCGGTCATCCTTAAGCTTGTTGTTATTATTGGAGTTCTGTTTCTTGGGAGGAGATTGATTTCCCCCATTGTGGGCTTTCGGAGAAGAGGCTTTCCCCTTGTTTTGATGGCGATTCTTATCCTGTTGGTTTTGTCGATGAGGTCGGACGCCATTTTGGAATCTCTGTGACTGAGTCTGATTCCATCTTCCTGACTGTCGACGACAGCTGTTCATGCCCTGATGTTGATTCATGTTCTAGCATGAATATCCCCAGCTGTTGGAACTGTTCCACATCGGTTGACTCTGATGGAACCTCTAGTTGTTCTGATAATGGAACCGATGTTGATTCTGATGGTTGAATCCCTGTTGATTCGGTTGATTCCATCTCTTCTGAGGTTGGTTCTGAGGTCGGTTCAGAGGTCAGTTCTGAGGTCGGTTCTGAGTGTATCTCCGACGTCTCTCATTCCTCTTCTGAGTCTTGGAACATTCCCCCTCGGTTGTAGTTCCAACCGGTGAATTCTTCAGTTCTCCAACCACAGCTCCTTAGCTGGTTGTGCTTGTTGTGACGTGGAGGTAGGATCAATTTGGGGAGTTGCAGACTCAACGGATCTGGTTTGGCAATCGTGACCTCCACAGCCTTGACAAAGGTTGCGGGTGGAATTCCAGAGTCCTTGACCATGTCGTAACCGAGTCCAGACACGTCATCCATTTGTCTTTGATAACTGATAAGATTCTCGATGATTTTGGATGATTGATATAGCTTTATTAGGTTGTCCTTCTCAGTTTGCAACTCTTTGAGGAGAACAGCTATATGCTCGATCTGTGCGTTTGACTTCTTCATCAGCTGGTCGATCTGTGCCTCTTGCTGGTTCAACTGATCAAGCTGCTCCTTCAACTCCTCATCGGTTGGAGCCTTAGTTCAGTTGGCCTCATTCAGTTGATTTTTGAGATTATCAATCTCTTCGGTTTGACTTTTAATCAGATCGTCCTTTTCGGTTAAGGATTCTTTAAGTCTGGTAAACTGATCTTGAAGACTTTTAAACTCAACCGATTGCTGATGCAATTTCTCACTGAGTTCTAGGAAATCACCCCAAGAGGGTTCCAACTCTTCCTCTACTGATTCCTGCATGTTAGTAGCATTAGAAGAATTTAAATTAACTGGACTAGAATGTACCTCAGCATCATCCTGATCAGTTCCAATTGCCATAAGACATTGATCCTGTCCGATAGCGTTGTTGGTGAAGTCAGCTCGTCCTCATCTTCGGTGTCAGTGAAGATGTCCATGTCATCAGTTTCTTCTTCTGCAACCATGGCCTTGTTCTTTGCGTTTTGCTTAGCCCTCAACGCTTCTCTTTCTTTCTTCGAAAGATCTGGACAATCACCTTTAAAGAGTCCCTCTTTGCCACATTCAAAGCAACTGTTGGTCACAGGCTTTGAATTATCTCGAGTTCGGTTTGGATTTGTAAAACCTTTTGTATTTTCCGAACCGAGTATCCATGTCAGTCAGCTTCTTTGACAGGGCAGCTATTACTTTGTTGCAACTCTTCTCTGCTTGGCTCCTTCGAAGCTGTGTCCGCAGATCTTGTGCCCTTGATGTTCGTGGCTTGGAATAGTCAGCTCGAAGTGCGACTGTCTTTGTGGCTGAACCAACATCCTCATGTCGACTCGTCTGCCCCGAGGACTGAGTTGATCTTCATCGGTTCACCTTGTACTTATTTCCTTTCAGGATTGAGAACAGCCTGTCTGTTCCCATCTCTCCAAGATCAGTTCGGCTCTCATGGATGTTGGTGAAGGTATCCCAACATCAGCTGGCAAGTATCATTTATGGCTTGAAGGTGTTTATGTCTTAAATGAGAATGATTGAAATAAATTCAAACATTCCTGAGCATGTCAGTTAGATTAAAATAGCCAACATAGCGCATTAATGTAAAGTACGGCTGAACATCAATAGCCCTACTTTTATAGTGTGACTGGGCTGACATAAAACAGTTCACCTTCTCACGCGCGGGTGTTGGAACTCAGAATGTGACGACAGTCAAAGCTAGTCAACAGTCGCGAGATCTCAGCCGTTGATGGATTCGCGCCATTCAACCCTAGCCCGTCGATTTCAATCGACCCAATAACCTATAAAAGGCGGAAAATCAGGAAGTGATCTCTTACCTTCTACATTTGTGTTTATCTGCAGTAACTGTTCATTTTTCGTCTCCTATTTGTCTCACCATTTTCTGCAAGTTTTTCTCTCTATATATATATCTTCACAGAATTATTAATGGCACCAAAAGAAAAGAAGATGGCTTCTTCAGGACCTTCTCTAGTCCCTTCATCTTACGACTAGTCCTTTGATATGCTGCTCTCCAAGATCCACTTTCGAGCAGATTTTATCAGAAGATGAACTGGAGTTCGCCGGTGTTGTCTCCCCTTGCCGATATACTCAGGAAGAACGGCCCTTCTGGACTGGGCGACGCTCTTCCCCCTCCCACTCTTCTCATGCGTCAAGTCAGAGAGTTTTACTTGAACCTGAAGTCGCCCATTGACAATAGAGATGGGCTTGTTACAGAAGTCGCTTGTCAACAACGGGATGTTCCTGCCAGAACGATTCGTCGTGTCACCGTTCCCATTCCAGTTTCCGACATTCTACGCAAAATCATTCCACCAAATCATTCAGCCACAGACACCATCGAAAACATCATCGATGCGGAAGCCGATGAATTTCTGGAGAGTGCTCTCATCACCCCAGAAAAACTAAGGAGCAATATGCAGCGCACGAAGTTGAAGCTCCGAGCATCGACTTCTGTTCGATGTTGTATCCAAGGTTGTCTTCGGGTACAGCGGCGCCTTTGGAGACATCAGCCGACCGAAGCTCAAGCAACTGATTGCTTTGGAGCACAACACAAGCATGACATCAACTGGTTTAGTTATTTCAAACACCAGTTGCAACTGGAGAGGCTGAAAATTACCGAAACTACAACCGACTCTGGAGAGAAGTTTTTGAGTGTCAAGGGAACTCTCAACTTCGGAGCCAAAATTTCTGCCCTGATCCTTTTCGCCACAAAGGATCAGAACATGGTCTGGAAGACCTGTGAGGAGACTCCAGTCAAGAGGATGATGTTATTCCCAACAGCTAAGAAGGCTCAGGATAGTCATCAGGAGTGTTTTACACTCCCAAGGATAAAAGAGAAGCTATGAAGTTAGCCGAGGAGAAAAGAATACAACTGAGGAGCTGCCTCCAGCTGTCCGGCCGCACTTCAAAAATCTACAACCCAAACGCCGACTTAGAGTTGAGTCGGAGAAGGAGAAAAGAGGAGGAGCCAGCTAAGAAGAAGATGAGGTTGCGTTATCAAGGAAGAAGTCCAGTTGCCAAGCCAGTTGACGAGTTGCCCTAGCTGGGAGACACCAACTGAGGAAAAACCAGCTGTGGATGCACCAGCTAAGGAGCACCAGCTGAGAAGGAGTCATCTGAGTCGAGCCACTCAGTTGACGCGGCTGCCTTCGAGGTTTGTTCCTCACAAAGATGTGATGGAAGGGATGGAAACCGAACTGGAAGACGAACCAACTATCTCCTCGGATGCATCTTCTTCATCTGAGGAAACCGAAAACATTCCAACCTCCCCCACAGCAGGAGCTGATGTCGTACAGCCCGAACAGGTTATCCCAACCGACTCTCAGCCAAATATTCCGAGCTCTCCTGCTCGATGCCAACATTGAGACCACTCTTTTGGCCAATGTTGATGAAGCCCTTGATACCAACATCCCCACACTATCAGTAATTCCGAGCTCCCAGCTTGATGCCAACGTTGTGACCACTTCTTTGGCCAACGTTGATGAAAACTCTTGAACCGATTCCATACGAAAATCTATCTCCCTCCCCCATCGATGACGAAGCTGATCGTCAAGCCGTCTCGTTGGAGCATGAAGGCAAGCTGGCCTACTGCTTCCAGAAGCTGATCGGGATGTTCCCTGAAGCGCGCGATATGCCAACTTTTGCCACGCTTGGGACCGAGCTGTTGTATCAGTTTCAACATCATCTTCAGTCACTGGTATGTGAAGGAAGATACTATAAGGATACACAGCTGGACACCATCTCAAGGCCGATGAGTCACGTATCAGGACTACTTTAACTACACTAACCTGAAGGTTGCTTACAACATAAAATCGCACTGCTGACTCGTCGTCTGGACATCAGCAAGGCTGAAGGAAGAGATACCAGGGAAACAGCTGAACAAGATTGCATCAATTTCCTGGACAACATGCTAACAAAATCTGTAGATTTTATTGATGATCTTGATGCAGCCGCAGCAGCAAGCCCAGGCAAGAAGAAGAAGAGCTTCAACAGTACATGGCCATCGCCAAGCCATGATCACTGTTGAACAGGCCAGCACCTTCTGACCAAACCAGCTCCAGCTGATCAGCCAGCACCCTCAACAGAAAAAAATTTGTGAGCTGATAGCTGAGAGGGTCAAATCAGCTAAGGACGGAGATGCCTTGTCACACCATCCAGCGCAACAAAGAAGATCAGCTGAGGATGATGGAAGCTCAAGCGGAGAAGCCACAAGCAGCTGCAGGACAACAATGATGAGCTGAAGATGAAGCTGGATGAATTCCTCTACATCCACCAGCCCAAGACCTCAATGCACTGAAGACAACCGTTCCTGGGCATCAAATCCGAGCTGAACGTGTTCAAGTCCATATCTGAATCAAATCTTGCCAAGTTCCCAAAAAACTCAAGACCAAGAATGGGAAGTCTCGGTTCGAATCAAGATGGGCTGAGTTCGTCACTTTCCAAACCAGAAGTAAATGAAAACTTCGCTGCACTGAAGAAAGGCCGAGCAAGAGCGCCTTTGACACTGCACTGGCGAAGAAGGTTGCAGTGGAGTTGTGCAGTTGATGAGCTCTTCAACCGAAATCCAACAAGCTGAACAGCAACTCACCTCTCTGGATGGCTCAGTCGCAAGCCTTGTTGCTGATGCCAAAAAAGGGGGAAGAGGTGATGCAGCATGATGAGATGCAGGGGGGAAGATGTGATTGGGGTAGATGAGACCCAGGCTGAAGAAGATGATGCCAGCTGAAGCTGAAGAAATCCCAGCCGAAGAAGACTCCCGAAGAAGAAGTCTGCTCCAAAGCCAACCGATGTCGGCGGAGATGGAATGGCGAAGGACTTGGAACGGGCAAAGGAGTATGGAGTTTCCTACAACTCCAATAGCCGAGATTGCAGCCGAGCTTGATGCTGGAACTAGACGGTATCACAACCGAAGAGTGTATTGTTGCTGCCAAGGCTATGGATGTTGCTGAGAATGACTACATGAACCCGGAATGGGTGAAGAAATTTGCTACCAGCCAAGCTTCAAGAGTCAACCAGTTCGAGGAGGAGCTTGCCAAGGTTACCAAGAACTTGGACAGGAATATAGCCTCCCGCAGCCGACGATGAATTTAGAAACACCAAGTAAAGGCTGAAGCACGACTGAAGCAATAGCGACTGCCAGGAAATATCAAACTTCAAAGTCGATTCAGGCATGTAGATAAGTGGATGCCAGCCGAATGGAATGAGGATTGGAGAATCATTCAAGCAGGAGTTTGTGAATGATTTTTTATTTACAGAAAGGTGTACTCAACTGAGGATGGAAGAAGAGCCTTCAAGGAAGCGCTGGACCGAGCTACACTCTGGGGATCCGGGCATGTTCAGCCAGTTCAGGCGAGCAATGATAGATGCAAAAACTGGATATGAACACCGTCCCTGTCCCTCAGAAAGTCACATACCTTCCTCCATTCTCCCAGACTCAAGAAAATCCCAACCGGACAAAAATTGCAGCTGAAGCAAGAAAAGTTTGGCCAAGAGCATGGGGATTGACATTTCGAAGGAGTCGGATGCGAAAGAGAAATTTTTGTTAGATTTTTGGGAAGTATGGGCTGAAGTATTAGCTCAGTTAAAGTTTTTGAGCAACTGATTGTATTTTTTTTAATTTTTGTGCATTCCTTTGTAACCATCAGTTTGTAATGAAACTTTCATCAATTATCCGATTCAACTTGACGTACAATCTCTAGTTGTCCAAGCTCTGAATCGCAAAGTTATTTCAATACCATGTTATAACTGTGCTAACCCTTTGATGTTTTAATCTTATAGACTGTCTAGAATTTCAGCTGAGATTTTAGATAGGTCAGTAGGGTTTAGATCAGTTTGATCAGTAAGGGTTTTGGCATCATCAAAAAGGGAGAAATTGTTGGGAAATTTATTAAAGTTTTGATTGATTCTAAAAACCAAGCTGACCCCAACCGAGTAGATGTTGCCAGATCCTAATGTTAGTATTTAGGCTCGCTTTGTTTGAGCATTGTTGAGATTTTATCTTTACAGGTCTCCAGTTGAAGACGGCATCATGACTACACTCGGATATAGAACATCAGTTGTAAGAAAGACAACTGAGCGTTCATTGGGGAAGAGGTAAGAGAACATCAGATGCCAAGAAAGTCATCTGAGCGTTCGAGCCAACTGATCAGATTCAGAACACAAGAAAGACAACTGAGCGTTCAAGAGATAGAACATCAGTTACAAGAAAGACAACTGAGCGTTCAAGAGATAGAACATTAGTTACAAGAAAGACAACTGAGCGTTTTAAGATACAGAACATCAGTTGCAGGACTCGAACTGATAAGATCGACAACATGAAATTCAAGGCAGCTGAGAGTTCAACTGTTCCTATTCAGACAGAAGGTCAGATAAAGATATCGATCAGATGGAATATCAGCTGAAGACCACTCAGATGAAGACCAAAACTTCTCAACCGGCTAAACAAGGTTGAAAGTCAAAGGTTGAAGATTTGAATTTCAAAAAGGAAGTCACGTGAAGGTTTGACTATCTATCATTACCTCATTTGGCCCCAACACAAGGCTGTCTCAGATGGAAAGCAGAAGTTCACAGTTGCCAAATCCGGAAAAGTCTGCAGAAATGAGAGACAAGCCATCGCTTTCACAAGAACAGAGATCAACGGCTCTTCCAACGGCTAGTTGATTCTCTCTGCCTATAAATAGAGGCATTCATTCATTCACCAAGACCACGAGAAGACAGACAAGAGAGCAAAGAGATAGACGAGCGAACATCACCAGTTGAGAGTTCATATCGCAAACGAGCTAAACTGAAATCAATCTCTAAGAACATCACTAGTTGAGAGTTCCTAGAGTGTTAAATTCTGTCTTGGTGTTTTTAGATCTTAGTTTGAGTCTCCATTTGTTCAAGCTTAGATCCTAGCTCACTTCTTGTTCGAGCTAGTAGTTGGAAAAACCCACCCTTTTTCACATCCTCTCAAAGGATTGTTAGGACCCTACTCTTCCCGAAATTGAGTAGATAGGTTGATAAGTACCCGTAAACTTATCTTAACGGTTGCAAAGCCCGCGTAAGCTTTGTGGTTGAAGTCCTAAAGAAATTGGACTGAGTTGTGTGGACTCACAACTCCCCGTGGACGTAGGAGTTCTCTCCGATTCACGTAAATCTTTGTGTGTTTGTGTTTATTATTCAGTTATTTGTTGCATATTCAACTGACCAACTAACCAGCACTCAAACTGTTCTTTGACATTCTCAACTGATTTGGTTATTGACCAACCTTGCATCTGAGCGTGAGTTAATTTTATACGAGTTGATATTTCCACCACATTCCGCACAACTCTACACTTTCAGCTGAGTATCCTTACTCAGTTGTTATTCCAGCTGAGTCGTATTACTCAGTTGTGATCATTTTTGGGGGTTATTTTTAAAATTCCTAACTGGTGCATTCTCCCCCCCCCCCCCCATACACCAGAACTCGTATCGGGACCATCAGTTCGTTAATAAATGAGTTAAATTTGAAGTTTATGACATCTAGCGTAATTGGACTTGATTGTAACCCTTTTATTAAAAGATTGAGATCTTTTACAATTGATGAAAATTATTATTAAGAACTAATTATTCATGAGTATAATTGAATTATAGAATTAATTAATTAGTGAAAACAGTTTAATTTAATGAATAAAATCAAATAAATTTGTAAAATATAAGTCATTTCGTCAAACTCATTGACCAATTTAGAATATATAGACATAATAAATCTATATATTAATTTATAAGGTAAGTTTGATTTTACTGTCATAAACTCGTATGTTAAATAATAAGGTAAGTTTAATTCTAAATTATAAGGTAAGTTTAATTCCTATTATTATATTACGTCATTGCCCTTAAATTAAATTTATAATAAGGATATTTTAGGCAAATCAGATTTTGTAAAACAAGGCTCTTTTTATATTAGTATAGATTAAACTAGCTACTGTATATATTATCTGTGATGCGCAGACATATAAACTTAGTAAGGATATTAAAAGTGTATCAAAATTTTCAAGAATACACTTTTAAGATTTTAAGAGAATAAAATAAATAGTATAGTTTTCAATTTAGATATTCGGATAATTTATGTTTTTGATGAAAAATTCCTATCGGACACTCTTGATGTTTCGATCAATTTTGAACTGAACTTTTTAGTAAACTACATAAAAATTTATATTCACTTATTTTATATAATGACATATACTAGCACTTTTATAATGACATTAGAAGAATAATTCAATTAAAATGTAAATAATATTTATTATATTTGTACATACATAGAATTTTATCACTTACACTAACTCTTTAATTCTCGGAACGTCAGTTATACAAGAAATAACGAAAGTTCTCTATACAATAAAATATTTTTACTGTTTCTTTGTTTTTTTATTAATGATAGAATATAAAATTTTGAGAAATTGCAACAAATTCAATAAAAACTAAACTAAATATAAAATAACTCGTCAATATTTATTTAATAGAATCATTTTTTTAACGTACAAGTGCATGTTACTTATACTAGTTTTACAAAAATAGAACAAAATTGGTTGCATGTGATACTAGTTAACGGACGAGTGAAAGTTATCAAGGTGGAACGAGCAATTAAGCTATGATCATGAAAGCTAATTATCATTGTCCGCCACATAAAAAGGTTAGTAATTGAATTTGTAATGAGATAAATCATTAATTCTCCAATAAGTGGTCATTATATATGTTGACATCCACGATAAAAAGTTAAACAAAGAGAAAATAGCACCACCATATCTATAGAAACATTTTGGATCATATATAAATTAATATTAATAGGAAAACTAGGAATTAAATTTCAAATGTGTTTTTTATATGATTTATGATTGTCATTAATCAAAACAGATATATACATAGACTTAATCATGATTTTATATATCTCTTCAGGAAAAACATGATTTCATATAAATATAATTGTTTATACAATAAAAATAAAATATCAATCTCATTAAGCATGACTGTATATATAGATTTGATTAAGCATGAATAAATATCAATTTAACCATATTTTGCAAGTTCTCACGGGAGGAATAATTATTATACGTATCCACTAATTGAGAATTAATTTAACATTATGAATTTGGATAAATTATTAACCACTCATATATCATCCTATTAACCCTGTCAATCCTATATATCTTGTCCTACAAAACGTCATCATAATATACTTACTCATTCTTATATATGTTCGTTTGCTATATGTGAAGTATAGGATAAAATTTGATATATTTGACTGAGATATCTTATACTTGTAAGAAATTTATATTTCATTTGGTATGAAGTATTTAAGTCTCTGCAATATAATACTTAATTATGGTAATTTTGTGTTATTATTAATCGCAATATTATTTATATCACCTCATAGGTAATATACATTACAACAAAAATCAGTATTATTTTTCTTTTTGAACAATATTACAAGAAATCAAGGTCGTGTGACGGTGGACTCGAACCCGTGATCTTTAGTACGGGCATTAACCACTCTACCACTAGGCTAACACATGCACACAAATAAAAAAAAATCAGTATTATTCATATAGGCCCAGCTTTATGAAAGACTATATACACTTTGTATCAAACAAAATATTAGGGTATCATAAAATGGTCTTCGAGGGATGTATGTTTGAGCTCGCTAAGGTGATTGGCGACATTAGGATTAGAGTTTGGTCATGGATTTTTTTAAAGGATTGGAGGAACTTGCTCGATGTTTCTATGCTGGTTGGATGTTTGATCCTAGAGCTTGTTTGGAGTTGTAATGTTGGTGGTTTTTAAAGTTATAAGATAAGTGTTTTGTCACTTAGGTGGTCTTGATGTAAGGATTGAAGTACCACTTTTACTCTAAATTTTTCCTTTATATATCTCTTTTTTTCTGATATATATATTGGAAAATTTCGAAATGAATCATTTTATGTTACGAAATTAGCATTCGTATTGAATAGTCTGTTGCTAATTCATATTTTCGTATCACGTTTTTGGAATTTAGGTTATAACATGTTACGAAATTATAATTTCATAACATGTTTGTGGCTATTTGAAGGTTTCGAAATTGAAATTTTTAAATATATGTTTGTTGCGAATTTTGAAATTCGCAACATAATATACGAATTTCGTACACTTTGCATTTTCATAAGTTTATTTGAAGTTACGAAATTATAATTTCGTAACATGTGTTACATGTTCTGAATTACTGAATTGGTTTATTGTTTGTTTATTGTAGATCGAATAGACATTCAAGAGAAAGAATCTTGCAGTCAAGCACCACCGGATCATGCTAACCGGTGGTGAGTGCACAGTGAATGATATTAGGTCTGTATTTGAATCATTCGGCAACAAATCTATCCGGACGTTGAAGCAATAAACAATGAATACGTATCACAGTCATAATTCATTGTTACGAATTAACGCTTTCGTATCACATTGTTATGATTTCATGTTACGATTTTATGTTACGAAATCACAATTTCGTATCATATGCCTTGACTTTCTGTTAAGATTTAATCATTTCATATCAGTTCCATGTTACGAATTTTACATTTCGTATCTTGTTTCTCTGTTACGTGTTTTACATTTCGTATCAATATACCTTGTTTCTCTGTTACGAATTTATGATTTCGTATCACTTTGTCATAATTTCATGTTACGATCTTATGAATTCGTATCAGTTTGTCATGATTCCATGTTTCGAATTCAATATTTCGAATCAAATGTGTCTTGTTTCTCTATTACCAATTTATGATTTCGTAACACCACGCTACATGATAAAGCAATTAAGAAAACAAACAAGTCATAACACCAAAACAAAATCGTAACAAATCGTTTCGTTACGAAATCAACAAATAGTAATAAATCAGTTACGAAAACAACAAATCGTAACATAAAAACAATCTTTAATTTTGTGTTACGAATTTCATACATTCGTAATATAAGACATTACGAATTCATACAATTCGTAACAACAATATCATCAATCGTTGATTTCGTATTACGAAATTAATAAATTCGTAACATAACAGATTACGATTTTGGCATTTCGTATCACTATGCCTTGACTTTGTATTAAGATTTTGGCATTTCGTTTCTGTATGCATTGATTCCATGTTACTATTTTGTCATTTCGTATCACTATGCCTTGACTTTCTGTTAAGATTTTATCATTTCGTATCAGTTCCATGTTACGAATTTTACATTTCGTATCTTGTTTCCCTGTTACGAATTTTACATTTCATATCAATATGCCTTGTTTCTCTGTTACAAATTTATGATTTCGTATCACTAAGTCATAATTCCATGTTACGATCTTATGAATTCGTATGAGTTTGTCATGATTCCATGTTACTAATTCAATATTTCGAATCAAATGTGTCTTGTTTCTCTATTACCAATTTATGATTTCGTAAAATCACGCTACATGATAAAGCAATTACGAAAACAAACAAGTCATAACACCAAAATAAAATCGTAACAAATCGTTTCATTACGAAATCAACAAATAGTAATAAATCAGTTACGAAAACAACAAATCGTAACACAAAAACAATCTTTAATTTTGTGTTACGAATTTCATACATTCGTAACATAAGACATTACGAATTCATACAATTCGTAACTACAATATCATCAATCGTTGATTTCGTATTACGAAATTAATAAATTCGTAACATAACAGATTACGAATTCCTCAAATTCATAACATCAATATCGTCAATTTCCTTGCAACGAATTAATAAATTTCATATAACGAATTTGGTAACTTCGTAACATTTTACATTAAGAATTCATCAAATTTGTAACACTTAGCATTACGAATTTACTAAATTCGTAACAGGCGTACAAAAAAATCAACATGTAAACAACTTATGATTACAGCTTCCATTAACTTGCATCTGCAAGACAGAGAGAGAGAGAGAGACAAAAAAAGCGGTGCATCAACCCAGATTAGTTGAGGTCGTTGAAGATTTTCAAAAAAAGATGTGAAAAAATAGAGAAGATGGAGGGTGGCGGCGACGGGAGGGGCGACAGCGGTGCGACACCAGATCTAGAGAGAGAGAGAGTAACGGCGACGGGAAGGAGCGCAGGGCGACGACGGAGGCGACAGGAGGGGCGACAACAGATTTACAGAGAGAGAGCGACGGCGACGGGAAGGGGCGCAGGGCAACGGCGACGACGAGAGGGGCGACGGGAGGGGCGCAGTGCAGCGGCGAGAGAGAGAGAGAGGCGGGGACGGGGCGATAGGAAGACGCGAAGAAAAAAAAATGAAGAAAAAAGCAGTAGGAAGAAAAAACACGATGATAAAGAGAGAGAAGAATAAAAGAGAAGAAAGAAAAAGAGAAAAGTGAAAAGAAGGGGTATTTTTATCCAAAAAACACATTTTTGGTTACAATTTAATCATATTATGGATGAATTACCTCTATATATATCGTACACCTTAATCAGTGCAATATCAAGATCACTAGTGTCAATATTGCTTGTTATTAATTTCAACTTCGCAACAAGTGCTATTCCACCATCCCATTTAAGATTAATAACAATATATATTATTCAAGATGGACTTGGCAAACAATTAAACAGTCATTCCACTACTCTGCACACTGTTCAAACCTCAAAGCTTTGGCCTTGCTCGTGTACAATCTTTTTACATTCAATCTTTGCTCATTTAGCAATCTCCACAAACTTCTCTTAGCATTGGATCTAAAGGGGCAAGCTTTATATTGTGATTTTAACACTTAGTTCATTAAATTAAGATTTTAAATACAAACTAAAAATTTAAACACCATCACATTAATCACCCCATCGCTATCGGATATTGCATTGCCATCACCACCGTCGCCGCCTTCTATTCTTCTCATCCAACATTTATGAACATATATATTGTTTGGTGCATCTCACTACACTATTCAGTGCATCACGTTACAAAAAGGCGAGTTTGACTTATTGACTAGATGAGTGGCTGAGGTTCATTTTTATTTTTTAGATTAAGAATCATTCTTGTATGATCTTTCTCTATCCCTATATATATATATATATATATATATATATATATATATATATATATATATATATGAAGAGGATCATGTGAGAACGTTATCTTAGGTGAGAAATGAGAATAAATCATGACCCTTGATTTTTATAGATCAATGGCTCAAATTTAACGATGCATTATGTTGTAGTAATTTATGCATTAGGTTTCTGCAATTTATGCATTAGAAAATGTATGCATTACATTTCTGCAATATATGTATTAACGATATACTAAAAATGCATTAAAATGTATCATTCTCACGTTCTCATATAACATCCATTCTCACCAGATCCCACCCTATATATATATATATATGGGTTCCCATGCAAGTGCCCCTTAAAGTGAGAAATAGGAATTAATCTCCACCATTGATCATATCTACATGGAGGGTCAAGATTTGGCCTGGTCAAAGCGGGTCAAACCCGGGTCAACCCGGGTTAACTCGTTAACTTTTTTTTCAATATATTTTTTTTACTTTCAGCTCACATGCACCACTTCACATATTCGGATGCACCAATTCACATATTCGGATGCACAACTAAGTGTATTGAGATGCATATGATTTTTTTTTTTTTAACGGTCAGGTCATATGCATCACATCATGTATTCATATGCACCACACTACAAAATGAGATGCACCACAAAGTACATTAAGATGCATTAGTTTTGTTTTTCATTTTTTATTTTCGTAAAACATTGTGCATCTAGTTACACTACGTGGTGCATCTAGTTACGCATTGTGGTGCATCCATTTTTTTTTAGTTTTTTTTTTTATTTTTTTTTTTACAAATTCGGTGCATCTCACTATACATAGTGGTGCATCTAATTATGTAGAGTGGTGCATCCGAATATGTGAAGTGGTGCATCTTGGGTGACTGTCTAAAAAAAATGAAAAAAAAAACTGAAAATCTTGTGCATTTAAATGCACTTAGTGGTGCATCTAGTTATATAGAGCGGTACATCCGAATATGTGAAGTTGTGCATCTTGGGGATAGTTTATTAAAAAAATAAAAATAAAAATAAAAATTGAAAAAAAAAACTGAAAATCTTGTGCATCTAAATGCACTTAGTGGTGCATCTAATTATATAGAATGGTGCATCCGAATATGTGAAGTGGTGCATGTGAGCTGAAATTAAAAAAAATCGAAAATTTTTAAAAAAAATCAACGGGTTGACCCCGATTTGACCCGCTTTGACTTGACCAAATCTTGACCCTTCATCACCCATAAATCTATGGTGGAGATCTATTCTCATTTCTTAGGATAATATTTATTCTCATATGATCTATTTTCTATATATATATATATATGCATTCTAGCGAAAAAGCTCCTTATTCTAAAAAATATGAATTAATATCAACCACACATCTATGAGGTGATTGATGGTCAAGATTTGATCAGGGTCAAACTGGGTCAACTTATTGACTTTGTTTTTTTAATTTTACGTTCAAGCTATATGCACCATACCATGTATTCATATGCACCACATTATATAATGAGATACACCAATAAGTATTTTTTTTTATGGTCAGGCTATATGCACCAAACTATATAATGAGATGCACCACTAAGCGCATTGAGATGTATATAATTTTTTTTTACATAATTTTTTCCCCCGCTCCGCCTTCGGCTCTAATTTTACGGCTCCGTCTTCGCTCCTTGATGGTCCCGAAACGAGTTACTGGTGTATGGGGGGCGGGGGGAAATACACCAGTTAGGATTTTAAAACTTAACCCTGAAAAATACTTCAACCGAGTAAAAAGAATCAGTTGGAATCTCACAACTAAGTAAGCAATCTCAGCTGGAAGAGTGAAGCTGTGCAGAATGTGGTGGAAATTAAAATCGTTAAAACAGCTCACGCTTTTAGTGCAGGGTTGGTAAAAAACCAAAACAGTTGAATATGCAAATATGCAGATTGTATGCCGGTTAGTTTGGTCAGTTGAAAATGCAATAAGTAACTGAGAAAAGAAACACACTAGCACACAGAGATTTAACGTGGTTCGGAGATAACCCTCCTACGTCCACGGGAAGATGTGAGTCCACACACCTCAGTCCAATCTCTTATGGACAGATCCACACAGCTTACCCATGCTGTGCAAACGTTGCAATAAGTTTACGGGTACTTATCAACCTTTACAGTTATGTTTACGGGTACTTAACAACCTATGACAAGTTTGCGGGTACTTGACAATCTAACTACTCAATTACAGGAAGAGTATGATCCTAACAAACACTTTTTAGGGTGTGTATGTGGGTGGGTTTTCCAACTACAGCTCGATCACGAATGAGAGTTGGATCTATGGCTTGAACGAATGAACACTTAAACTAAGATCTAAGACAGATTATAACTCTATGAACCCTCAGCTACTAATGTTCTATCACTCTTGAACTCTCAGCTGCTAATGCTCTTAGAATGTGATTTTTACAGATTTTTCTTGCGCTTGTTTCTCTCGTGAGTGCACTTCTCTGTCTCTTGTATTTTCTCGAATGAATTAATGCCTCTATTTATAAGCGGAGAGTATCAACTAGCCGTTGGAGGAGCTGTTGATCTCTGATCGTTGAAAGCGATGGCTTGTCTCTCATCTCTGCTCTTCTGCTTTCCATCTGAGACAGCCTTGTGTTGGGCCAAATGGGGTAATGACTGAACGGTCAAACCTTCATGTGACTTCCTTTGAAATTCAAATTCAAACCCTTTTGACATTCAACCTCGGTTAGTCGGTTGAAAATCTTGATCTTCATCTGAGTGGTCTTCAGCTGATGTTCTGACTGAACCGTTGAACTCTCAGCTGACTTTGAATTTCACGCTGTTGATCTTCTTGGTTAAGTTCTACAACTGATGTTCTGAAACTGAACACTCAGTTGTCTTCCTAGTATTTGATCAGTTGGGTTCGAGTTCTCAGATGACTTTCTTTTTATCTGATGTTCTCTTTCCCTTTACTTCTTCTCATCTGATGAACGCTCAGTTGTTTTCCTTGACAACTGATGTTCTGAAGACTTCCCCCTCTTTGCATCTGAACAATGAGCTCTCAGTTGTATTTCTTGACAACTGATGTTCTGTCTGGGTGATGCCTTGTTGCCATCTTCAGCTGGAGACCTGTAAAGATAAAATCTTAACTTTGCTCAAACAGCGAGCCTAACAGCTAACATTAGAAACTGGCAACATCTACTCGGTTGGGGTCAGTTGGTTTTGGAATTCATCAAAACTTATACTTATAAAATTTCCCAACACTCCTATTACTAATATAAAGATAATCGTCGTGCAAAAATTTAAATTTTTCGGCTCGCTCCGAGGCCTTCGGCTCCCCTTGCTCGAATCTTGACCAAAGAAGAAGCGGCAAACAAGAAGAGGCAAACAAAAAAACAGGGGTAAATAATTCTGGAAAAAAAAACAGAAAAAATCGGAAAAAATCAAAAATATGTTGCATCTCAATGCACTTAGTAGTGCATCTCATTATCTAGTGTGGTGCATATGAATACATGGTGTGGTGCTTATGGCCTGACCATAAAAAAAATTGAAAATATGTTGCATCTCAATGCACTTAGTGGTGCATATGAATGCATGGTGCGGTGCATATGGTCTGACCTTAAAAGAATTGAAAATTAAAGAAAAAAAAAGTCAATAGTTTGATCCGGGTTGACCCGGTTTGACCTTGTCCAATCTTGACCATCCATCTCTCCTAAATCAATGGATGGGATCAATTCTCATTTTTTAGGATAAGATGTGTTATTATATGAACATAACTATATATATATATATATATATATATATATATGTGTGTGTGTGTGTGTGTGTGTGTGTGTGTGTGTGTGTGTGTGTGTGTGGGTGTGGGTGTGTGTGTGTGTGTGTGTGTGTGTGTAGGAAGATGATCATGTGAGAATGATATCTTATATGAGAAATGAGAATAAATTTGGACCCTTAATTTTTATTGATCAATGGCTCAGATTTAACGATGTATTATGTTGTAGTAATTTATGCATTACAATATTTATGCATTAAGTTTACGCAGTTTATGCATTAGAATATGTGTGCATTACATTTCCGCAATATATGCATTACCAATATAATAAAAATGCATTAAAATATATCATTTTCACATTCTCATATAAAATCCATTCTCACCAGATCCCTACCCTATATATATAAACCAAATCATATATATATATATATATATATATATGTGTGTGTGTGTGTGTGTGTGTGTGTGTGTGTGTGTGTGTGTGTAAAAATCAATCCCGTGTAAAAATTACAAACCGAGCTTAACCGTTGATCTTTGTATGATCTACGGTTATAAAGAATCGAGACATGGATGTGATACATAAAATCATGATTTTATATAATCATCATATATACACCAAAAAAATGAATCAAAACTATTTAGCATCATTATATATACTACATTTGGTCCCCAAATTTCTTCCTATCTTTCCTTTTTGTGAGGGTCCCAAAATTTCTTCCTACCTATATTTGGAACTATCACACAACAAATTATTATCTCTTATCCTTACTTTATCAACTTATTTACCTAAAATACTCCATATAACCCACCACTATCTCAATTAATTAATGTATCACTACCTTCAATGTAGGACCCTTTCTCCACTCACAACAAATTTAATCACTTTTTATCTACTCATAACTAACTCAACAACTTTTTCCTTAATACCCGTGCCACTTCAATCTAGGAAAAGACTTGGGGACCGGAGGTACTATTAAAAAGCATAAATATATAGTTTAAAGCATAATTTTTAGTTTTTACGGGAGAATTAGTGTTTATACTAACACGTGCCTATATATATCTACTACGTATAAGCAACTAGTGTGTAGCTCGTAAAAAATCGACGGGAAATTATTATTTAATAAAATTTATGTGAAAGTATAAGATTGATATTGTTTGTTAATTTTTTTTTAATTTTTTTCAGTATTACCCATTAAAAATTCAAATCTAATTCACACTTATTATTTTTATAGATAATTTTGAAAGTCCTATTTCTTCTCAAAATTGTTGTGAGACAAAAACTATTTACTTCTCAAATATTATCTTGTGTTGATTTAGTATAAGAATTGAGGTGATTCTTTTTATAGCAGATATCTATTTGTCTCCCTAAATTCTAAAAAAATAAAAGTTGTCACGTTGGTACTGAATCGGTCCCTCAATGCACACAATTCTGGGTCAAAATTAGCCCGTGGACAAATCTTTAGTAAATTTACTGCTAATTTTTCAACACATTCAAACGTTTTTCCAACGGAAATGATTAATTAAGCAATTTGAGACGGTATGTTTAAAATTATTCAAACTTGTTTGAAATTTATATACCCGTACTTGTTTCAAACCCGATTAAAAATTAGTCATCTGTATTCCTTTCTAAAAAAAATTCTTATAGCAATACCTGTCAATTGAGAATTGTCCCGTCTACCACCACGGTTCCGACCCAGAATCGATCCGTTGACCACGATTTTGATTTATAAAAAGGTAATTGATCAAACTCATTTAGAATATATATATACCCAAAATTTATTCGACCAATTAATAAATTGACCAAATTAAATTAAATTAAATTGGACTATAAAAATATAGCAGTTATTTATTCGTTGACCATAAATATCCTTAATTTTATTAGTTCAAAATTATATAATATATTAAAAAAAAAAGTTGTCCCGCAAGTACTGAATTGGCCCATCTATGAGCACGATTCTTGATTCTTGGTCAGAATTGACTCGTTGATAAATCGTTAGTAATTTTTCTGCCAATTTTTCTACATATTCTACGTTTTCCAACGGAGACGATTAATCAAAAAATTTGAGATGATGTATTTATGATTATTCAAACTTGTTTGAAATTTATATACTCGTATTTGTTTAAAATCCGATTAAAAAATTAGTCATTTGTGTTCCTTTCTGAAAAAAATCCGTATATTAATCTACCGCTACAGTTCTGAGTCGGAACTGGCCCGTTGACCACGACTCTGATTTATAAGTGCGTAATTTATAAAATTTATTTAGAATTTATATAGATTCAAAAATTTAATAAAAATAATGATTGTACTATTCGTTATTGTTCTTAATCGTATAGTAATATTCGTTAATTAAAATTATAAATTATGCAAAGTTGGAAACCTAACTACAAATAACGTAAAAATTATTTCATGGATGACGATTACAGATTTTAGAAACTGCATGGGAAAAAAAGCATAAATTGAAATATTTCTCGAGTGTCGGTTGGGAATTGGCTCGTCTACCGCACGGTTCCAGGTCAGAAATTACCCGTTGACCACGATTTTGATTTATAAATACACAATTTATGACTATTCTATATTTTAGAAAATACATGAAAAAATGAATAAAATGAAATTTTAAAATTAATAAGAATAAAGAATGAAAATGTGTCACATGGGATCTCGAGTTGAGGTACCCGTCAGTTGAGAATTGGTCTGTCTACCTAATTAATTGACAAATTAGAAATTACTTATTTTTTTATCAAATTAAATAAAAAATATTAGACTATTTTCAAATTTAATTCGGTCAACCAATAAATTATCCAAACTATTTTGGAACTATTTATTCTGTCAACTAATAAATTAGTTCCCTAATAAAAATAATTATCTATTCGGCCAATTAATAAATTGACTAAATTAAATTAAATTAAACTATAAAAATAGCCGATTAATAAATAAATTGGCCAAATAAAACTCTTACAAAAAATAGTTATCTATTCGGCCAATTAATAAATTGATCAAATTAAATTAAATTAAATTATAAAATATATTTATTTATTCGGCCGATTAATAAATAAATTGGCCAAATAAAACTGGTGGAGCAAAAGATGAGAAAATACACATTGATTCTAGGTATTTACATGTTTTTTAATAGGTGAAGTTTAATTGAGAAACCGATGTGAGACACAAGATTTTAGTATAGATATTTAAAATCTATTATTTTATATTTAAAAATTCAAAAATTTGAGAATTTAGATAAATATGAATAGAAGAATATAAGGGGTGCCACGTAAAAAATTTTCAAGGTAAAAATCGTATTTCTTTTAATAATATAATGATTTCAAGGCATGAAACTATTTATATTGCTGCGTCTTATTAATTCAACTGCACAACAAGTGATATCCACCAAATTACTAAAAAATATATATTATTCAAGATGGACTTGGCAAACAATTAGACACAGCCATTCCACCACTCTGCACACTGTTCAACCTCAAAGCCTTGGCCTTGCTAGTGTACAATCTTTTTACATTGGATCTTTGTTCATTTAGCAATCTCCACAAACTTCTCTTAGCATTAGATCTAAACGGGCAATTTGATGCCAAAAACCCATCAACTAAATGCAAATACGCCTCCAAATCATGGCAGCATGCGACATCGGCGTCGGGCCTCAAGAATGGCGACATTTTAGTATCCACTCTCAATTCAGTCCCGACATGCGTGTACGCCCATGGCAAGCTACTGTCGAGAGTGTCGAGGAGCTTCCTGCCCGCCCCCGTCACTCTCAACTTCTTGTCAATGTCCTCGTTCACGAACATACCCGGAACTCGAGTCACCAAATCTTGTGAATTCACAATCCGTAAAACTTTGACATTGTTGGAGTTGAGCCGGCTCGCGAAGCCACGGTTACCTACCCGAGGGCCGCCGAATGAGTAGACAGCCACCGGAGGCATGTCGGGTGCACACGTGCTAAGCTCGTCGCCCACTAATAGGGCTAGAGCAGCGCCAAGGCTGTGGCCCGTTATGGTTATGCTTAATGTTTCTCCTTTGTATTTTTCCATTAGTCTTTTGATCTCTTCAACGACTGACTCGGCTAAACTTGGCACGTGCTCTCCACGTGTTTTTAACAAACTTTGAAACCCGCATTCTACTTTGGGTGGCTGCTGTGTCTGGCCAACTGCTCCGCCTATTCTCGTCGTGTCCACGTTGTCGGATATCGGGACGAGAATATCCCTAACGTTCTCGGCCCACTCGAGACACGTGGCGGTGCCACGTAACGCGATGACGATGTCCCTCCTCCCCATCCGTTGGATTTCTCTCCGATCGTCACAGACGGCGACGTAGCCGACCCAGCTGGACCGCTGGGTCATCCACCCGAGGTCCGGCGCCATGTCATCCACCCACTTCGGCAGACCGATCGACGCGGTGGCGTAGAGGCTCTTCGTCACGCGGTACGACCTGTCGGGTAGTGCCACGTGGCGGGGCCACCGCGTCTCCTTCGCTGACGTGTCGGGTTTCGAGTGGAAACCGTGGTAGGCCGCCTGAATGAACTCGCCGTACCGGACCACCTCCCGCCGGAGATTCTCGTCCAGGGGGTCGAGCATGCCTTTCCAGTCGTCGCAGCCGTGGTATTCGCGCCACCGGCTGCCGAGGCTGCTTCTCGGGGAGTACTCCGCCGACTTCGATAGGAGGCGCTGCAGCCGGTTCAAATGCCGCGGCGACATCTCCTCCGCCGCCTTCATCTCCGGCCAGACTCTCGCCAAGCTCAGACCCTCCAAGATGCCTCTAGTGCGGGTTTCGCCATCGGCGTTCGGTTCGTTACGCGCCGAATCCGGGTCGAGTGGTGGATTCGGGTGGGATTTCTTCTGCAGCAGTCTTTCAAGGTTGGAGAGATGCTTCTTTGTCAACTCCGTCGACAAACTCTCCGGCGGTCTGCGAACCGAAGACCGATTGAGAGGGTTGAGAGGTGAGCCGGAGCATTCAAAGAAGGCGCGCCTAGCATGAAAAACTTGAAGATTGTGCGCCGGAAGCGTTGCTCCAATTTGCATCATAATGGAAATGGAGATAAAAAAGGTCAAAGAAACTGAACTAGAGAGAGAGAGAAGTCGGTTGAATTGAAAAATCAAGTGGTCTAAGAAGGATTAATGAAGTTTATATAGGAATAAGCGTTTCTTAAATACCCTTGAGTTTATGATAAATTACGATCTGGACCATATGAACAAATTTATTTGGATTTTTAAAATGTTGACTTTGTTTGGTAGCCGGATTGCTTTCGTAAGGAAGAGAAACTTAATCTAAAAATGAATTACGCTGCCTCTATTTAGAAAGGCAAATTCTTATATGCAACCCATCTCACATTATGAGATTCGGGTTGATCCGATCCAGATTCGAGTTGATTCGGTCAACGTGTTGATTTTTTAATTTTTTTTCGATATCTTTTTCTGTCAATAAGTCTATATGCACATCACTATATATTCATATGTACTACACTTTATGTTTATATGCACGATATTGTATTTTCATATACACAATCAATATTCGATTTTTGTTTTTTAAAATTTCAAATTTATTTTGCACTTCTTTTTTCTTTTTTTTTGCCTCTTTGTTGTTTTGTTTGCCGCTTCTTCTTTGATCAAGATTCGAACGAGGTAGCCGAAGGCCTCGGAGCGAGCCGTAAAAGTCCAAATTGTTGCCCGACGATTATCCTTATATTTGTAATCGGAGCGAAGGCAGAGCCGTAAAATCGGAGCCAAAGGCTCCATATTTAGGAATAAAAAAAAACTGTTAAAAAAAAAAACTAGAAAAAATTGGTGCATATGGATACTCTTCGGTGTGCATATGAACATTAAGTGGTGTGCATATGAATATATGGTAGTGTGCATATGGAGATATTGCAAAAAAAACAACTAGAAAAAGTTGGTGCATATGGATACTCTTTTGTGTGCATATGAATATTAAGTGGTGTGCATATGAATATATGGTGGTGTGCATATGAACATATTGCAAAACAAAAAGGGTGCGTGCACAACACGCGCCGCGCGTGCAGTGCACGCGCACCAGAAACTGTCTCATTTCGAAAAAGTTAGCTACACTTAATTTTCAGTTATTTAGTATAGGAAAATTGTTTTGGTGCATCCGTCGTATATTATACACCCATCCTATTATAGCATATCATGTTTGACTTTTTAACCTTTATTATTCACGCGGTTATAGTTCATCACACGCACGCACATGTTTTGTTCATCTTGCCACGCACGACACTGTTCACGTTACTGTTCATATATATATATATATATATATATATATATATATATATATATATATATATTATATATATATATACATATATATACTTTAACATATTTCTTTTTTTCCTATTTTTTAATTTCCAATTTATTTTTCTTTTTTTATTTAATTTCCATATTTCTTTTTCTTTTTTTCTGTTTTCTTTTTTATTTTTTTATTTTCCTTTTTTCCCTTGTTTTTTTAATTTTCCAGATTTTGTTTCTTCTTTTTATTTTCCAAATTTTATTTTCTTTTTTTTTGTTACTTTCCACATTTTCTTTATTTTTTTCAACTTCGTTTTTTTCAACATTGTTTTGACGAAATATAATAATTGTGAAACTTTATGTTTCTTAGTGAAAAAGTTTACTTTTTCTAACGACAATAATTACTTTAACGTTCGACTAAAAGTAGAACTTGTCGTATTAAAAAGTAGACATTGTCGTGACGAAATGTAATGATTGTGAAACATTACGTTTCTTAGTGAAAAGTTTACTTTTCTCAACGATAATAATTACTTTAACGTTCGACTAAAAGTAAAACTTGTCGTATTAAAAAGTAGACATTGTCGTGACAAAATGTAATGATTGTCAAACTTTACGTTTCTTAGTGAAAAAGTTTATTTTTTCCAACAACAATAATTACTTTAACGTTGGACTAAAAGTAGAATTTGTCATATTAAAAAGTAGACATTGTCGTGAATGATTGTGAAACTTTACTTTTCGTAATGACAATGTTTACTAAAAAAATTGGAAATAAAAAATCTGGAAAAAAAATTAAAAATATAAAAACAAAAAAACTGAAAAATATTAAAAAAACTGAAAAATAAAATATGTAATTAAAAAAAACTGCTAAAACAGTAACATGGAAGGAAAAAAAAAATGGAAAAAAAAAAATGAACAACAACCGCGCGCGCGTGAGCAGTAACCGCGCGTGGCGATGAACAGTAACCGCATGAATTATGTGTTGAATAGTCAAACATGGTGTGCTATAATATGACAAAAAATAATTGTATATTATACAACTGACTCACCAAAACACACCTCTTAGTCTAAGGGCTAGTTTTGCATACAACAGGGTGGTGTATGTGTTAGACGGGTCGGGTCAGGGCGTGGGTCGGATCTGATTTTTTTACAAGAAGTCGAGTACTTTTGACAGTAATTAGTACCAAGTACAAAATTTACTTAGTTTTTTTGTGCTTTTAGTTGGCACTTTGGCACTAATGTGGTCATTAGTGTCAAAGTACCAAGTTACGTACTTTTTTTTGTGCTTTCTGCTGGTACTTTGGCACTAATATGGTCATTAGTGTCAAAGTACCAAGTTACGTATTTTTTTTGTGCTTTCTATTGGTACTTTGGCACTAATATGATCATTAGTGCCAAAGTACCAACTTACGTAGTTTTGTTTTTGTGTTTTTTGGTTGTACTTTGGCACTAATATGGTCATTAGTACCAAAGTACCAAGTTACGTAGTTTTTTTGTGCTTTCTGTTGATACTTTGGCACTAATATGATCATTAGTGCCAAAGTACTAAATTACGTATCATCTAGCAGCAAACATATCATAAAAATAGAGAAACCATAGCAAAGTCATAAGGATTGACGCCTAATTACAAATAGATTATGATCAAAATTCAACCAATGATGAGCACACTGAAATACAACTTCCACTGTAAAATTCTTGTTCTAGATTATATCAAATGATGAAAGAAAACAAGAATAAATGGACCAAAAGTGCTTGGTAGCTTAACTAGAAGTTAAGATCGATATTCCGCATATTATTCAAGATATAACCAAAGCTAATTATCGACTCATCATCCAAATCCATATAGTTCGATACACGAGTTCGAAATCTCAAATGCTACTAGACGGTGATAAAATGAAGTTAAACCATCATACCATTCAAGTCTCGCTCACTTCTTCTTCTGGATCTTCGTAGCCTTGCCACGAGGATGAACCTCCTTCGGTTCTACCGCCGCGGCTTCAATTCCTCTAATTTATGCCCCACCATCTGCTCGGAAATTTTAAACGGCGTGTGCTTCCTCCCGTCATGGACAACAATCCGATGCCCCACCATTTCAGAAATAATCGTCGAAGCCCTAGACCACGTCTTGATCAATTCCTTCTCCGAGCTCTCATTCAACTGGATGATCTTTTTTAGTAAGTCATTGGCCGCGAACAGGATCCGCTAGATGGTGCCGCAGCCGCCATGGAGGCAAAGGACGAGGTGGAGCGTGGATTCCTTCGGAATGTTGTAATCGGCTAGGGTTCTGCCGTCCTCCAACTGCTTTCCGGAGAAGATTAGCCGTTGCTGATCCGGCAGAATTCCTTCCTTGTCCTGGATCCGGCGAAGCCTGACGAGACACGTCGGCTAGTCGTGGCTGTCATCGACTCCTCCTTGCGAAAGAGAGAAGAGAGAAATTAGAGAGAGAGAGAGAGAGGCAGAAAAGAGAAGATAAGAGAAACTAGAGAGAGAAATATGTGTGCAGAGAAAATAGGGCACGAGAAAGAGAGGAAGAATGATAAACTTAATTGGAGTTGGGTTTGGACGGTGTAGGGGATGCACCAGATGAGAGAAGTTGGGTGAGGGTAATTAGGTCTCAAATTCAAAAGCATGACTACAATTTGTGTAAATTAAAAAGGTGGGCTATATATTAGGTTATAATCCTCCTAATGGATATTTCACTATATAATTTCTTTACTTAAACTTGTCTATTTTTCTAATATATATAAATAAAGCGAATTAAATGGTGTTTGGGAGAGCTTATTATCTTTGTTTTAGTATCATGCTTATGTATATGATTAGTGAATGACTAAAATTCTTGTTTATATATTTTCTTTTAGTTTAGGAAAAAAGATTATTCCCTCCATCTCATTTATAATGGTCAGTATTTTTTTTCGGGACGTCCTATATAAATTGACCGGTTTCCTTTTTAGGCCAACAATTTTCCTTACACTATTACATCATAATACTATGTAACACTCTCATCCCAAAAACAAAACAACTTTATCACGGTATCAGAATAATAAGATATTCATCAAAAAAACTCCACCAAACACACATTTTATCCCTTATTCCATTTTTCTTGATACCCGTATCGAAAAGAAAGTGGCAATTATAAATGGGACGGAGAGAGTACAAAATTAGATTTTGCTAGAAAAATTTATTTAAAATTTTCGTTTACCTAATATCACTAAATCAAAATTTTATTATTATCCAAATTCTATAGAATGAAATGCAATCACAATAATTAATAAACAAAGGGTTGATATAAATAGTTTATAAGATTCTCACAAAAGCAGAGTAACTTTTGTAGAAGAGGAAATACATCCATATAGCCAGTTTGACTGGGTTGACTACAATAGTTGTCAAGGAACTTAATATTGTCAAATTGTAGCCAAAAATGTGATTTTGGGACAAAAATACCCCTTTCTTTCCTCTTTCTTTCTTCTCCTCCAACTCGTTTTTCTCTCGTTTTTTCTCTTCTGCTTTTTTCTTCTTTCTTCTTTCTTATTTCTTCTTCATTTTTCATACTCTTCTTCCTAGATCTGAACACATCCGCTCTCCGCCGCCGTCGAGCTGCCTCTAGACCGTCCTATTGCCGTCGTCGCCATCTCTGCCGTCGCCGCCCATTCTCTCTCTCTCACTGCCACTCTCTCTCTCTCTCTCTCTCTCGCTGCCACTCTCTCTCTCTCTCTCTCGCTGTTCGTCTACCTCCGCTGCCTCTTTGCCTTCGCCGCCCAGCAGCCGCCGCTATGGAGATGTCGCCATCCCGTCGCCTCCGCCGTCGCACTCCCGTCGCCGCCGTTGAGGTGTGTTGTTGCCGCCGCCGTCGATTGGTTGTAGCTTTTCGTCACCGTCGTTGCCGTTGAGCTTTTTTTGTTACCGTCGCCATTGATTGGTGTTTGTTCACAAGATTCTTCGATTTTGAATTTGCATGCTGGTATGTTGTTTTTATATGTTGCGATTTGTTGTTTTCGTATATGTATTATTACTATTTGTTCATTTCGTACGTGTAAATTATTTTCGTAACATGTTTGTGGCTACTGTGTTTCGAAATTTCTACGTATACAATGTTGCGAATTTTGTAATTCGTAACACTTTATACGAAATGTCGTATATAGTGTTACGTATTATGAAATTCGTAACTGACTGTGCATTTTGTCTCGTTTATTTAATGTTACGAATTTACAATTTCGCAACATGTTTGAGACTGTTTGAATGTTTCGGATCTGAAATTTTGAGGTGTATAATAATGTAGCGAATTGTGAAATTCGTAACTAACTTCTCAACATGTTTGCATAATTGATGTACACATGTTACGAATTTGACAATTCGCAACATCATATACGATTTTCGTATATAGTATTGCTAATTATGAAATTCGTAACTACATTTGCATTTGTATAATTTTATTTGAAGTTACGAAATTAGAATTTCGTAACATGTTTGTGGCTATTTGAATGAATATTTAGTAACTGAATTTTTGAAGTACACATGTTACGAATTTGACAATTCGCAACATAATATACGAATTCCGTATATAGTGTTGCGAATTATGAATTTCGTAACTAACTTTGCATTTTCGTAAGTTACGAAATTCTATTTTCGCAACATGTTTGAGACTTTTTGAAGGTTTCGATTATGAAATTTTATTGTGTATAATGTTGCGAATTTCACAATTCGTAACACAATGTTATTAATTGTGTAGCGAATTGTGAATTTCGTAACTACATTTGCATTTTTGTTCGTTTCTTTGACGTTACGCATTTATAATTTCGCAACATGTTTTTGATGTTACGATTTATTCATTTCGTAACGCTATATGTAATGTAAATCTTACTCCTTTTATGCAGATGAGTCCATCGTGCTTAATTGTTGTGCATGGAGGGCATTGGGATGAGAATATATATGTAGGTGGGAGAAATGAGTATATTCCCATTCCTCCAACGGGTATAAGCTTTCAACAATTTTCGAGCAAGATTGAGGTGCGATTGCAAAAAGATAATAGCATGTATGCATTTGATGTAGATGCTTTAGTTGAGTCACCTACTGGGGAGACTATGAGAATGAAGATAACGGATGACTTTGAGTTGTCTAGTATGTTGGGGTTGTTGGATTTGCCTACGGTATATATCACCGTTTATCCTAGAATGAATGCATGTTCGTCTAGTAGGAAATGTCGAAATACTAATGTTTTGAGTTTGCAAAATAAGATCCAGTGTGAGTTTGATGTTGATAATGAGGAATCCAATTTTGAGAATAATGGTGATGAAATGTATGATAGTAAATCTGATGACATGGATGATGTGTATGATGATTGTGATGATTCAGCTGATTATTGCAGTGGAGGTGAGCATAATGAAGCTAACACAATTATTAATGAGGAAAAGAAGAAAGAGGTTGCACTGTGGATTGTTCCTGGTGCAGCAGAGCAAGCTTCTATTGCATCAGATGATTTCGTCATACCTTTCCAGCCAGTGACAAATGAGCTTGTGATTGGTGGTATCTTTCGTGACAAGTCGGTAATGCAAACAGCTGTTGGGAATTACCACATGAAAAATCATGTGGAGTATGTGACAGAGCGCTCAAGTGGTTCTCGTTATCATCTCATATGTAAATTTGGGGATAGATGTGAATTTGTTATTCGAGCATCTGTGATGGGCAAGGCTTGGCAAATCACTCATTGGAGACCTCACAATTGTGAAATTGATTTGAGATATAATCCTCATCCAAAGGTTTCTTCTAAAGTCGTAGCTGCCGAATTTGTTGAGAATTTAACTGAGGATGGTTTCTTTCTTAGGCCTCGGGATATTCAAGAGAAGTTGTTAAGGGATTATGGTGTTCATGTGACGTACCGAACTGCGTTGGCTGGGAAGAACCATGCAGTAAAACAATCTTACGGTGATGCAAACAAGTCTTTTCAGGTACTTAAGTTTGATATATATATATTTTTTTGGTATGCGTGTTACGAATTTATTAAATCCGTAATGGTGTGTGTTACGAATTTATGACTATGTTTCGTAACATGTTTTAGGAACTTTTTGAATGCTTGGAATCTGGAATTTATAGGTGTATAATGTTGCGAATTTCACAATTCGTAACAAAATTGGTGTATGGTGTTGCTAATAGTGAAATTCGTAACTAACTTTGCATTTTGGTTAGTTGATTTGGTGTTACGAAATTATAATTTCTTAACATGTTTGAGGCTTTTTGAATGTTGCGAATTTCACAATTCGTAATGTCTTGTGTAATGAATTTATGAGTATGTTTGTATTAATGATTGTTTTTTGATACTTTCAGTTACTGCCTACGTACCTCTATATGCTAAATGACTTAAACCCTGGATCGTTGGTGGATCTACAGACATGTGATGATGGTATTTTTCAATTTGTTTTCTTTGCTCTTGGTGCATGTATAAGAGCATTTAGTTCGTGTCGCCCTGTTATTGTGCTTGATGGAACACACTTGAAAGGAAAATACAATGGTATTATGTTTATTGCTGCAACAAAGGATGCTAATGAGCAGATAATTCCTTTGGCTTTTGGGATTGGGGACAAAGAAAATGATTCATCATGGACTTGGTTTCTCAACCAAATTCGTAATGCATTTGGTTGTCCCACCGATCTTTTGATTGTGTCTGATCAGCACTTGAGTATAAAGAATGCAGTGGATTCGGTTTATCCAAGGATCCCCCACGGGTTGTGTTCATTTCATATACAAAGTAACATGAAGAAATGGGGTTATGGCTCTTTTGTGGCTGATATTTTCCACGCTGCAGCAATGGCTTATAAGGATTCTGATTTTGATGAATACATGGTGAATCTGCAACAGACAGCTCCTCGTGCACATGCTAGGGTTATGAATCTTGACCCTATTAGATGGGCTGTATGCAAATGCCCTGTTCGCCGGTACTACTTTGGAACATCAAATGCAGTAGAGGTTTTGAATGCTAGAATAAAATGGGCTAGATCTTTGCCAGTGTGTTCTTTACTTGAGTATGTTCGGAAGATATGTCAGGATTGGTTTTTTAAGCGTCGTACCAGGGCTGCAGCTAGATCCCAAGAGCTATCGGAGTATGCAACCAAGAGGCTAGAGAAATCTATTGAGTTGGGGAGGTATATGAAGGTTGAACCTATTAGTGAGATTAAATACAAGGTCATTTCTGGATCTCACAGCCATATGGTTGATCTTGCTGTTCGAGAGTGTTCGTGTCACGTATTTGATTTTGATCTTATACCTTGTTCTCATGCCGCTGCAGCAATAAGGTGATGTTAGTTCGTTATGAAATTGTGTAGAGTATTGTGTATTTCGTATCATTCCTTGTTACGAATTTGTTGTTTCGTAACATAGGGTATTACGAAATTGTGATATTTCGTAACATTAGTTTTATATGTACAATATTGTCTGGTGTTATTTTGTTGCGAATTGTGAATTTCGTAACTGAAATATTGTTTTTGTTTTTGCAGTTTCGCCAGAAAAGCTCAGTTTCATATGTGCATCGATATTACTCGACTGAGTCTTGGCTTAAAACTTATGCTGGTGAAGTGATGCCGATCCTGGAACAAGATGAATGGTTTGCACCCGACGACGTTGCCTCGAGGGTTGTTGACACCCCTCCTAACCCTAGACAGGCTGGTCGACCAAGAAAGAAGAGGATTCAATTTGGAGATCGTGTGTGCTCTCGATGCCATCGAGGAGGTCATTACCAAAACTCATGCACTACAGTGTTAGAAGATATTACTAGGGATGAGGAAGTGAGTAGCAGTAAATCAAAGACTCGGAAAAAGAAGAAATGTGGGATCTGCGGCGTAGAGGGGCATACTCGTTTAACGTGTCAAGACCCAAATAGATTCGCATGATATTTTTTATTGTTTTATTTATCTTTATTGTTGTATTTTTATGTATTATCGTTGTGGTCTGTTGCGAATTATTGATTCCTTAACGGTTACATTTGTTATTATTATGGATTATCGTTAAACTTAAGTTATGAAATTACATTTTCGCTACATGTTTGAGGATCTTTTTGAATGCTTGCATTCTGGAATTTTTAGGTGCATAATGTTGCAATTTTTGTAATTCGCAACACATTCCGTTTATGGTGTTGCGAAATTTGAAATTCGCAACTAACTTTATCTTTTGTTTCGTTTTAGCGACGTTGCGAAATTATAATTTCGCAACATGTTTGATGCCTTTTTCAATGCTTGGGAATTTATAGGTGGATAATGTTGCGAATTTCGCTTTTCGTAATACAATTTTGTATATGGTGTTGCGAATTGTGAAATTCGCAACTACCTTTGCTTATTCCTTCGTTTATTATCATAGCAATAAAATGATAACAGTTACCTACGTTACGATATAAACAAATCTCAACCAATCATGTTGCGAAAATAATAATTCGATACAATCGATAGAGTTACGAAATTGCAATTTCGTAAACAGCTGCATATCTACCTACCATAAGTGCTACTAAATCTTACAAAATACGAATTGTTTTGAGCAAAATATGTGCAGCTAGCAAAGACAAAAGGTCATACTAAATATTGTTTCAAGAATTATTGTCCAATACCATGGGAATAGCTTGATCCGTGCTGTGAGCAAATATAGTTCGGGCAATGTGGTCGCGATAATGATCATACTCCTCTTCTTTCTTGAAGCATTTTGGCAGCGGGATACTCGATAGGATCTGCTCCACGTACTTCAATGCATAGAGGCCACACTTCACATCCCCTTTTTGTTTGAAGGTATTCTTTGACTTTGGTGGCATACTAAACTCCCATTGTGTTAGAGTTGGTTTTTTTATCCCATGATGCTCGAAGTATCCGATTTCCTTCATTATTTGTGGGATAAGCCTTGCGAGGGGTAGGAAGATGTCCTTCCTATTCGTCAAGTGTTGATCCTCGAATATCCACTGAAATGAATCATACAGCAGAAGTTTTTGCTTCTTGAGATTGATCAGGATGGTCCCCCAATGATCTTTGTAATTGCAAACCCCTACAACCTACAAGGAACATCAATACGAAATGTTTAATTCGTAACATGTACACATGGCAAACTGTTATAAACTACTGATACGAAATGATAAAATCGTAACATGAGAAACAGTAATTTCGTAACATGAAAAAAATTGTAATAGTTTTAATTTAGTTTTACCTTTTCGCAATCGATCCACTTCTTCATGTTTGGGCCCCAATTCGGCTGTAAACCCTCAGCAAATAAGCACAATCTTTCCATCAATTCTGCTGGAACAACCTCTTCAAGTTGAGTGTTGAACAATTTGTGGTTAAACGGTTCATCAAAGTGTTTCTTATCACTGTGTATTTCTTCGAACACCTCATCAATCGCTTCCTATTAACAAATCATAAAAATAATATTACAAACACCAAGTAATAAATCACAGACACATGCCACGAATTTTTAAATTCGTAACACGAGATGATTATTTGTTTGTTACGAAATTATAAGTTACGAAATGACAAATCACAGACACATGATTACATTTATGTTGCGTAATTATAAATTCGTAACACGAAAAGATTTCAGGTATGTTGCGAAGTTATAAATTCGCAACGATAAATAATTTTATTTGTGTTGCGAAATTATAAATTCGTAACACGAAAAGATTTCAGGTATGTATAAATTCGCAACAATAAATGATTTTATTTGTATTGCGAAATTATAAATTCGTAACATAAATCAGAGGCACCTGTTACTAATTTATAAGTTCGTATCAAGGTAAAAACAGATAAAATAAGTGCAATTTACCATGAAGAAACATGATGTGATCGCAATATTGGAGTTGTTATGTTTGAGTCCAGCAAGGGCTGGATCCGAGGTGAGTACAGCGAGGTATGCTTCGATGTGATCCCCGTGGAGCTCTTTTTTGTTGTTCAAGATGTGTTCGAAGAAATCTTTCTCGACATCATAAAGCAATCCAACATTCCTCCTGTTATTTTAAAAGCATATTTACAAAGTAATTTGCATTATTGTTATTAATGTACTAAAGAAATATTTAATAAGGAAACTTACACTCCATTGTCCAAGCTCAAGAAATGTTCGAACATGTCTCTTCCCGGACGTACGTCATTGGGAAGGAATGGACTCCTATGTACGGGTGCTGGAAACTTCCTCCTAACGGGCCTCGTACTCAAGATCACTTTTGGAATTGCACTTACCATAGGATTTGATGGAGTGTGCACCTTTGGAGCGTGTTTTGATAGAACATTGATAGGAGCAGGCAATGTTGGAGGACTACTTGCCACAGGCTTTGATGGGGCATGCACCTTTGGAGTGGGTTTTGATAGAGCATTGATAGGAGCAGGCAATGTTGGAGGACCACTTGCCACCGGCTTGGATGGAGCGTGCACCTTTGGAGAGGGTTTTGATACAGCGTGGATCGGAGCGGGCAATGTTGGAGGAGCTTGACTCAATGGTTCCGACTTGCACACCATTGGATGAATTTCTGTTGGAGGGGGCACAAGCTCGTATTTCGGTGTTATATCATCTAGTTGATCGAAGATGGCATTAATCTGCGTGTCCGATGTTTCAAGCTGCTCACTCGGTACAGCATGTGTCTGGGAGATGATTACAAGATTGTTGCGAAATTATAAATTCGTAACACAAGATGATTATATGTATGTTACGAAATTATAAATTCGTAACACGAGATCTATAGACATCTGTTGCAAATTTAAAATTTCCGAACACGAGATGAATGCAAGTCTGTTGCGAAATAATAAGTTCGTAACACGAAATGGAAATAAAGTTTCGTAGCAATAATACGAATACTTAATAATACAACAACGTTGATACGAATTAGTAAATTCGTATCAATCCTACAAATTGTTTAAATAATGAATACAGCAAATTTGTCCATAAATTAAAAAAACAAAAAGATAGAGATAAAACATCATTGTTTGTCATTTTGTCTTTCTTGTTCGTTTTCTTACCTGTTTGGTCTCCGGCTTGGTGGTGGTAAGGTCTTGCTGCTTCTCTTCACCACTGTTCGAGGGTGGTGACTTTTCAATCTCAATGGAGGGGGAGGCTACTGCTAAATTTGTTGGAAGAGAGGCGGAGGCTGGTGCCATTGATGCCGCTGCTGCTGCCTTTGATGTTGCTGCTGCTGTTGCCATTTCTTCAAGAGGGAGGGCCGTTGATGCCGTTGCTGCTGCTGCTGCTGCTTGCTGTGAGTCTATTCCCTTTTGTGCTTCAACTTCGAGCAGCTTCTTCAGAATATAATCCCTCACAACCTCGACAAGCTGCTGTTGTTGCTCCTTTTGGGATTGCAGTAGTGCTTGAAGCATTTGTTCTTGTTGAGTTTGGAGAATAGCCTCAACCTCTATTCTAGCTCTTGTTGCTGCTATACTCCCGGCATAATCCCCGATCTCCTTGATGAAAGTCTCCCTATCTTCAGCAGATTGGATGTTTGAAGGGAGTAGGTGAGCAGCAGCAGTAGAAGTGGAAGCACCAATTGGGGCAGCAGTGATGGCTTCATCATCATCAAGTGCACGCTTCCTCTTCTTCATATTGTCAGTAGGATCATATTTAAAGGCAAATGGCTTCTTTTCAGGATCCTTAGCAAGAGATTCCAGAATGCAGTCTCCTTTTCCTTTTTGGTGAGCTTCAGTTCCGGGATCAGCACCTACAAAGGAAAGAAGCAACTCTGTAATACTGTTACGAATTTGAAAATTCGACACATAAAATGTTACTGGAAGAAAAGGATCGCAACAACAAATGTTACGAATTTAAAAATTCGCAACAACATATGTTACGAAATTAGAATTTCGCAACACAACAACAAAATCATAACAAAAAGCACTGATACGAAATAATCCAATCGCAACAATTCATTTTGCGAAACTAGAATTTTGTAACATCAGAATATAATAGTAACAGGTAACAATGTTACGAAATTAATAATTCGACACAAACTATAGTGATACGAATTTGCAATTTCGTAGCATGAGTAAAAAATTATAAAACTTTTTTGAAGAAATGCACACAACAAGTGATACTGTTATGAAATAAATAAATCGCAACAAAACTGTTAAGAAATAGAAAATTCGCAACAAAAAGCAACAAGATATGTTGCGAAATTAGAGTTTTGCAACATAATAATTAAATCATAACAATTAGAACTGATACGAAATAAAAAAAAGGAAACAACACATGTTGCGAAACTAGAATTTCGGGACATTAGAATAAATTGAATCTTGTACCTTTGAACTGAAGGTCACCATTCCTTTTGCACTCATATATTTATACCTCAGCATGCGAGGTATAAATTCCTTGCTGTCCTTACCTCCAATCGCCGTCCCAACAGGCGGTATTGCTTCATGTATCCAAGCCTGAAATTTAATTTCTTATTAGTAGCAATTCTAGTGATACGAATTGTTATATTCGTAACAAAAAATAATTTCAGATGATACGAAATGTAGACAATATTTACTAAGAATGCTATTGTGTTCCCTTTCAGATGGTAGAATTTGCAAGGCTGATTTGTCACGACGTCAATCTTCTCAATCAGTATTTGGTAGGCAAGGCTCCCCCATGGGAACTTCTCCCAATCCTCGTCACTCTCCACCAAAGCCCACATCCACAGTGGGACCTTCTCCTTGTTTGGATCCAATCCAAGTACATAAAGACAGCATAAGAGAATCTTCGCCAACTTGAGGTAGTCGGCTTCAGTCCCCTTTACCTCCACCTTTTTCACCTCAAACTTCTTGTTTATGAATTTTGTGCGCACGTGAGAGATTAGCATTTCTTTGCCTCCCATCAGCTTGGTGAAGACTGAACTCTTTGGTATCCGGTGGGGTTGGTATGGATCGAAGTTTGGAGGCGTAGGTCCAAATTTGAGGCCAGAAACCAAGGCAAACTCTACCCGCGAGAATCGAAGAATTAACCCTTGGACCTTGAAAAATAATGTTGTTTCGTCAACCTCCGGATCCGGTTTGACTTGGCGAGAAATCATGAAGTGTAAAGCCTTGCCGGATCTGGACACAAGAGCCGGGAGCTTCATGAATGCCCCAATCGATGATTGCTTCAAAGCGAGAATAGATTTTTTGCCAAAAGTTTCAAGGACTGACGTTATGTCATTCACTGTGCACTCACCACCGGTTAGCATTATCCGGTGGTGCACCGCTGCAAGTCCCTTGCGCTTGAATGTCCATTGGATCTGCAATGAAGAAGGTGAAATTCAGTAATTCAGAAATGAAACAGTTGTTGCGAAATTATAATTTCGCAACGACAACTAAACGAAGTAATAATCAAAGTTCGTTGCGAATTTCACCTTCGCAACACTGTACACCATTTGTGTTGCGAATTGCGAAATTCGCAACATTATGCACATATAAAATCCCAAGCATTCATGAAGTCATCAATTATGTTGCGAAATTGTAATTTCGCAACGACAACTACACAAAGTAATAAACACAGGTGGTTGCGAATTTCAGAATTCGCAACAATGTAAACCATTTGTGTTGCGAATTGAGAATTTCGCAACATTATGCACATAAATTCCAGATTCCAAGTATTAAAAAATGCATCAACATGTTGCGAAATGACAATTTCGCAACGACGAATAAACGAAATAATATGCGATATAAGTTGCGAATTTCATAATTCGCAACACTATACACCATTAGTGTTGCGAATTGCGTAATTCGCAACATTACGCACATATAAATTGCAGATTTCACGGTTGAAAGAGGCATCCAAGATGTTGCGAAATTATAATTTCGAAACAGTTTATGAGAGAAACAAAATCAGATCTAGACATTCAAAGAATTTCTAAGCACAAATCGGAAGAATTTATCAATTCGCATCAAGCCCGGGAGATGAGAAATTCAAATTTTACCTTTTGTTTCTCGTAGAGGTTGACGGATTTGTCATCTTCGCTCGCTTCACTGTCGACGGCGGATTCTTGCTGCTCTTCTTCTTCTCCTTCCTTTTTTTTCCCTTTCTCTTGTCTTGCCTCTCATCCTTCTTTTTCTTCTTCGATGGTTGGATTTTGCCGGTGTCATCGTGCTTTCGTTTTTTCTTCCTCTGTCGTGTTGCACTGTCACCGAAATCTGAGAGATTTTGGTCGCTGGGGATTTCTGTTTCAGAGCCGCCCAAATCGACGGCGACAGCTTCTTTCTCTGCGCCGTCTTCTTCGTCGTCGTCGGGTTCGTCGTCTCCGTCTGCTTCTTCCTCTCCGCCGCCTTGTTCGTCTCCGGCGGCTTCTTCATCTCCGGCGTCTTCTTCTTCATCTATAGTCGGAGAAGTTTGTTCTTCATCTACATGTGGAGGACTTTGTTCTTCTTCCACAGATTTGCTTTCTTCATTCTCAGTAGCCATGGATGGACGGCTGAGGCGGAGGGTTTCTGGCGATGGCTAGGGTTTGGCGGCGGCGCGAGGGGCTGAGGCGGAGGGTGGCGGAAATGAGGTGGAAATGGGGGAGAGAGGGTGGTGGACGGCGGGTTTGTGAATTGGTAGGGTTTGGTGGTGGAGAGGTTTTTTAGAGAGAGAAAGTGAAAATGTGGGAAATGAGGGAAATGGGGATTTTAGAATGGTGGGACACGTTTTTGTTTTGTTTAAAACTGAAAATAACCTCTATAATGTAGTAAGGGTATTTTTGTCCACAAAACACATTTTTGGTTATATTTTTACCATATTATGTTGCTTGACATATATTGTAATCTAAGGGGGGATTTTGCTATATGGGTGCATCACTCTTTGTAGAATATGGTCTTGAACTTTTGTAAAATTCTTTTGTAGAATTAATTTACCGTATAGTTTAAACTAAAACATTTCTGTAGTCAAAGAAATAATTTTCCTAAGTTATTTTGAAAGTATACATTAACCAATATATTTAATTAGTATTGACTCCTTAAAATATCTTAACCCTAATTAATTGTTCAAATGAAATTCTAAACCACCTTAATTAAAACTTAAGTTTGACTTTCCATCAATCAAAGAAAAAAACTTGAATTGACTCCTCCCAGGAGAAAAGGAAAATAAATTAAAGAAAATGAAATGAGAAAACTCTTACAGGTTTAATCACAAAATATTTGAATAATAATGTCAAACAAACGTCATTAAAACTTATTAATCATCTTATACGTACACTTGCGCGTCCTATAATGTTTTTGACTTCGCCTTCATGAATTTATTGTTGAACTTTTGTAAAATTTGGTCTTGAACTTTAGTATAATAGACGATTCAACTTCAAGAATTTATTGTTGTGAAGTATACTATTCAATTTGTATAATTGAGACAGGATACAGTCATATTTTGGTATTCAGTCAAATGATAGTGAAATAAAATTAGTCTACATTGAAATGTGATGCACATATAAAATAATTCCAAGTTATTATATAGTTTTCCAGATTTTATATGTGCATCACATTTATATATATATATATATATATATATATATATATAGAATATCATGTGATATAGTCAATATGAGCATTGAAATATAAATTATAGTCCACCCTCTTCATAAATATGAATTATGGCCATTTTTTTAAACTTAGGACCTAAATACCATTTTCCTTCTTCTATTTGTGATCCATCACTTCTTGACCTATTTTATTGACACTTAATTCCCTTTTCAAATTTTTTCTTTCTTTTTTTTTTTGTTTTTTTTAAATCTTCCAGTTTTTTTCTTTCTTTCTGTTTTTTTTTGTTTATTTTTCAGTTTTTTTTTTAGATTTTTTTTTAATTTCCAATTTTTTGTTTGCCTCTTCGTTTTTTTGTTTTCCGCTTCTTCTTCGGTCAAGATTCGAGTGAGGGAAGCCGAAGGCCTCGGAGCGAGCCGAAGAATCTAAATTGTTGGCCGACGATTATCTTTATATTAGTAATCGGAGCGAAAGCGGAGCTGTACAATCGGAGCCGAAGGCGGAGCCGCAAAATCGGCGCAATATAACATGGAATAATTGGAATGTTTGTCCCAAGAGTACCATGTGATAACTTGGAACATCTGGAACTAATTCGACAATTCGTCCCAATTGTACCAAATCTGGAACAATTGGCACTAATAAGGCTAAATTTGTACCAGAAGTACTAGAACAGTTGGTACTAATATGACTAAATTTGTACCAGAAGTACCAACTGCCTCATATGAGCATTATAATATTGCATTCACACTATACTAAACATTCTCTTTATATTTAATATCTTTTTTCTTAGTTCTCGTGTCCATATGAGCTAGGTCATATTTGGCGGTACGGGGAGCATAAATTTATTGAAAAGAATTATAAATTTATTCGTAAAGTTATGCACGGATATCGAATTTCTTTGTTGTCCGAATTATCTGTCGAGTGAAACACGCCTGATTTTGAGCGATTTACACATACACCTACTCGTTTTGTCTGAAATCAAGTCAAATGTCAAACCTGCAATTCTTCTTGAGTTAAAACATTAATTTACTAAAATGTTCGACGGAGATATTTCACACTTGGTAAGTATGCGGATGTTGCTTGTCAACCATGCAATAACGTCGGCACACATTTTCATCTTTTTAGTTAACTAGATATTTGAACTATATTACATCGGTCACAGTAAACAAACTATATTATCAAGCAAGACGAGGTACGGCTTCTTCAAACAACTTTTTATTGGACGATTTGGGAAAATATGAATTGTAGCGTTGTCGCGTGTCAAATAATTATATATGGCAAATATTTGGGTGAGATGGGTCTCATAATGTAGATCGGATCGATCCTGTGATTTGAGTTGGACTTCAATTGACCCTATCAAATATGTTAATTTTTTTTTCAAATTTTATTTTTCAGGGTCAGATCATATGCAGTTATGCACTACATCGTATAATGACATTCACTACTAAGTATATTGAGATGCGTTAATTTTTAATTTTTATTAAACAAAATTCCCCTATATTTTTGAAGAGTAATGATATTTGGACACAGTGTGGCCAACCACACATATGAAAAAAAAAAAGTTGACTGTAAAAATGAAAATAATCACATTTCTGCCTAGGATCCCAGTTAGAGTATATTTTCATTTTCAAAACCTATATTACCATTTTTAGCACGTGTGGCTGACCACAGTGTGTCCGAATATCATTACTCATTTTTGAGATGCACCACATATTGTATTCATATGCACTAGGGGTGTGCAAGGTTCAAACCGAACCGAAGGGTTTTGGTCGGTTCGATCACGGTTTCAAAAATTTTTATCGGCCGAGCACCGAACCGACCGAAATAATATTAATATTTATATATATTTATAATATACTCCCTCCGTCCATGAATCATATCCCCATTTAGGTTCCGACACGGAAAATAAGAAAGCTGATAAAGTTGTTTTGAGTTGGGTAAAAGTTAGAATGTAGGGGTAGTAGGATAATGACAAAAAAATAATGGTAATGACAAAAAAGATGTGGTATTGACAAAAAAGAGGTGGTATTGACCAAAAAGTGAGAATAAAGTTGTTGTGATGATCAAAAAGTAGGAATAAAGTTGTTGTTAGGTGGGACCACCGATGACAAATGATAGTAAATAAAGGAAAAGTAGGAAGATATAGTTGTATAAAAAGGTAAGTAGGGATTTGATTCATGAACAAAAAAATGTGGGTAAGTAAGAATTTAATTCGTGGACGGAGGGAGTAATTAATAACCCTACCCTCTTTACCCAACCTACCATCCCTCTCTCCCGCTCACCCAACACTCCAACCAGCCGTCCCTCTCTCTCCCCCTCACCCAACACTCCACAGTTTATTTCATCCACAATCCACACCCATCCCTCAAATCAGAACCACTGTCACCATCCACCACTCCACCTCGACGCCTTTCTCTCACTAGATTATTTTCCACCGGAGGCAGTGCCCTTTTCTCACCGGATTATTTTTCCACCGGCCTTCCCCGACGTGGTGACGCCCTTGTCCCACTGTCCTTCCTGATGCACTTTGGATGAAGTTTTGAATGAAGTTTGTGGTGTGTTTTTGAGGAATAATTATTATGTTTTGAATTTTGTTGATCTGTAGGAAATTCAAATTAGTAAAACAATTATTCTCCATTTGCTGCTTCAAATATTATTACACGTGTAGATGAGAATGTTGAGAAGGGTACCTCTATTTTTGAAGATAATGGCGGTATCTTAATAATAGAGTCGTTAGCTCAGCTGCCGGAATAAGCTTTCGAGTAATATAAGCCTATGTTCTATCTGCATAAAAGGGTCTTCTTTTTCTTTCTCATTTCAATTCGGTGCCCGACCGAACCGACCGAATTTTTCGGTTGGTTTTTGGTTCGGTCCAAAAAGTTTATTCGGTTCGGTTCAGTTCTGAATTTTTTACTCGGTTCGGTCCTCGGTTTGTAAGAATTTGACCGGTCGGTTCGACCGACCGATGCACACCCCTAATATGCACCACCATTTATAATGAGATGCACAATCATAGGGTCATATTTTTTTTTGCCTCTTCGATTTTTTGTTTGTCTCTTCTTCTTTTGTCAAGAGTAGAGCGAGGGGAGCCGAAAGATCCAAATTGTTGCCACTAAGATTATCTTTATATTAGTAATCGGAGCCGAAGGCGCAGCCGAAAATCTGGTAAAAAAAAATGGTACATCTCAATATTCTTAATTGTGCATCTTATTATACAGTTTAGTGCATATAAATTGCATGTGCCACGCGCGGTCTCGCTGAAGACTTACTCATTATATATATAACTTTAGAATCGGGTTTGTGCATTAACTTACTGTATTTTGTGCATCACGTACGTGATATTTATGTTGGTTCCTACGAACTCATATAAAGATGAGTTACTACCAGATCCACACCCTATGTGTGTGTGTGTGTGTGTGTATCTATATATATATATATATATTGTTAGAGCATTTACAGCAAGGGTCTAGTAAGACCTAGGTCTAAGCACTGGGAAACGTGATTTTAATGATTGGTGGTGTTGAGTTAGACATAGGTTGATTTCTCCACATCAATGGGGTTGAGTAAGACCTAGGTCTAAGCACTGGGAAACGTGATTTTAATGATTGAATAGATTTTATTTTGTTATTTTTTTTATTTGTAATAAATTTTATAAAAATTAACTTAATTAAATTCAGAAATTAATAAATGACAATTTTATTGAATTTAAAAAAAACTACAACATACACTAATTAAAAAAAAATACAATAACAAAAAACTACTTCATTACAATAATTTAAAAAAAAAAAAAAAAGACAACTACTCCTCCCAATTGAATTTCCTTGCAAGTTTGCGGCGAACATTTTCGTACCTCGCCTTTTGCTCGGGATTCATATGCGACGTGTCGGCAATATAGATATTCAGAAGCCCGACGCAGGTGAAAATCCCGGCGACTGCGAAAAGCCATATGACGGAGGGACTTGGGAGAAGCCGGACGACTGATGAAATCCAGCCGAAGGGGGGAATTGGCCGTACCCATGCAGCTGTGAGAACTGCGAGAACCCAGTGGCCGGAGGGAATGCAGAGAAACCCGGCGTAGGGGAAAAAGCACCAAACCCTGCAGGGGCCGAGTATTGGCCGAAACCTGGAATTGATGAGAACCCGGAGCTTGGATTCGCCGGATTGGGAGGGGGATTCGCCGGATTTGGAAATTGGTTCGGTGGGATTGAACCAAAAGTTTGCGAATACCACGAATTAAACTGATCGTCGGCCATTTTTTTGCACAAAATATGATGTGAAAGAGTAAGTTTTTTTGTAGGGAAGATTGGATGAAGAAAGAAATTTTTTGGTGTGTAGAATGAATGAGTTGAAGGGATATATATAGTGAAAAAATGGGATGTAGCCGTTGGAGTGTATTTAATTTTGTTAATATTATTTTTTTTTCAAAAAATTAAAAAAAAAAATGGACTAATGGGGACACGCCACGTGTCCCCATTTTTTGACGTGGCGGAGTCGAGGGAGGGATCGAACGATCGACCTTGCACTCGACACCACCATCGACACAGGGGGTGTCGATCCCCCCACAGCAGCTTCGACACAGGGTGTGTCGATGTGGGGGGTGTGTCGAGCGGCATCGACACCGGATCGACACCCCCTCCACGAAGCCCGCTGTAAGTGCTCTTATGTCGGCCAAAAATATTCTAAAAGTAGTAATTTACTTTCTAGATTAGAAATAGCCTTATCTAGCCTTCTAGCTTATCTTTCTATTTTTATCTTTGTCGGCCATATGGCAAAAGTCAGTAATAATGTTTGTAATAGTATTAGTATGAACACCTATATAAAAGAACTTAGCTCTTTGTTGTAAGACACACAACACCACACACATAACACCTTTGAAGCAATGAAGAAAATGTTCTTCTAAATTCTCTCCGTCTTAGTTTCTAGCTAATAGTTAAGTCTTCCTAGTTCATATAATATATCCCAATAAAAAAAAAATTTGTTAATTTTATTTCCGCTGTGCATACTTCTATCTCGATCTAACTAACATAGATAGCTGCCCGTTCGGGAAGCATTCTTGTTGTAAGATCTCTTCTTCTCTTCTCTCATTATGTGGATTAACGTGTATCCCTAAAAAACACGCAGTCGAAGTTTGTCCCAATTTTGTAAATTTCGGGCTACCTTCTGAACTTGATGTCTTCATTGGGAAAATATCTGTAGAAATTTTTTCTTTTCCTTTTGGTCTGATAACTTTCTTATTATTCATGACCTGTATTAAAATATTTAAAAATATTACGAGAAAGTAAATCAGCAAGATTATTATCTTTTCTGTTGGGAAATTTATTAAAGTTTTGATTGATTCCAAAACCAACTGACCCCAACCGAGTAGTTGTTGCCAGATCCTAATGTTAGTAGTTAGGCTCGCTGCTTGAGCATTGTTAAGATTTTATCTTTACAGGACTCCAGCTGAAGACGGCAACAAGGCTTCACTCTGATAGAAAATCAATTGTAAGAAAGACAACTGAGCGTTCATCAGATGAGAATTAAAAAGCAGGAAGATGCCAAAGTCAACTAAGGAAGATGCAAGAGAACATCAGTTGTAAGTAAGACAACTGAGAGTTCGGAGCCAACTGATCAGATACAAGAAAGACAACTGAGCGTTCAGTTTCAGAACATCAGTTGTAGGACTCGAACCAAGAAGATCAACAGCATGAAGTTGAAGTCAGCTGATAGTTCAACTGTTAGCATTCAGATAGAACATCAGCTGAAGATCAAGTCAGATGAAGATCGAAACTCTCAACCGACCATCCTTTGTTGAAAGACTAATGCTGAGATTTGAAATTCAAACAAGGAAGTCATGTGAAGGTTTGACTCTCTGTCATTACCTCATTTGGCCCAACACAAGACTGTCTCAGATGGAAAGAGAAGCATGCAGTTGCCAAATCCGGAAAGTCTGCAGAGATGAGAGACAAGCCATCGCTTTCAAAGAACAGAGATCAACAGCTCTTCCAATGGCTAGTTGATTCTCTCCGCCTATAAATAGAGGCCTTCATTCATTCACCAAGACTACGAGAACGAGACAAACAAGTGTGAGAAGAGATATACAAGCGAAAGAACAACTTCATTCCTCACTCAAGCAAAACCTCTAAGAACATCATTGTTGAGATTTCTAGAGTAGTAGATTCTGTCTTTGTGGTTTTTGATCCAACCTTGAGAACATCACTAGTTGAGAGTTCGTAGAGTGTTAGATCATAGCTCACTTCTTGTTCGAGCTATTAGTTAGAAACCCACACTTTCACACACCTGAAAAGGTTGTTAGGACCCTATTCTTCCCGTAACTGAGTAGATAGGTTGATTAGTACCCGTAAATAATCTGTAAGGTTGATAAGTACCCGTAAACTTATCTCAACGGTTGCAAAGCCCGTGTAAGCTTTGTGGTTTGTCCAGAAGAACTTGGACTGAGTTGTGTGGACTCACAACTCCCTGTGGACGTAGGAGTTATCTCCGAACCATATAAATCTTTGTGTGTTGTGTTTATTTTCCAGTTATCTTATTACATATTCAACTGACCAACTAATCAGCATACAAACTGCATTCTTCCATATCAACTGTCTTGGTTATTGACCAACCTTGCACTTAAGCGTGAGTTAATTTTTATACGAGTTATTTTCCACCACATTCCGCACAGCACTTCACTTCCAACTGAGTGTTTCTTACTCAGTTGTGAATCCAACTGAGTTGCTCTACTCGGTTGTGTTATTTTTAGGGGGTTGTTTTTAAAAAATCTTTACTGGTGTATTCCCCGCCCCCATACACCAGAACTCGTATCGGGACCATCAAGTGGTATCAGAGCAGTGGTTCAAAAGACTGCTGACTCTGTTTCACGAGGTGTGAATTCGAGGTGTTTTCTTCAGTGGTCAACTGAACAGATCTCTTTATCACGCTAGTGCATATCTGCTTGCATTTTTCTTCTGTTGTTGTGTGCAGATGGATGTTAAAGACAAGATCGTGGTCATGTTCTCGGTTGTGAACTATACATCCTGGAGAACTCGGATGAAGAAGATCCTACTGTCAAAGCATCATCGAATGCAACAAGTACTCACATCCGGACCGATCATCATTAGAGAGAGAGTCACTCGCACTCCTACAAATCCCAACAATGGGGATGCAACTGTGGAGTTAGTGGAGAAGAAGCCAGAAGACTTCACTCCGGAGGAAGCCAAAGTGAGCCTGTTGGACATCTGGGCTCAGAGCACAATCATGTCCACAGTTGGACAAGACTATCTTCCTTGGATAGAAGAGTGCGAAACCGCTAAAGAGATGTGGGATATCTTGGCATCTCTGAGTGAAGAAAGCGACGAAACAAAGGAGAACAAGTTCTCACATGCCTGTCAAGACTTCGACAACTTTTGTCTGAAAACTGATGAAACCATTGATCAGTTAGAGCTCCGGTTCATGGACATCATCAGAAGGATCCAGTCCATCCGAAGAGGAAAATACACTTTGAGAGAAATCAACCTCAAAGTATTACAAGCTCTACCAGCTGAGTGGGATACCTTCACCAATATGCATGAGAGCCGAGCTGACCTTGGTGAGATGGGAACTGAAAGATTGTTCTCAATTCTGAAGGGAAATGAGTACAAGGTGAACCGACGAAGGTCAACTCAGTCCTCGGTTCAGACGAGTCGACATGAGGTTGTTGGTTCAGCCACAAAATCAGTAGCACTCCGAGCTGACTATTCAAAGCCGCGAACATCAAGGCCAACATGATCTGCGGACACAGCTACGAAGGAGCCAAGCAGAGAAGAGTTGCAACAGAATATAGCCGCCCTGTCAAAGAAGCTAGCTGACATGGACACTCGGTTCGGAAAATACAAGAGGTTCTACAAATCTAACCGAACTCGAGACAACTCAAAGCCTGTGAACAACGGTTGCTTTGAATGCGGCAAGGAGGGACATTTCAAAGCAGATTGTCCAGACCTCTCGAAGAAAGAGAGAGAAGCGTTGAGGGCCAAGCAAACTGGAAAGAACAAGGCCATGGTTCCAGAAGAAGCAGCTGACGACATGGACATCTTCACTGACACTGAAGATGAGGATGAGCTGACTTCCACCAATAACGCTATTGGTCAGGATCAATGCCTCATGGCACTTGGAACCGACCAGGATGATACTGAGGTACACTCTAGTCCTGCTAATTTAAATTCTTCCAATATTTCTAACATGCAAGAAACACTGGATGAAGAGTTGGAACCCTCCTGGAGTGACTTTCAAGAACTCAGTGAGGAACTACATCAGCAATCGGTTGAGTTTAAGAGTCTTCAAGAACAGTTCGCCAAACTTGAAGAATCCTTAACCGAAAAGGACGATCTGATTAAGAGTCAAACTGAAGAGATAGATAATTTCAAAAGTCAACTGAATGCGGTCAACCGAACTAATGCTCCAACCGACGAGGAGTTGACGAAGCAGATCAAGGAGCAGCAAGATCATTTGAACAAGCAAGAGGCTCAGATCGACCAGCTGATAAAGAAGTCAGACGGACAGACCGAGCATATAGTTGTTCTCCTCAAGGAGTTGCAAACTGAGAAGGAAAATTTAATAAAGCTATATTAGTCATCCAAGATCATCGAGAATCTCATCAGTTACAGCCGACAGATGGATGACGTGTCAGGACTCAGTTACGATGTGATCAAGGATACTGGAATTCCTCCAGCAACCTTCATCAAAGCAGTGGAGGTCAAGGTTGTCGAACCTAACACAGGTGAGTCTGAATCTCCCTAAAGTACCTCCACTTCTCAGCAAGCTCAACCGACTAAGGAAACTTCAACTGAGAAAGAAAAAGGAGCAGTGGATGGAGAACAGAACATTCCATCGGTTGGGACATCAACCGAGGGGGAATGTTCCAAGAGTCAGAAGAGGAATCAGAGGCGTCGGAGATACAATCAAAACCAAACTCAGAACCGACCTCTGAACCGACTTCAGAGCCAACATCAGAAAGAATGGAACCGACCGCAGAACCGAAAAGGATCCAACCATCTGAATCAACAGCGGTACCATCATCAGTTCAACTTGAGGTTCCAACTGAGTCAACCGATGAGGAACAGTTCGAACAGCTGGAGATATTCATGCCACAACATGAACCAACAACAGGGTATGAACAACTATAGACAACATTCAGGGAGTTGGAATCAGAATCAGCCACAAAGATTCCAACATGGCGTCCGACCTCATCGACAAATCTAACAGGATAAGAATCGCCATCAAAACAGGGGGAAAGCCTCTCCTCCTAAAGCTCACAATGGGAGAAATCCATCTCCTCCCAAGAAACTGAACATCACTACTAACAACAAGCCTAAGGATAACCAAGGTGTTGTTATAGTTGATGATGAAGGGAAAGTGATCTGGAATGATAAATCTATCCGAGTATACAGGGAAAAACGACCCACAATTCAAGGGGGAACTGGTTCTAACCCTCCAGGACCCAACTAAAATTGGGGACCTAAGCGAATTTCTCTTTGCAGGTACAGGAGAAACAGTTGAGGATGAATAAAGCATCACGAACCATGTGGGTGATGGATAGTGGATGCTCGAAACACATGACAAATCTGAAGGATTTGCTTGGGAGTTTCGTGGAGAAAGAAGGACCTTCAGTTACCTTTGGTGACAACTCAAAAGGTCACACCAGAGGCTACGGTACCCTTGAAACCAATCACGTGTCGATTTCTAATGTTTCATATGTTGATGGATTGAAGCATAACTTGCTCTCCATCAGCCAATTCTGTAATAATGGTTTCTCTGTCAAGTTTGATGCACAGGGTTGCAGGGTTAAAAATGTCGGAACAAAGCAGGTCATATTGTTGGGAAATCGATCGCCAACCAGAAATGTCTACTATGCTGACTGGAACAGTAGTCCTCCTGACACCTGCCTGTTATCAAAGAGCAGTTTAGATGTGAGCTGGCTGTGGCACAAAAGGCTCAACCATCTGAATTTCAAGACTATGACCCGACTTGCCAGACAAGAACATGCAAAAGGCATACCAAACCGAGTGTTTTCAACAACACATATCTGCAGTGCATGCCAGTTGGGAAAGCTCGCTAGATCCTCCTTCCGGTTGAAAACAACTCCTTCAACCGACCGAGTGTTACAGTTGATCCATATGGATCTCTTCGGGCCAGTTACACAAAAGAGCATGAATGGTAACGAGTATACCCTTGTTGTTACTGATGATTATTCTAGGTATACGTGGACCATTTTCATGCGTCACAAGAGTGAAACTCGAGATGAGCTACCCAAGCTGATGGATCGGATATCGAACCAACAAGAGATGAAAATTATTTCCATCCGATCAGATCGTGGAACCGAGTTTCTAAATGAAACCATCATCGAGTACTGCGAGAAGCATGGAATTACTCATCAAACATCAGCTGCGCGTACTCCGCAATAGAATGGAGTAGCCGAGAGAAGGAACCGAACGCTGAAAGATGCAGCTACATCCATGTTGACAAGCTCAGCTCTGCCAAAGAGATTTTGGGCTGAGGACATCAACACAGCCTGCTACACCCAGAACTGGTCTCTTCTGACCAAGCAGTTGGGAAAGACACCATACGAGCTATGGAGACGCAGGAAGCCTGATATTTCATATTTTCGCGTTTTTGGTTCTAAATGTTATATTCACAACAATGGGAAGACTCAGTTGAAAACTTTTGATGTCAAGGCTTCGAAAGACATATTTCTCGGATATGCCGCTCGAATCGAGGCTTATAGAGTTTTCAACAATAGCTCTCGTGTTGTGGAGATAACACCTCATGTTAGTTTTGATGAATCTACTTTTGAGTGCAGGGAACATGCTAAAGGACAACAAGCTGATCCACAAGTTCCACCTGTTCTCACCAGATCGCAGGCACTAAGGAAAAAGAATCTAGCTGAACCATTGGTATGGGCAACCGAGGATGATGATCCTTACTCCTTTGAAGATGAATGCGAGGACCCCAACTCATCTCAAGGGGGAACTCCAGCTGATGTCACTCCAACTGCATCAGCATCCGAAGCCCAACCAAGCCCGATTCAAAATATTGTCAATGTTGAGGATCCAGACTCAACAGCTGATCAATCACCAGTTCTGAAGATTCCAGCATCTCCTACGGCTCAGGATTCACCATCAGTTGAAATCCTGGAACAACCACTGTTGGAAGAAGAAGGAAGACGCAACCGAAGATGGTATGAAGATCATTCCACTAACAACATCATCGGGGATCCAACCGAAGGTGTGCGTACAAGGAGCAGAGTTGCCAATCCAGATTCGACTGAGGAAGATTCCAACACTTACGCTCAATATGCTGAGGAGCTGGCAGTTCTTGAGGAGTTCGAGCAAGCAGGAGATGTTGTCATGATATCTTGCTTCGTAGCTGATGTGCCAGAACCGAAGAATGTTGTGGAAGCTCTCAACTGTGTTCACTGGACAACAACCATGCAAGAAGAACTGAACGAATTTCTACGCAACTGTGTATGGGAGTTGGTAGAAAGACCAAATGGTGTCAAAGTCATTGGATTAAAATGGATTTTCAAGAACAAGAGAGATGCCATTGGATTCATAGTGAGGAATAAGGCAAGGTTGGTAGCTCAGGGTTATTGCCAACAAGAAGGAATTGATTTTGAGGACTCATTCGCACCAGTTGCAAGGCTGGAAGCCATCCGAATCTTTCTAGCCTATGCCGCATTTCACAAGTTCAAGGTCTATCAGATGGATGTGAAGTGTGCCTTCCTTAACGGTGATATCAAGAAAGATGTATATGTTGAATAGCCTCCTGATTTTGAGACTGGAGATGGAAGAGTACAAGTTGAAGAAAGCAATCTATGGATTGAAGCAAGCACCCAGGGCTTGGTATGACACTCTTTGTGGTTTTCTTCTGAACTCGGGATTCAAACGAGGGTTAGTTGACAAAACACTGTTGACCATCAAAGTTGGAGAAGATATACTTGTTGTGCAAATCTACGTCGACGACATCATATTCGGTTCCAAGTCAGAGGAGCTGTGTGAAAAATTCTCAAATTTCATGAATTATTTTCTTGGACTACAAGAGAAGATCGAGATGTCGATGATGGGGGAGATGAATTATTTTTTTGGACTACAAGTGAAGCAGTCGCCAAAAGGGATTTTCATTAATCAGTCCAAGTATACAAAGGAGCTCATCACCAAGTTCGGATTGCAGACAAGTAAAACCACAAGGATTCCGATGAATACTAACTGGAAGATTGAACCTGAAACTGAGGGAAAGCTCGTGGATGCCAGTAAGTATAGAGGGATCATCGGTTCTTTGCTATATCTAACCACCAGTCGGCCAGAAATATCTTATGCGGTTGGAGTGTGTGCTCGATTCCAAGTTCAACCGAAGGAAGCACACATGTTGGCAGCAAAGAACATCATCAAGTATCTGAAGGGTACAATTAATGTTGGGTTGTGGTATCCAACCGACGACAACATCCAACTGACCGGATACTCAGATGCAGATCTAGCCGGAGATCGGTTGGACAGGAAGTCCACATCTGGACACTATCAGTTCATGGAAAGCAAGCTAGTTTCGTGATTCTCCAAGAAACAAGCATGTGTTGCCACTTCTACAACCGAGTCAGAGTATATGGCTGCCGGTAGTTGTTGCATGCAGGTGTTGTGGCTCAAGCAACAATTGCGAGACTATGAAGTAGCAACTGGACAGGTTCCCATTCCTTGTGATAGTTCAAGTGCCATTGCTATCTCTTTGAATCCTGTTCACCATTCTCGGACGAAGCACATCGACATCCGACATCATTTTATCCGAGATCATATTGAGAAGAAGGATGTTTCCATGGAGAAAGTTCCAATTGAGATTCAGAGAGCAGATATCTTCACCAAACCTCTAGCCGAAGCGCGGTTCAAAATGCTATGTGATCTACTTGGATTGTTGGATCCATCAGATGAGGAACCAGCTGAGGTGAAGAGATAGATATCCATCTGAGGGGGAAGCTCAGATGAAGGGGAAATCTTAGATGCGGATTGCCAACCGACGACATCAGACGTCAGCTGAACAGACGAACTCGAGTCAGCTGATGGTATGCCGCAACATTGGATCAGACGTCAGCTGAACAGACGAACTCGAGTCAGCTGATGGTATATCGCAACAGGTGAACACACCTGATTCCGACATCAGCTGGTAGGTAACATTTATGGCTGAAGGTGTTATGATCTTAAATGAAAATGTTTGAAATAAATTCAAACATTCATGAACATGTCAGTTACATTAAAATAGCCATCATACCGCATTTAATGTAAAGTACGGCTGAACATCAATAGCCTACTTTATAGTGCGACTGGGCTGACATGAAAAACAGTTTACCTTCTCACGCGCTGGTTGGAACTCGGTTCGTGACGTCAAGTCAAAGCTAGTCAACAGTCGCGTAATCTCAGCTGTTGATGGATTCGCGCCATTCAACCCTAGCCGTCGATTTCAACCGAGCCTAAAACCTATAAAAGGCGGGAAATCAGGAAGTGATCTCTTACCTTCCTCATTCATGTTTATCTGCAATAACTGTTCACTTTCGTCTCCATTTTGTCTAACCGTTTTCTGCAAAGTTTGTTTCCTTCCTTCTTATATATATCTTCTCAGACTCACTAAATGGCACCCAAAGGAAAGAAAATGGCTTCTTCCGGACCCTCCCTAGTCCCCACATCTTATGAAGAATCATTCGACTTGCTGGTATCAAAGATTCATTTCGAGCAAATTTTATCAGACGAAGAACTGGAGTCGCCGGTGTTGTCTCCCCTAGCCAATAATCTCAGAGAAAACGGCCTACTGGAATGGGCGAAGCTTTTCCCCTCCCACCTGCTCAGGCGCCAGGTCGGAGAGTTCTACGTTAATCTGCAATCGCCCATCGACAGCAGAGATGACATCATTACAGAGGTTTCATGCCGACAACGCCACGTTCCGGCCAGGACGATTCGCCGTGTCTCCGTCCCCATTGCAGTTTCCGATTTCCTTCGCCAAGTCATTCCGGCGAATCATTCTGCTACAGACACTCTTGAGAATATAACCGACACGGAAGCCGATGAGTTTCTGGAGAATGCTCTCATCACTCTGGAGAAGTTGAAGAGCAATATGCAGAGGACGAAGTTGAAGCCGGAGCATCGACTTTTGTTCGATGTAGTCTCCAAGGTCGTGTTCGATTATAGTGGTGCTTTTGGAGACATCAGTCAACCGAAGCTCAAGCAATTGATTGCTTTGGAGCACAGACACAAGCACAACGTCGACAGGTTCAAGTATTTTGAACACCAGCTGACTGTGGAGAGGCAGAAGATCTCCGAGACCACAACTGATTCCGGGGAGAAGTTGTTGAGTGTCAAGAGAACTCTCAACTTCGGTTGCAAAATCTCCGCTCTGATCCTGCTAGCAACCAAGGGTCAGAACATGGTCTGGGAGGACTGCGAGGAGACCCCCGTGAAGAAGTTGATGTTGTTCCCAACAACAAAGAAAGCTCAAGAGGTGATTAGGAGTGTTTATACTCCTAAGGAGAAGAAGGATGTTGGGAAGACAGCTGAGGCAAAGGATACAGCTGAAGAGGTACCAGCTGTCAGCCGCCCTACAAAATCGAAAGCTGCTTGCCGACAACGAGCTGAGTCGGAGAAGGAAAAAGCTGAGGAGCCTGCCAAGAAGAAGCTGAGAGTTCGCTTCAAGAAGACGGTGGCAGCACCAGCTGAGGATATTCCAGCTGAGGAGCCAGCTGCTGATGTACCAGCTGAGGATGTTTCAGCTGAGGAGCCAGCTGCTGATGTGCCAGCTGAGGATGTGCCAGCTGAGGAGGAGGTACCAGCTGTGGAGGCGCTAGCTGAGACGGCACCAGCTGAGGAGCCATCCGAGTCGAGCCACTCAGATGAGGCAGCTGCCTTCGAGATCGTTCCTCGCGCTGCTGATGAGGCTGATGGGATGGAAACGGACCTGACCTCGGATGCTTCTTACTCCTCTGAGGAAATTGAAGACATTCCCACCTCCCCCACGGCAGGAGCTGATGCCGTACCACCACAAGAGCCTCTCGTTCTCACAACCGACTCATAGCCAGAGATTCCGAGCTCATTGCTCGATGCCAACATTGAGACCATCTCTTCGGCCAATGTTGATGAACCGGTTGATACCCCACTCACCACAGAATCCAATATTACGAGCTCCCAGCTCGATGCCAATGTTGAGACCGCCTCTTTAGCCAACATCGATGAAACTTTTGAACCATTGCCATATGAAAATCTTTTTCCCTCTCCAATCGATGAAGAAGCTGATCGTCAAGTTGTCGCAATGGAGTATGAAGGCAAGGTGGCCTATTGTTTCCAGAAGCTGATCGGGATGTTCCCTGAAGCGCGCGACATGCCAATTTTTGCTACGCTTGGGACCCAGCTGCTGTACCAGTTCAACCTAATCTTCAGTCACTGGTATGTGAAGGAAGATACTGTAAGAGTACACAGCTGGAACCAGCTGAAGGCGGACGAGTCACGCATCCGAGATTACTTCAACTACACTAATCTGGAGGTGGCCTACAACAACAAGGTTGCGCTGCTCACGCGTCGTCTGGACCTAAGCAAGGGGGAAGGCACAGATACCCGGGAGACGGCTAGACAAGAATGTATTGACTTCCTCGACAACATGCTAATCAAGTCAGCTGAGTTCCTTAATGATCTGAACACAGCCGCCGCCGCAGCGAAGGAAGAAGAAGAGGAGCTTCAACTGTACCTGGCCAACCGTCAAGCCATGGTTACAGTTGAGCAGCCAACTCTGATTGAACACCAAGCTCCAACTGATCAGCCAGCGCCCTCAACTGAAGACATTTGCGAGCTGATAGCTGAGAGGGTGAACCAGCTGAGGACGGAGATGCTTGCCAACTTCCAGCAAAACAAAGAAGATCAGCTGAGGATGTTGGAAGCACAAGAGGAGAAGAACAAGAAGCTGGTGGAGGAGAATGTTTCACTGAAGATAAAGCTGGATGAATTCTCCTCCTCCACCAGCCAGGACATATCTGATCTGAAATCAACAGTTCTGGGGATCAAGTCTGAGCTGAATGTCTTCAAGTCCATTTCTGACTCCAACCTCGCCAAATCCCAACAGACTCAAGACCTAGAATGGGAGTCTCGGTTCGAGTCAAGATGGGCTGAGTTTGTTGCTTTTCAAACTGAGGTCATTGAAAACCTCGCTGCTCTGAAGAAAGCCGAACAAGAATGCCTTGACTCTGAACTGGCGAAAAAGGTTGAGGTAGAGTGCGCGATCGATGAACTCTTCAACCGCATCCAACAAGCCGAACAACAACTCACCTCTCTGGATGGATCAGTAGCAAGTCTTGTTGCTGATGCCAAAAAGGGGGAAGATAAAAAGGGGGAAGAGGAGTTGCAGGGGGATGTTGAGATGCAGGGGGAAGATGAGACCCAGGCTGAAGCTGCTGCAAACTCTCAGCCGAAGAGGAGGACAACACAGAAGAAGAAGTCCGCTCCCAAGTCAACCGACGTAGGTGGAGTTGAAATGAAAAAAGACTTGGAGCAGGCGGAGCAGTTTGGAGTTTCTTACAACTCCATAGCCGAGATCGCAGCCGAGCTTGATTCAGAACTCGACGGTATCACAACCGAAGAGTGTATTGCTACTGCCAAGGCTATGGATGTTGTTGAGAAAGATTACATAAATCCTAGTTGGATCAAGAAGTTCGCTGCTAGCCAAGCTCGAAGAGTCAACCAGTTCGAGGAGGAGCTGACCAAGATAACCAAGAACCTGGATAGGAACATTGCCTCTCGCAGCCAACGCCGCATTGACAAACATCAGGTTAAGGCTGAAGCTCGGCTGAGGCAACAGAGGTTGCCAGGGAAGGTCAAGGTCCAAAGTCAGTTCAGACACGTGGACAAGTGGATGCCAGTTGAGTGGAATGAAGACTGGGAGTCATTCAAGCAAGAATTCGTGAATGACTTCTATTACAGAAAGGTCTTCTCAACTGACGATCCGAGGAAAGCGTTCAAGGAAGCCCTGACCGAGTTGCACTCAGGGGACCCGAGCATGTTCAGCCAGTTCAGACGTGCAATGATAGATGCAAAACTGGATCTGAACACAGTCCCGGTTCCTAAGAAGGTTACCTATCTCCCTCCCCTCCTTCCAGACTCTCGAAACCCCAACCGTCAAAAGATATCAGTTGAGGCAAGGCAAGTCTGCAAAGAGCACGGGGTTGACATAGCAAAGGAGTCAGAAGCAAAGAGAGAGATTTTTGTTAGAATTTTTAGCAAATATGGGCTTAAGTTTTAGCTCAGTTAGTTTTTGAGCAACTGATGTAATTTTTGTTTTTGTGCTTATCTTTGTAACCATCAGTTGTAATAAAAACTATTCAGTTATACGATTCAACTTGACGTACAATTTCTCATTGTCCAAGCTCTGAATCACAAAGTTATTTCAATATCATGTTATAACTGTGCTAACCCTTTGATGTTGTAATCTTATAGTCTGTCTAGAATTTCAGCTGAGATTTTGGATAGGTCAGTAGTATTTAGATCAGTTTGAGCTGTAAAGGTTTTTATAAGGGTTTTGGCATCATCAAAAAGGGGGAAATTGTTGGGAAATTTATTAAAGGTTTTGATTGATTCCAAAACCAACTGACCCCAACCGAGTAGTTGTTGCCAGATCCTAATGTTAGTAGTTAGGCTCGCTGTTTGAGCATTGTTAAGATTTTATCTTTACAGGACCCCAGCTGAAGACGACAACAAGGCTTCACTCTGATAGAACATCAGTTGTAAGAAAGACAACTGAGCATTCATCAGATGAGAATTAAAAAGCAGGAAGATGCCAAAGTCAACTAAGGAAGATGCAAGAGAACATCAGTTGTAAGTAAGACAACTGAGCGTTCGGAGCCAACTGATCAGATACAAGAAAGACAACTGAGCGTTCAATTTCAGAACATCAGTTGTAGGACTCGAACCAAGAAGATCAACAGCATGAAGTTCAAGTCAGCTGAGAGTTCAACTGTTAGGATTCAGATAGAACATCAGCTGAAGAACAAGTGAGATGAAGATCGAAACTCTCAACCGACCATCCTTTGTTGAAAGACTAATGTTGAGATTTGAAATTCAAACAAGGAAGTCACGTGAAGGTTTGACTCTCTGTCATTACCTCATTTGGCCGAACACAAGGCTGTCTCAGATGGAAAGTAGAAGCATGCAGTTGCCAAATCCGAAAAGTCTGCAGAGATGAGAGACAAGCCATCGCTTTCAAAGAACAGAGATCAACAGCTCTTCCAACGGCTAGTTGATTCTCTCCGCCTATAAATAGAGGCCTTCATTCATTCACCAAGACTACGAGAAAGAGACAGACAAGTGTGAGAAGAGATATACAAGCGAAAGAACAACTTCATTCCTCACTCAAGCAAAACCTCTAAGAACATCATTAGTTGAGAGTTCTAGAGTGGTAGATTCTGTCTTTGTGGTTTTTGATCCAACCTTGATAACATCACTAGTTGAGAGTTCGTAGAGTGTTAGATCACAGCTCACTTCTTGTTCGAGCTATTAGTTGGAAACCCACACTTTCACACACCTGAAAAGGTTGTTAGGACCCTACTCTTCCCGTAACTGAGTAGATAGGTTGATTAGTACCCGTAAACTAATTTGTAAGGTTGATAAGTGCCCGTAAACTTATCTCAACGGTTGCAAAGCCTGCGTAAGCTTTGTGGTTTGTCCAGAAGAACTTGGACTGAGTTGTGTGGACTCACAACTCCCCCTGGACATAGGAGTTATCTCCAAACCACGTAAATATTTGTGTGTTGTGTTTATTTTTCAGTTATCTTATTACATATTCAACTGACCAACTAACCAGCATACAAACTGCATTCTTCCATATCAACTGTCTTGGTTATTGACCAACCTTGCACTTAAGCGTGAGTTGATTTTTATACGAGTTATTTTCCACCACATTCCGCACAGCACTTCACTTCCAGCTGAGTGTTTCTTACTCAGTTGTGAATCCAACTGAGTTGCTCTACTCGGTTCTGTTATTTTTAGGGGGTTGTTTTTAAAAAATCCCCATACACCAGAACTCGTATCGGGACTATCATTTTCCTTTAATGTGCTCAAAATTTATTGTATATCCTTTTCCTTGGATTAAGTTTTGTAAATTTACCCATCTTGTTCTATTAACTTTTCTGCTGTTATCATTTTTTAGAAATTTTACAATTGCTTCACAATCTGTCCTTATTGTAAATTCATTATTTAAATAAATCTTAAATTTTCTAATGAATTTATTAATGCTTATATTTCAAAATCTAAGGAAGTCCAATTACTTCCGATTTTTCCAAAATTTCCACTGCTGTATGCAGCAATTCTTTCTTCATTTTTTGAGCAGTATTTATTTTTCTTACATAGCATAATCGCTCCCCATCCTTCTTTGGAACCATCACATTTTATGATAATATAATCTGTTACTAGAGGTAATAGTGGTTTAATTTTTTTAATTGCTTCTTTTATTTTCTTTACTAAATTAATGTCTTCTTTATTAAAATTTCTTTGACCGTTTTTAGTAGTCTTACTATATAATGGTCCTGCAAGCTTACTAAGATTTGGTATAAATTTTCTAGCGTAATTTAGCAATCCTAAAGTTGCTTGGATTTGTTTTAACCCTTCTAGCTTATCTGGAAAATTTAATAGTTTTTCTGCAATGTGTGGTTGTAGTTCAATTTTTCCATCTCCAATTTCTAATCCTAAAAAGGATATTTTTCTGTTGAATAATTCCGTTTTTCTTTTACTTATTACAATACCTTGTTTTTCTATTTCTCTAAAATTAATTTCTAAATGGTATTCATGTTCTTTTATGATATTACTTGCTACAAGAATATCATCTATATAAACTAGGCAGAAATCATATTTTAGAAAAATAGAGTCCATAAATTTTTGGAAAACTGATGGAGCATTTTTTCATTCAAAGCTTAGAACATTCCATTCAAAATGTCCTTTTGGACAGGTAAAAGCTGTCCATGGTTTAAACCATTCTTCTAATTGTAATTGATTATATCCTGACTTGAGGTCAAATTTACTAAAAATCAATTACAATTAGAAGAATGGTTTAATTTTTGAATGATTTCTTATTATAAAAACAGTTGTTCTATATGGACTTTTATGATCTTTTTATTAATTTTTGTTCTATAATTTCTGGAATTTGTTTTTTAAATTCTTCTCTATCAAGAGGAGAATATTCTATTTGCTGTAATAATTCTTATATCTGGATTTTTAATCTTTTGTTTAACTAGATAATTTATTTTTGTTTTAGTTATATCTTCATCTATTAATCCTATTTTTTCAAGTCTTTGAATTATAGGGTAGTTTATGCTTTCTGTAATTTTTGGTCCTTTTTTCTAATTCGTGACCTAAAAAATTTTCTAAATAAAACATTGTTTCATTTTTTATGTGATTTTTTGTCTATGATTTTGAGATTTTTTGAGAAAATCTAATTCAGCAGTTCCACCACGCTTTCGAGCTAACTCTGATGTCTGGCTATATCTGTTTGTGGGAAAACTATAAACTTGTTTACTAAGAGTAATTTGATTTTGTGCTATTGTAATTGATCCATGTAAACTTATAATAAAGTTTAATTCTAACAAAAAATCTTCTGATTTTACTGATTTTAGATTAATAATAATTTGTGGTAATTCATATTTATAACCGAAATTTCCTGCAAAGCCTAGGAATTGAATTCCTATTACTTTAACTTCGTGTGTAATTGTCATTGTTCTATTTTCTACTGTTCTTGTTAGTATATTATAGTTTAACTTTTTATGATATTTTTCTAGGATTAGACTGTCCTATTAAACTTTTAGTACTCCCAGTATCAAGTGTGGCTGCTAGTGGTATATAAATATTTTGATCTACCCAAACTCTACAATGTAAAGTTATTAGGTTTGGAGTTCCCTTATTAATACTTTGAAGACTTTTATTATTCATAGAAATAACTTCTTGCGTTTATTCTATCTGTTGTGACTTTTTTATTACATTCATCTTCTATTATAGATATATTTTTTCCTATATTATATTTTTCTTCTAATTTATTATACTTAAATCTAATTGCTGTATTTTTCGATTTAGTAGTTCAATAGTAATCTCATGTTTATCTATTCTTTCTTTATAAAAATTTAACTTTTTACTTTGTTCTATTGTATTTGATGTGCTTCCTTCTAGTTTGGTATTAATTTTAAATATTTCATGTATATATAGGAAACATATTTCTCTAAAGCATTTATTACATTGATATCTTTTATCAATAGCTGGAAAAAGCTTACAAATGAAACAACTAATATGATTATTTCCTTTAAATGTTATTGAATCATGTTGACACTCTGTTTCTATATTCATATATGTATAAGTTATTTGTGATTTTTCTTCTTCACCATATATACTATATACTGAATTATTATCTGAGTCTGTTTTGATTTCTTCTATTTCAAAATCTCCTATTTGTTCAATTAAATTATTTCTTTCTCTGTATCTACTATCTTTATTTTTATCAGGACATGTATTTGCTAAATGTCTTGGATCCCCACAAATAAAGCATTTACAATTTCTATTTTGTGGTTTTCTAATATATTTATTTTTATCGTAGCTTTTAGTTTTATCAAAACTAGTACTTTTTTCTATTTTTCTTATGTTTTTTAGGTTTTTCATAATATCCATATGCCTGTGGTGTATAAATTGTTGTTTTACAAAAAGCCCATGCTTGACTTTTAATTTGTTCTTGCATTACAGCTTCTTTGCATTTTTCTTCTAATTTATGAAAAACAAAAGATACTCTTGGCACAATTCCTAGATTTGTAGGTTTTGGGTCAAGTTTTTTCTATTCTTCATGGAGACTTCTTCCTAAATCTCCTGGTAATTTTATAAAATATTTATCACATAATTCATCTTCCATAGCTCTTCCTATTTGTGATATTATTCGAGTAAAATCTGTACTTAATTCTCTGATATATTTAAAATGTGAAATGCTTAATTGTTCTAAATTTCTAATTGCAGTATCTTGTATAAATGTATTTTCTTTTGTAGGATCTACTCCTAATAATAATATTCTGATTTGACTTGTGAAATTATAAGGATTTTCTCCTAAGGATTTTATTTGATTAATTTGTTCAGGAGCTTGATTCTTTTTACTTTGCCATAATCCCAAAGCAATTGGTCCTATAGTAGTTTCTAAATACGCAAACATATCAATATCTGTTCTTTTATTAGTCTCCCATTTTCTTACTATATTTTGTTCCCAAACTAAAATTTCATTTGGCCATAATTGGGGACTTTGTTGTTCTAATAATAATATTTCTTTACTGTATAATTTTCCTATTGGCATTCTACTTCTTTTTCCCTTAAATGAGATTTTCCTTCGTACTTTAGATTAGAAGGAGCCCAATTTTCTCTACCTGTATTTTCTGTTGCACCTGGTCCTGTATGTGAAAATTCCATTTTTGGCCTTTTATATCCAGTTATAGCTGTATCCATAAATTTGCTTCTTTTTTATAAAAATCTGTAATCATACTTTTACTATTTACTATATCACTTACTAAGGGCAAGTTAAAGTATTTTTATAATTCAACATATGACTCTTCATAATTCATACCTAATTGTGTCATACATTCAATTATCATATCATCTACTTGTTCCTGTATGTTTAATTCAGTGAAATTTTTATTTATTACCTGCTCAATAGAAGTTTTTGCTTCTTCTATTTTAAAACCTGTTTCCATTTCTACCTCTGATTCATTATCTGAATAATCATTTATCTCATTAAATTTACTATATCTAATTAAATCAATTTGTTCATAATCTTCTGATTCAGGTGTTCTGTATCATAAATAGGTTCTGAATCGTAAAAAGAATTTTCTTCTATATTTGCCATTAATGTATGCTCAATGTTTTCATCATCACTTTTTTCATTTTCTTTTTTAATATAGTAGGTGAATCTTAAATTAAAAGATCCAGTACTTGTTTCATTCATAAGACTTCTCTGTGGAACTGAAACATTGTTTTCTTTATTAATATTAAAATTTTCTAACGACCAATCCAATCCAGCAAGATCCTCTGGATTAATTTTTATAGGATCAATAATTTTTATTCCTTTGCTATTGATATTTTTAACAATACCATTTATATTTACTTTAAAATTCATACCAGATCGATTACTGGCTCTTCCTAAAATTTCTACACTTACAAATCAGGTTATTTCCTATATAACCATCATATCTTTTTGTTTGTAATCCTATTTTTAAATTTTTTAAATCATTTATATATTTTAGTATTGCTGGTAAACAGTAAAATATTGCACTATTTTGGCTCATATCTACTTCCATTCCTGAAATAGTAGCTTTTTTCATGTTAGTACTCCAGGATTTATCCATTATTATTGTTAAAATTTTAGTACCTAACTCTCTTCTTCCTACCCTTTTATTCCTATAACGACTAATCCAATATGGACAAATCATTTTTTAGAATTTTTAATTTTTGTCATTGTTTCTGGTGAAATTAAATCTATAATTTGAGTATTATCAACTATCCTCAAACTTTCTTCTCTACTACGTCTTATTAATACTGTGTTAATATTCATTATGCCTGTTTGATATAGAATTCTTGGATTTAAAATATTAATTTGATTATTATTGTATATTTCTAGATTTCTATCTATATTAATTTCATCTTCAATTTGAATAATATTTTCTGAAGAATTACTTCCTGATCCTCTTGTAGTTATTCTATTTAAACAGGAATTTGAAATTATGTCATTAATATTTGAAGTACTATTTCTTTCTTCTTGTATGGTTCTAGACCTTCCTATAAAATTATTCATTTTTTAGCTTTCCAACGTTTGTAAATAGGTGGAGTAATTTCTTTTCTGGGTCTTTCAATAGAACCTAAGTCTAAATTTGTTATTGTTTTTGTTAATTTATCAAGTTCTTTGGTATAATCAAAAGGTTCTGAATTGTTTGTTTCTTTTATTTTAAGCTTTGCTAATTTTGAAATAATATGATTATTTTGATTTTTTATAAAATCTAAATTTTCTGTAATTTTAGTAATAGAAGTCTCTTTTTCAAGACTCTTTTGTATTAATTCTGTTAAAATTTTGAAATTATTATTTTCTTTTTCTAGTCCAAAGCCTAGATTTAAAATAAGATCTGTAATACTATTTAAATGATTATTTTCACTATGAAGAATATGATTATAAATCTTTTTAAATTTACAATTAAACTTAAAGTTTTCTGTAGAGACAAAATGACTTTCTTTGGTTGAATATTCTAGATCAAGAAATTCAAGTCGCTTAATAGTATTTGGATCAATGATGAAAGATTCTTAGTTCCTATGCGTCTAGTTATCTTCCTTTTCTTAAAGATAAAACATATCCCAAATATTTTAAACAACACAAAAATTTATACAAAGAGTAAAAACGTAAAACTTAACTTCAAAACACACTAACATTTCCATTTTAATATTAGTGCCTTTAAAGAAATTTAATCCTTCATTCTAGCGGGTTCTTAGTATAAACAGGATTTATACTATCATAGCAACTTTTACTAAGCCTGTCCAGACCTTTTAGGCCTCAAAATCTTCAAAGGCTCTGATACCAAAAAGGGGGGTATGATGTATTTTTTGGGGATACACGTTAATCAACATAATGAGAGAAGAGAAGAAGATATCTTACAAAAAGAATGCTTCCAGAACGGGCAGTTATCCAGGTTGATTAGATCGAGATAGAAGTATGCATAACGGAAATAAACCTAACAAGTTATATATATATATATATATATATATATATATATATATATATATACTCCCTCCGTACGTGAAGTCTTGTGTCACAGCCCCAAATTCCGAGGGACGGCCAAGCCGGGGTGTGACTAGGGGTTGGATTAAAGAGGCGGGGAAGAAAGGGGAATTACTGAATAAATGAATAAATTAACATCTATAACCGAGATAAAAATACTATGAACTGATTCTTATTAGACAAAAGAGAGTCAATCTCGAAAGATCGCTTGACAAAGTTGTGATCAGAGAAGACTAGGTTTAAAGTATGAACAACTTAAACCGAAAAAGATTAACATCAATAAGAGAGTTATTTTGCAGCGGAAAAACGTAGAATGATATCACATATCAAATGTGAAATCGAGGCTCAACTAAACTTTACTTCCTTAAGTACGACTTTTACTCAACCTCTTCCGCCTTCGTCACTCAACCTGCACATTTTAAAACAAACATGCAGGGCTAAGTACATAAAGCACTTAGTGGGCACATTGCCGAAAACATATCATACTTAGTATAGATTAATCAGGCATCTTTTCATAAACACTCGTAAGACTTATACTGCTGTACACTTAATTCTGGATAACACACTGTAGGTTAACTCAGAATCCGATCATCTGGATAGCACTCTGTGGGCTAACTCAGAATTTGTCTCTCTGGATAGCACTCTGTGGGCTATCTTAGAATCTGATCGTTTAGTTGGAATCTCTGGATAGCACTCTGTGGGCTAACTCAGAATCCAATACTCTGGATAGCACTCTGTGGGCTAACTCAGAGAGGCACAAGAGAATTCACATAAATTAATTCATTATGCATTGATAGTTACTTTAATACACACTTATTAAAGCAGTAGGTTAACACTTTCGAGCAACGCTCATTTTATTTTGATAGAAAAGCCCACCTCAATCGTTTACAGAACAAACTTTAACCTTCTGTCTTCCGTCCTGTCTTCAACTCTAACTTTCTCCTTTTATCGCAAATAAACAAACTTTAACAAGCGGTCGAGACAATAAAGGAAAAGGAAATCGAATTCGTGTTAGACTTTTAGGCCTTTGCACTTTAACTAATTTCTTTTGATTACAAGAAACGAGACTTGAACACTTCTCGTTTAGAACTAACTTGGTTCCTTACTCGACACTTAGGTCAGTAGATAAATGGAAGTCGATAACTCATAACGACTTAAAAGTCCTTAAGGAATCGTGTTGAAAAGAATTCAACTTATGTAATACCACGATAATTTCTACTGTCTTTAAAAATGAAAGTTAATAGTAATTATGGCTTTGCATGCCTAAGATCATGAAATTAAATTTTAAGATTTACGGTGAAATCCGTTTCAGAAAATAATTTCCAGAAGTCGGACGAACGACTACTGTATTAGGGTTTTAGCGTCCGGTAAATTTTTCGTCCGAAAACTCAGAATTAAAATCCGTCAGAATTTACATTCACTTTTTCTTCGATACGAGTTCACCGGAGAAAGTTAGTTTTTATGATTTTCCGGGCGAATTTTAGACTGTCTAATCCTGACTTTTTCTCGGATTTTGAAAAACGAATTAGATTTTTCGAGTACGTAAATTATTTCCAATCTAACGGACAAATTAGTTTTCATCAAATTCGTAACTATCTAGGAAAGTATTTCTCGACTTTTTAATCGTCGTTTAAAGCCGGAAACGAGATATATTCGTGTAAGAATTTCCTCGCCAAACACTCCCTAACGACTCACTACACTTTAGTTAGATTTTTATTCACTTTATAAAAGTATAACATGAGTCATCATCTCTCTCCTTTCTCCTCTCATTACCGCCAACACTCTCTCTCTCTCTCTCTCTCATTTTCTTCTCCAATCCTCCATTAAAGCCCCAACCTTCAAGCTTTCTCAAGCACTCAAGTCTTCCACCTACCGATCAATTCCATTTCCGAGTCCATATTACGCAAGGTATGAACATCTCCTACGTTTTGAACCGAACAAGTCTTGATTCCATCTTTTTCTATTTTTTCGAAACCTAAGAGATTAAGAAGCATGTTGTTTCTTGTTCGATTCATGCTCTAGTATGTTTAGAATCGATAACTACGGATCGAATCATGAAGAAAATCACTCCCCTTTGCTTTTTGTCATTACCGAAAATTTTAGTAATTTAGGGGTTTGATCGTAGTTCGATTTCTTTGATGTTTGATCGATAGATTAGTGTTCTACATGTTGTTAATTGACTATATGAATTGATTTAGATTTTTCTAAAACTAAAATTCGAAACCTAAGAGATGAAGAATGCATGATTTAGTATAGTAAATGTTATGATATGCATGTTATGTTTATGGAAATGAGATATAGGATGTATAAGGATGATTATATATTTAATTGGGATTTAAAAAAAAATAAATTGAAAAATGTAAGAGACGAAAACGTATCGATAAGTTGAGGCTTGTTAGTGTTTTGATAATATGATTTGCGTATTAGTGATGCTCGTTAGATGATAATCGTTGTTGTAAAATTTGAACGAAAACGGAGAACGTAAGATTTTCGTTAAGAGACAAACGATCGACGACAAGTCGAGATTAGATAATGATATAGGTCTATGATGTAAATATAAGTTAATCTCGTTAGTAAATGATCATAATCGGAAAGTTAGAACGAATTCTAATAAAGTTGTATTTTTCATAAGAGACGAATGAATGAACTTAAGTATCGTTGGAAAAGACGAATAAGGAAAGTAATTGGATATTAATGATCGTTATTGTTAAATGAACGAGTTTATAGTTGACGGCTTTTATATCCGAGATATGAAATGATAAGTTATAGTTGTGAACGAGAAGTAGAAACGAGAAGTTAGAAATTGTTTTGGTATAGTACGTGTTTAGTTTGAAAAGACGAGGTTTTAAACATCGTGCTTATAATCGAGAAATGAAAAGGAGTTCATCACGTATAACGATACGTGTTGACTGCCTTGAGGTGTAATTTTCGTGAGAATTTAGGTAAGATATCATAAAACGAACCTAGAAAACCGTGCGTCGATTTTATCGAGCATTAAGGTTTCACTCGGCAGTTTTGCGACCCTTCACGGAAACTGCCATATCTCCTAGCTCGTTTATTGGAATTGAGATCCGTAAATTGGAGAGTAAACTAGACATCCAAGGCTTTATTTTGGTATAGGGCACGTCCCCTGTTTCGAATCCTCTGTTCTGTGAAAGCTTACTGATCTGTGCACGATTGTTCAAAAACTTAGATTCTTAAGTTGAATTCTTCTCAACTTGAACTCCTTCGATCTTTTAAGTCGTTTCAAGTTATCGACTACTTTCTTTCTACCGACCTAAGTGTCAAGTACAGAACCGAGTGAGTGTCAAACTAGATGCATTCGTATCTCGTTTCTGTTTAATTAAAAGAGTTTAGTTTAGCGTGCAAATGCCTAAAAAGTCTAAGGGACTAAAACTTAATTCAATTTTCCATATTCGTTTATCATTTGCGACCGAGTTTTAAAGTATGATTATTTACGATGAAGGAGGAAGTCAGCACAAGGACAGGACGTAAGATTGAAGAACAGAAGCTCATATAGAAGTTCTGTAATTTCAAGGTGGGCTTTTATATATGAAACAAAATGAGCAATGCTCGAAAACCTTTCTTTATCGCTTTGATAATCGTATTTTCAAAGTGATAATCATGGCATGAACTATTTGTTTTATGTAAGTTCTCTTGTACTTTATGAGCTAGCCAAAAGGGGTTAACTAAACGATCGGACTTTGAGTTAGTCAAAATGGACTTTCCAAAGTTAGTGTACACTGTAGCCTGTGGTGTATGTGGTATCCTGTTGAGGGGTAGCCAGCCACGGTGATAATAAATGGTCAAGATTGAACGTAACATCTATGAAAAATGCTTGTACAAGCTAAGTTATGAAAATGAGAAAGAAAATGTTTAGTAGACACGGGAATTTGTTGAAAAACCCCGTTGTGCTACAGAAATGAAATGCCTGATTATCTATACTTATGATTATATTTTTGGCAATGTGCCCACTAAGTGCTTTTGTACTTAGCCCTGCATATGTTTTCTAAATGTGCAGGTTGAGAGACGGAGCGGCGATGGTTGAGTAAATGTTGTCAATAGAGAAGACTTTAGTATGTAGTTTACAATTCCGCTGCCAAACTCTAGACTCACTTATGTAAATATGAATATCACTTTTGGTTTAAGTTCTGTACTTATAACTTAGAATCTTTTGAGATCTTGTTCGAGTGATCCTTCGAAATCAACTCTTTCTTTTGTTAATGAAGTCTTGTTCATAGAAATTATTCTGTCTTTAATGTTATGTTTATTCATTCATCCCCTTTCTTCCCCCGCTTCTTTAATCCAATCCCAGTCGCACCCCGGCTTTGCCGTCCCTCGGGATTTGGGGGCTGTGACAACTTAAGAAAATGAGTTTTGGAAATTTCCTGCACAAGGCAGTAATTCCGGAGCTTATACAGAACAGAGAATTTGGAAACAGGGGATGTTCTCTATACTAAAAGAAAGCCACGGATGTCTAGTTTATTCTCCAATTTACGGATCTTGATTTCATTAAGCGAGCTAAGAGTTATAACAGTTTCCGTGAAAGGTCGCAGTTCTGTCCGCGCGAAACCCTAATGCTCGATAAAACTCGACGCACGATTCCCTAGGTTCGATCAATGCTATACAACCTTTAAATTCACGAAAATTTCATCTCAAGGCAGTCAACATGTAATATCTTATATGACAAATTCCTTCATATCTCTCGATTACAAACTCGACGTATATTTTCTCGTCTTATAACTAATCAAGTTACTAAACCAATTCAATTTCAATTTCTATTTCATTCATCAACTTCTCGTTTATAAACTACATTTTCAGATGTTGGTTTAGAAGTTAGAATCCATACACCTTCTAGCAACAGCTAGAGCTACCGAGACAGAGTCAGGCAAGAAGCCTAATTCCTAATGGTACGCAAAAGGGCCCTCAAAGAAAAGGGGTAGAGAGATGTGTGTAGCGAGGTCAAGATCGACTACGAAATGCAACCAATGGTAGCATAACTTATATCATCTCGTATCTCGGATGGAAATATCGTCAACTACAATCTCGTTCGTCAAACGACAACAATCATTAATATCAAATTGGTTTTCCTTATTCGACTTTTCTATCGACACTTAGACTCGTTTCTCCGTCTTTTATCAAAATTCCAACTTCTTTAGAATTCGTTCAAATTTTCCGATTATGATAATTAACTAACAAGATTAACATATGTTCAAATCACAAACCTAAATCATTATTCAATCTCGACTTATCGACGATTTCTCGTCTCTTAACAAAATTTCAACGTTCTCCGATTTTGCTCAAACTTTACAATATTGTTCATCATCTATCAAGATTCACTAATACGTAAATCACATACTCAAATTATTAACGAATCTCAACTTATTGACGACTTTTCGTCTCTTGCGATTTTTATTTTATTTTTAGAAAAATTTCAATAAATTATATAATCATCCTCAAACATACTACATCTCATTTCTATCATCATATTATACAAATCATAACATACACTACATCAAATCCTCACTTATTTCTCTCTTACATTTCTATTTTTATTTTTAGAAAATTCTAAAACAATTCATATGATCATCTATCAATGCATAGCACATGAATCCACCAATCAATCCTCAAAGAAAATCGAACTAACATCAAACCCCTAATTCTTCTAAAAATTTCGGTATTCATCATTATTTTAGGGGGATGATTTCTTCATGATTTCAATCCATAAAAACCATTCCTAAGCATACAACATGAATTAAACATAGATTCATCATCCTATTCCATCTCCAATATTCTCGAAAAAAATAAAGTTTGAGGGAAGGATGTTTTGTTCGGTTCAATCTCGAGAGGAAGCTCTTACCTTGTCGATTATGGAATCGGAACTAAGATCGATCGGTAGATGGATGACTTGTGGAGCTTGGGAGCTTGAAGATGACTAACAATGGAGGATTTGAAGAACAAAAGAGAGAGAGAAAAATGGGAGAGAGAGTGGCGGATGAGGGAGAGAGAAATGAGAGATGATGAGGTGTTAAATGAGATAGAATTTCATAAAGTGATAAAAGATCTAACAAGATGATGACTCACCTTGTTAATGGCGGTTTGGTTGTGAATTTTTAGCCGAAAATATCTCGTTTACGGGTCTAATACGACGTTATAAAAATTGAGAAATTAAAACCCTAGACGGTTAAGTTTTCGACGAAATCTAATTCGACCGTTAGATTAGAAATAAATCACATACTCGGAAAGCATATTTCGATTTCTGAAATCCGATGAAAAGTCGGGATAAGACAGTCCAAAATTCGCCCGGAAAAATAATAAAAACTGACTTTCTCCAGTGAACTCGTATCGAAGAAAAAGTGAATGTAAAGTCTGAAGGTTTTTCGATCTGAGTTTTCGGACAAAAATTTTATCGGACGCGAAAACCCTAATACAGTAGTCGTTCAACCGACTTTTGGAATTTATTTTCAGAAACGGATTTCACCGTTAGTCTTAGAATTGAAAATCCTTAACTTAGGCGTGCAAAGCTTTAATTTCTTAGAAAATTTTATTTTTCGACGGAAAAGAAACACCGGGTATTACATCTTGCCCCAATAACGGTTCAGCGCAGAGATTATGAAAGCTGGTAAAGTTGTTTTGAGTTGGGTAAAAGTTAGTAGATAGTAGGGGTATTGTTAATGGCATAGTAGTTTGTTAATTGCAAATTAAAGGGAATGTGTGGTTGTGGTTGTGTTGGTCAAATTAAAAAGAATGAGTGGTTGTGGTTGTGTGGGTCCAAATGACAATTAGATGTAAATATGAGAGGTTCTTTAGGGGTAGAAATGTACATAAAGTGAAACATGCCATTATTTCACGTACAAAAGAAAAGGGGTAAGTAGGGCAAGACTTCACGTACGGAGGGAGTTTATATACGTGTATATATATATATATATATATATATATATATATATATATATATATATATAGGGAGTGATTCCCAAATAAGAATTAATCTCTACCATTTATTACATCTTCATGGATGGTCAAGATTTGGCCTGGTCAAAGCGGGTCAAATCCGGATTAACACGTTGACTTTTTTTAACCGTCACCCTATATGCACCACATCATGTATTCATGGTACATCTCATTATATAGTATGGTACATATGAATACATGGTGTGGTACATATGGCCTGAACGTAAAAAAAAAAAAAAGGTCAACGGGTTGACCCGCTTTGACCAGGATTAAATCTTGACCATCCATCATTCATAAATGTGTGGTTGAGATTAATTCACATTTTTTAGGATAAGGAGACTTTTCACTAGAATGCATCCCTATATATATGTCCGTATAGGAACTTAATTTTTTTTTTATGAGAAATAGGAACCAATCTAAGCCCTCCATCTTATTATAAGATCTACGAATATGATTTACTCTTAGTCAAACCTATTTTTTTTGGTTAACCAGGCATCTTTTTACTTAATTAAGGTTAGTATGGTCATTTTTGTTAGTTTATCCAGGCAAAACCGAGATGCATAAAATAGTGTAAAGTGATGCATTAATTAATGTAATGTAATGCATCAATATCACATATCTGATGCGTTAGTTTTTTATTAATCTGGAGTGAATAATGTGTTTTACATCTCATTTATGGTTTATAAAGAACAAACAAGACACATAAAGTATGTAGTCGTACAATTAAAGCAATACATATCGTATTTGTACTTGATTTTATGGACACAATTTTACGATGCATTAACACTATTTACGTGATGCATCAATGTGGAAATGTAAATGCACATTGTTGGGAAAATTAATAAAGATTTTTATTTATCCCAAAACCCAACTTACCCCAACCAAGTAAATGAAGCCACAGTCTAAACTTAGCTAGAGCTCACTGTTTGAGCATAGGGATTTTATCTTTACAGGAACAAATAGAAGAAGTCAACCAGACTGAAGAAGACAGCTCATGATCGAGATGATCAGTCGAACCAGAACTCGACTGACTCCAAAACTGATCCATACAGTTCATGCATGTCGAGAAGTTATGTTGAAGTCAAACGTCCTAAAGTCCAGAAGAGAAGACTTAGAAGACGGTGAAAAAGTAGAAGAGTTCGATTTCAAATTCAAATCTACTCAGAAGTACAAGACAACCTATAATTTTCCATAAATGAACCAACCACAGAGACTTGCATAAAGCAAGGGTTGTAGTTACAATTTTAGAAAAGTTTGCAGAGAAGTAGATGGAGTGCCATACTTTTTGACAGAGGTCAAATGGCTCTTTCCAACGGCTAGTTGATCTTGATCTCTATAAATAGAGGTCTCCACAATGCGAGAAGACTACTGATTCCAAGCACATTCAAGCAGATTCAAGAGAGTAACATTCTCCACATAAAGAACACTCAAGTGCAAGAAGCTAAAGTTGCTGAGAGTTATCAGTCCTCCTCCTTTGCTTCCTTATACCTCTCAGAGCCTTAACCTTTGATCGAGTCTAGAAGTCTAGATCTTGCTACATCTAACCAGACTTTCTAAAAAGATTGAGTCTAAGCCTTAGGAAGAAGCCTTCACTATTTCAGTGTTGACGGGCTTCATAGTTGGAAAAATGCCCAACCCCACGCTTTAGGATTTCTTTGAACCCGTAATCAAAGAGTCTAGGTCCCTTAGAACCCGCAATCTAAGATAGGCTGTACACTTGCCCGCAAAAGCATTGTAAGATTTTGTTTGAACCCGTAATCGAACAGGTTAGGCTGTTTGGTGCCTGTAAACTAAACTGAACGTTTGATAAGCACGCGTAAGCTTATATAGTTAAGTACTTCCCCGAAAAGGAAGTCGTGGACGTAGGAGGTCAATCTCTGAACCACGTAAAAATATTGCGTTCTTTATTTTTAGTATTTACATTCAGTTTCCTTAACCAACTGACATTGCATACAAACTGCTTTAGAAACTGCACTAAGTATTTGGGAACTTGACATTCCCCTTTAAAGATTTCAGTTTAAGTAACAAGTTAAATTTTCATCAACTTCCGCATTGCATAACTCTTTAAAACCTCAGTCAGAACTACACATTTGACCTTCAGTCAAAGAAGTCAGCTGTGCACCTAAGTATGTGATCAGCTCCAACTGACTTTATCAGTTGTCAAGCAAACTGAAGTGAGCAGTTCTTTTATAGAAAAAAGTTTTAAGCAAAAATTACTACTGGTGTATTTCTCCGCCCCCTCCCCCCCATATACCAGTTACTCGTTACCGAGACCATCAACTGGTATCAAAGCAGTGGTTCAAAAGACTGTTGACTCCTCTGGTTTGAAGAAGTGGGTATCCTACGAACCCAAATATCTTCTTCCCTCTGTCGTAGCTGAGTTGTTCTATGTCAATATGCAGAGAGATGACGACGACATTATCTCCACCTTCGTACATCTCCCTGTTGCTGCCAGAGATGATGGAAACTATGGTGATCAGTATCATGGTCCTAGTTATCCCCAGTACGGGTATGCTCAAGGAGCAAGACAGTTTGGATCCCCTACTAGATAGTTCTCACCATGAAGAAGTCGACCAAGTCAGCAATGTCAAAACCAAGCTCCTTAGAGACAAAGATATCCACCAAAGAATTGGACTGCTCATGCCCCAAGGCCTATTTAGTCAGCAGTCTATGTGGATGAAGAGAAAGTAATTCGAACTGATCGCACAGTTCGAGTCTACAAGGAATCTCCTGTCAATAACCTGACCCAACTAAGTTTGGGTACCAAAAGTTCATCTTGTGTTATGTAGGAACAGGATGAACTAAGGAAGAAAATCCCTGCAGAGTAAATAATGATGTCATTGTTGGGAAAATTTGTACTGGCGTTCACAATGCTGTGTAAATTGCTTGGATTACTTTACCCAACCAAAGATGAAGTCAAGAATTTGGAGTTCACTCAATTTGAGGGGGAACTATACAAAATCGCACCGACCAGACAGTTTCAAGGTATAATGGAGTCAAACCTCGACTGAACAGACGATTTTGAGTCAGTCGAGTGTATGTTGAGCTGAGGAGACAGTCGTGTTCAACGCCGACTGTGAGGTTCTACTGTGTATCAATCCATCCCTCAGTCATTAACGCAGGTGTTTTGAAATAAATTCAAACATCCTCTGACGTAATGATCACCAATTAATAAGCCCTGAAGTTGCATTCAATGCAAAGTTAGTCCTAATCCATAGGCTATGCTTTTGAGACTGCGAGTAGGCTGACATGGATGTTATGACACGCCTTAAGCATGCGTACCTGACACTGCCGGACCTACGTCCTGCGTACGTTCCCTTTTGCCGAATGGTCACAAATCTCAGCCGTTGAAGATAGAAAGGCTGGAATTATCCTTAACCATAGATTCCATGCATTGTCTTCCTATATAAGGGATATTCTAAAACCCTTATTCCTTTTTACATACTCTGAATCTTCGAAACCCTCTTGTAAGAAATTTCTGATTTTGTTTGCTCTTGCTAGTGTGTGTGTTCAATATTTCTCAGATTTAGACCATCATATTTCCAGATCAATTCAGAATCATGTCTCCTTGTGTCGCAAAGTCAATCTCCGCCTCTGTGTTGTCCATCTCCAGAGAAATGGAAGATATCAGATCCATGGAGGTGTTTGAGCATGTTCTCTCGCTTGCACACCAGGACCAGAACGAGTTAAAGAGAATGATCAATCTTCTAGTCTCCTCTGGTTTGATGAAGTAGGTATCATATGAACCCAAATATCTTTTTCCCTCTACCATAGCCGGTTTATTTTATGTCAATATGCAGAGAGACGGCGACAACATTATCTCCACCTTTGTACATCTCCCTGTTGTTGTCGGAGATGATAGAACCTTTAGATTTGAATGCCTCCCGATTTACCTCAGTTGGTGCATACAATTGACATTCAGGCAAATGAGCCAGCTGTGCTGCCAACTTTGTGATCAACTCCAACTGAGCAACTCAGTTGTAGAGCCGCTCCAACTGACTTTTCCAGTTGTTGAGCCAACTGACCTGAGCAGTATAACTCAGTGAAAAGACTTTAGTAAAACGAAAATTGCTACTGGTGTATTCCCCCCTATACACCAATACTCGTTACCAGGACCATCAAGTGGTATCAGAGCATGGTTCAAAAGACTGATGTTCCTAATTCACTAGGTGTAAGTCGAGTAGATTTTCAGTGGTCAACTGAACAGATCTTTTCTGAAATCAATTAGTGCATTTGGCTGCATATTTTCCTGTTTGTCTTTTGTGATTGACGGTGCCCAGATCTGTCGTTGGGAAACCCAGACACACCAAAATACTATTTGTAATTTCCTGATGCCCACCACTAAGTACAGTTAGAGGTAAGTATACACTAAATAAATCAGATATGGAGGGCATGCTTGGGTCAGTCGTGATTTGGTTCGATGTTTGTGTGTGTGCGCATTGGATCCCAGACCCTCGAATAGTCATTGCATGGGCACGTCTCTTGGTTATAGGGCCTCGACACTCACGCCCCTTTACTGTCACCATGTCACGCACGTGAGCATCTCCTCCCCAGCACTTTCTTTCAGCGACGAGCCCTCTAAGTCACCTCAGGAGCCCACCTTACTGTCCACAGAATCAGCTCGCATCTGAAAAAGTCAGCAATTGAGCCCTCCGCGTTAGCATCCTTTGGATCTAGATAGCCTAAGATGGCTATAATCATGGCTTTCACCATACACCACACTCCAGTGCTCGTAACACGACCGGAGGTGACGGGAACCCCTACACCTTTGTCCGGTATTGTGAGGGTTTTCACTGCGGCGAAGTCGTGGAGACTCCACCACTTTGGAATCAAGCCCAGCAAGTCGGGAACGTGTCCAGCAGCTCTCCGGCAAGCTTCCGGCCTCACCCTTTCACACACACAACACTCACATCTCATCGCATCTTAACTAACCCAAGCATTAACAGATTAGCTAGACATTAAAAGTAAAGAACAAGCAAAGAAATAAATAAACGAAAGCATCATGAACATTTTTTTTTTTTGACGAAAAGCATCATGAACATTAAAGCTGAAAATAATTATTTGTCTCACAGAGGTCTTGACATAAAATGTAAAGAGTATTGTTTGTGCTGAAAACTAAAAGTGCAGAGAGTAGTGTGTTGTGTTCTTTTCTGCTGTTCGATGAAGGGAGATGATACAAGTGAAGTATGGTAGATGTCTTTTTATATGGCGGCTTCACTCAAGTGGTAGTTGGATCCATGGCTTTCAAGTCCGCCTCCTAATCGAGTTTGGAGTCCGACATCCTTTGGTTGTTCAAACCCTTCACTTTGAGTCCTTTGTCCTTGCCTTCTTCCTCTTGGTTGCTGCTGCTGCTGCTGTTGGAGGTTGTTTGAGGTTGTTGGAGGCTACCGCTGAAGATGTTGTGGCCCTGTCAAAACTTGTTCTTTCCATTTTTGGTAAAGGTTTGACTTCCAGTACACGGAGTCTTCTTGGCCTTACCTTCTGTCATCGTGATCACCAACAAGCTCCTTGAGACCTCTAGCGTCCTACTGTACTCTTTCCTCTTTAATGCCCTTTGTATGCTCAATTGTGCCCATTTGCAAGAATTTCGAGCCCCTGTATACCAGTATGTCCTCTCACACACAAAAGACCCAAAACTAAAGAGGAAAAGACTCCAACTAGACTTATACAGACACTGAAAAGAGCACGAAAATAGGGCTCGTCATACCCACACACTTTATTTCATACTTTTCCTCAAGTATGTGGTCAGACTTACCCTATGAAAAGACACAGAAGAAAAAGGACAATAGACACGAAACAAGATCAACATTAAAAAGAAAACAAAGACACAACAACATGTTCATTCATCAAGGCTAATAAATGGGTCAAAATTGGGTAAGCAACATGAGATTCACTCCCTCACAGCACCTCTCGTGTATGCATGGTTGACTGTTTAAGCTCAAATCATTCTCAATCTTGGCCATGCTATAGGTTTGTCTACTGGTTTGTAACTCTTTAATGCAGTAAGAACTAGGGTGTTTTCAGATTATCCACAAGACTTAGCAGGTTTTAATGGAGCTTTAGGCAGGTTAGATTATTTGGGTACTGGAAAATGTCATTATAGGCTTCTTGGAGGCCTCCAAGGTCATGCTTCTGACTAGACTCATTGCATTACGGGCCTTAACACACATTCTGCTACTTTTTATTTCTTTCTTTTCTTCTTTTCTATCCCCCCTACCCCCACCCCCCCTTTTTTTGTGTAAATGATCACCCTCATATGATTTTTAGGATTTCTTTGCCTTAAGCTCTAGGGTGATTTTCTTCTTTTTTCAACTCACAAGTCCCTTTTTAATTTTTCTTCCAGTGATCTCTAAGCCTATTGTAATGACCATGATATTTCATGGCGTTTTATTAAATCAATTCGAATGAATTATATTGGCTCAAACTGGGCTAACAAGGGATATATTTCTTTTTTTTCAGGGAAGGGATGTTTTTTGTTAAGTGGGCTCATAGAAAGAAATGTCTGTGCCATCTAACCATCAATACCCATAGTGTTAAAAGTATACAGAGCCAAGTAGACAAATTCTAGCAGAATCCTAGATGAAAATGCATAATCACACAAGATGGGAAAACTGCGTAGATATTGATATAGCATGCAGAGCCCAAAATCTCACAGGCTTATGCTACATACCTATTCATCGTCCCTAATCATCTACTAGAATGAACACAAAAATAGACAAAAAGAAAAACTAAAAGGAACAAGCTCATGCTGATCAAAACAAACACGTAAAAGACAACCAAACCAACATACACACACACTTTGCTGCAAGCAAAGTGGTGGAATCGAACAGACTCAAACTTATATACAGACTCAAAAAGAAAAATAAAACTAAAACTACTAAAAATTTAAAAAGATGGGAGGACACAAACTAGGAAGCAGGCTGCTCTCCAAGGTACCTAGCTTCTTGCCTCTCGTTGAACTCCTTAAGGGCACGGAGGATCTCCTTGAGGATGTAGTTGTTGGCTCCAACAAACGTTCTCCACTTCCTGGACGAGGTTCAATATCCCCTGGCCCATTGCAGTAGTTATCGGGCCCTCCACAGCAGCTTCCTTGGCCTCGGGGTAGGTAAACTTGTACACCCCTCCTTCTTCAACCTCGATGTCTTACATCCTCTGCAAGAATCCTAAATCCAGCAGCTCCTCAGAGGTAGCCTCCATCTTCTCCTCATTCACCAGACGCATGCTCTTGGCCATTTCAGTGATGAATTGGCCGAGCATTATTTGTTCTTGGTGGTTTTGTTGATCTCCTCCAGCTGCGTGATCACCAGGGACCCAAAATTGACCCTCCGCTTGATCTCCATGCACCACAGCAGATACAACTCCTTCTGAGTGATGGAGTTGCTGACATTACCCTTTCCATAGAAGTTGTAGGCAATCACTCTATGGCAAAGGCGGAGGGGTCACTCTTCAACTCGTGCCCCACTGAATACCCACTCTTAGGGGTGGACTAAAATACCGAAATATCGGTATACTGACCGAACCAAACTGAAAAATACCTTATTTTACCGAATTTATGGTATACAGTAGTTTCGGTATGGTATGATACCGTACCGAAAGGTTTTGGTATGGTAACGGTATATGAATTTTAAATACCGCGGTATACCGTACCGAACCGAAACTTTGGTATACCTAAATTTTCAATAAATACCGATATTTGGTACTTACCGAAATCGCGGTATATGCCGAAGATTTGGTATATGCCGAAAATTCTAAACAATTATATTTAAATTGATATATTTATATAACTATATATGTATATATATTAAATTATTAAGGAAATATTCATTATATTAATTTATTAATATTTTCGATATATCGTACTTTTATGGTATACCGAAAATAAGACGGTATACCGAAAATAAGGTATGATAACGGTATGCCTTTTGAACCATACCGAAATTTCGGTATACCGAACTTCGGTATACCGAAAAGTTTGGTATGGTATCAATATAAAAATTATGTAAACCGAAACTTTCGGTATGGTATCGGTATGGCAAAAAAATCTCGGTATGGTATACCGAACGACTCCTACCCACTCTTAAACTCCGGGGTTCTCCCCAACATCCTCCATTTCTCTTGCACCTCATGCACCATCTGGTCTGGTATCTTCCTCACAGCATTTTTATACTCCTCCTGTAGCAAATCCCACACATCGCCATCTTAATAGCCTGGTTGATCTCGTTAACCGACAAACTCATCTTCTTTCCCTTGATCTCGAAGTACAAACTAGCAGTCGCCAACCTTACTGAAGTTGGAGTCTTCATCGCCATGGTCCTTACAAACTCTCTCGCCAGATCTCTGTATACCTTCTCCCTCCAAGTCAGAAAGGGGCTCCATCCAATGTTTGCGAAATAGCGCTCCATGTCCTTCCACACCCCCAACGTCTACATGGTTTTGACATACACACTCTTGGGCACCAGGACTCGCTTGAATGGTGGAGGTCCTGCTCCCACATCCCTCTGTGGGAGCTTGGAAGAGGTTGGGGTTTCTGACGTGCTCTTCGTCTTCCTCGTTTTGTCGCCGTCTTCACCTTGGAGGCCTTTGGTGACTTCACCAAATCTTCAAAGGCCATGGAAACCTCTCCTTTGTTGACCGGCTTTTTCTTCTTCTTCTCATCCTCCGGTGCAAACTCATTGATAATGTCGTCGATGGTTTTAGTCGCGGACTCATCCTTGTCATCCTCATTCTCCTCTGCATTCTCTTTTTGGAGTGGAGTAGGCTCTCTAGCATCGTGCTTCCTCTTTATCTTCTTCTCCTTGGGCGGAGATTCGGTTGATTTCTCCACCTCCTCCGTTAGAGGATTTCCTCCTCCTAGTTCCAGCATGTGAGAGGCAACAACCTTCTCGTTGTGGTCGGGAGAGGATGAGTTCTATTTCTCAGCATTAGTGGCTGGGGGATCGGTTGCCATCTTCTTTGATTTCCTAGTTTTTTTGCTGGGGTATCTTTGGAGATGGTGGATTCAATTTTCTCTCTGGTTCTTGCCATTTTTTGTGAAGGTTTGAGGATGGGAGTTCTGCGGTGGTTATGGACGGTGAGGAAGAGGTTAAGGATGGAGGTTCGTGGAGGTTATAAGAGAGTGAGGAAGTGGGTTGCTGAAAAATAGGGTATTAAGGGTTTGAATTTGAAAGTGTGGGAGATGAAGAGTCGTGGCAGATAGATATTTAGGGATGTTTTTTAATATATTGTTGATAAAATCCACATCAGCAGGTGCTTCCAGAATCCTCTCGATCTCCCGACCACTTCTTCGTGCCCTTATTGATGTTGGTGGAGCCCTCCTACCTACATATTGTGACCAAACAATTCCAAAACAAGACTAACACCCTCCATGACCTAAGTTAGAACAACAAACTCACACGAAAAAAAAATAAACAAGAGGACAAAATTCTTACCAAGTTCCCTCCTGGTGAGCGCTCTTGGTTATAGTCGTGAGCTCGACTTCCTCCTTCTTGATATCAGGTTAGGAGGTTGAGTATTGGCGAGGGCACCATCTAGTTCATTGTGATCTTCATAATAGGGTTGGAGCCTTTGACTGGTTGTCATGTACAATTTCTCTAACTTCAAATCCCTGACCTCAACTACGCTACTCTGATAGTGGACCACAACCTCATATGGACCTTTCTGCTTAGTAGTCACTTTACACTTCCACAAGTTGAACTTAGGTTGATGAAGTAGCACCCGTTGTCCTCGTTCAAACCTCTTCACCTGCAGTATTTGGTTGAACTCCTTTCTTAGCCAATTTAGAAATTTCTCAATTAGGTTCATCGAGATGCGTGGCCTGCTAGAATTTTCTCTTTCTCTTTTGTAATCCACGTAAACTCGCCACCCATTATGGAGATCTTTGTGGACCAACAGGTCCTTTTCATCCGTCATGCCTTGTTCATCAGTAATGGTGAGCACCATAAGCACTGTATTGAGCCATTCCCCTTCAAGAACAGGTTTTATGATGCCCAACTTTATCAATCTTGTGATCTCCGACTTCAAAACCTCTTCCACCGTTTGAATAAATTCTCCTGGTTGATCATGAGGTGAATCTGCACACTCATTAGTGTCCATGTGGAGATCTTGGGATTCAGTAGTGTGCTCTCTATAGTCCACCACCTCCATATCCTCAGTCCCAACGAAACTCTTCGTACCCTTGTAAACATCAAACTGCACCTTCTCACCATCAAATTCACAAGTTAATTTTCTAGAGTGGCAGTCGATGTTGGTCCTTGTTGTCCTCATAAAGGATTTTCCTAGCAGTAATCCTCCGAATTTGATCTCATTATTCTCCATATCCAACACATAAAAATCAGCAGGGAAGATGAGATCCTCTACTCTGATCAATGCATCTTCCATAATGCACTCCGAGTATACCACTGATATGTCAGTGAGCTGGATCACCACCCCTCGTGGCCTTCATTTTCTCAATATTCATCTCGTTGTACATCGACAAGGGCATGACGTTGATTGAAGCACCCAGATCCAACATCGCTCTATCTATTCGTGTTTCCAATTATGCAAGGGATCACGAACATCCCTAGATCTCCACATTTTTGTGGCATTTTTCTCTGAATCATTGCGGACACGTTCTCCCCCGCCATGATCCTTGCATCATCTTGAATCCGCTCTTTCTTCATGAATAAATCCTTCAGGAACTTGGCATAACGAGGCATGGTCTTTAGTGCAGTGAGGAGGGGTAGGTTAATTTTCACCTTCTTGAATATGTTGAACATTTCCATCAATTCCTCCTCCTTCTTTCCTTTAGCCAATGAATGTGGAAAGGGGGCCTGTATGATAGGTGTCGGGGATCGGACATATGGCTTCTCGATCTCGACTTCCTTCTCCACCAAATTTTCTTAGGCTGGTTCATTTTCTTGGTTGCTCTTCGTTGTTGTGCCCTCGACAGTTTCCTTAGTGGGCTCTGTACCTGACATGAAGATCTTTTCAGGAAGTGGCTTCACACTTCGCAAAGCGATAACATTGAGTTGAGCCTTTGGAAGTTTCTCTACTTGAGGTGGGAGTTCACCCTGTCTCTTTTCCATCCTCGCCATGGCATTCAACATCTGTCCTACTTGATTCTGTAGGTTTTGGAGGGTGTTCTTCGTTTCTTGCTTGAACTTGGCATTCTCCTCCTTTTCCTTTGTGAAATTGGCCCCCAGTGTGTTCACAACATCAGTCAGAAAGGGCCCTCTATTCTGGTTTAGAGGTTGCTGAAACTGCTGCTGATGCCTTTGCTGGTTCCCTTGGTGCCCAGGGTTGGGTCCCCAACTCAGGTTCTCATGGTTTTTCCAAGCAGGATTATAGTACTGATTGTTTGGCTCAAACCTCCTCTGTTGATTGTTGTTGTTTCTAGAATGCATAAGTGCATTGACATCCTCCACAAAGGGTGTGGGCCAAGCATCCGTCTCATGCTGTGTGGCTTGGGAAAATCCGCAGGGCTTGACTACCTTCTTCTGTTGCGAGCCAAGATTGTTGACCAACATCTTCATAGCAGAGCATAGGTCATCGGTCTTGGCCTCCACCGCCGTGGGCTCTGTTGTAGGCTGCTTGTATGTTTCTTCCCCTTCATTGCGAGAGTCTTTGGTCATATCTCCTAACCACTTGAAAGCTTCACTTGGGGCTTCATTTGCAATATTTTCCCCACAACAGACATTGATAAAGGACTTCTCAGTGGCCCTCAAACCTCCTACGAAATTCTGCACCAAATCATAAGTGGAAATGTTATGTTGTGGACACTTTGTTATCATCTTCTTGTATCTTTCCCAATAGTCATAGAAAGATTCCCCAATGCCCAATTTGATGCTCGTGATGGCCTTCCTCATGGCAATAATACGTGTTGCTGGGAATATCACTCCAGAAATTTTTGTTGAAGTTGTGCCCACGTCGTCACACTCCCTTCTTCCAAGGAATAAAGCCAGGCTCTAGCGCTGTCATGGAGTGTGTAGGGGAAAGACACCAGCCGAATGAATTTTCCCATTGTAATAACCTGATTCTTCTGATTAACCTTCTTAGATATGATTATGCATGCTTAAGTGTTTTTAAAGTGTGTTTATATGTGATTATATGTGAATGTGTGATAAAAATTTCCGAGGATAAATATTCTCGTAAAAATTACCAAAATACCCCTAAGGGTAAAATCGTATTTTTTCTCGTTTTGGCAACTCGAAACGAAGATGTGATGAGTTATATGTGTTTAGAAATGTGAGTTTAAGCATGAGTTTGAATTTCAGAATTTTCCTAGACAGTTGACTTTATGATGAATAGTAACTTTGACCAAAAAGTCAACCCCAATCAACGAGCTCCGAATTTAGTCTAATCAGTATCATTAGACTCTAAATTTTATTTTAAGACTATTGAAACAAGTTGGAGAATTTTTCGAGATCGTTTGAGTCGAGTTTGAATTTTATTTTGAAAGAATGCTTAAGTAAATAGTAACTTTTACGGCATCCTTTGTTACTGAATTAATACCTAAAAGTAGGGCTCTTTTGAATCTAAAAATTATTTTATGACTAATGGTGAAGATCAGAGTGAAATCCGATGTCTACAATTTAAGTTCTAAGCCATATAAGTTGAGTAGACGAATATGAATAGTAAATTTTTCGATTTTCTTCGTTTCTTGGAATTTTGATTCGAAACTTAGGTTTGCCAAATCTATAAATTAATTCGTGAGTACTGATATGAAGTAGGGTGAATTTGAATGTCGACAAAGTGCCGAAGATATGTTTTTAAGTCGAGAGAGTTAGATATTTTTGAGACGGATGTTTTATATCGTAAAATCTATTCTTTTGGGGATTTTTACCCGATAAAAATTACCTAGATAAATCTAGAACTCTCTCTCGTCTCACACATACCCATGTCGTCACACACTCTCCTCACACACCCTCAAATCTAAATCCTTACTCTCAATTTTCTACTCTCTATCTCTACTCTCTTAGATTTCATACTCTCAACCATGGAGGTGAGAATCACTCTCCCTCATCCTCACAACCCACACGGCACTCTCACTTAATATATGGGTGAACTCTTAAGCAATCTCCACTCTCATTTCCACTCTCACAACACACACATATCATTTCATCTCATCTCTCTCTCTCCATCGGTAACCTCACTCATTTTCTCCTCCCAAAACTGCTGAAGAAGAGCACCCCCTTAGCCTCCATTTTTCTTCAATCCAAGCTTAAGAAAGGAGCTAGAGTTGCGTGGAATAGAGTCTAGTATCATCGAGCAAGAAAAGGAGCAAGGTTTTCACCTCTATCACTTTGATATGCACTTTGATTTCGGGAAGAGCAGGATCCCAACAACCTTTTTAGGGGATGTGTATAAGGGTGGGTTTTCCAACTACTAGCTCTAACAAAGAAGTGAGCTAGGATCTAAGCTTGAACGAATGAAGACTCAAACTAAGATCGAAAACACCAAGACAGATTCTAACTCTCTATGAACTCTCAACTGGTGATGTTCTTAGAGATTAATTGCAGTTTAGCTTGTGCACTGAATATCATCGTTCTTTCGCTCGTCTGTCTCTTCTCTGTCTTCTCTGTGTTCTATCTTGATGAATGAATGAATGCCTCTATTTATAGGCAGTGAGAATCAACTAGCCGTTGGAAGAGTCGTTGATCTCTGTTCTGTGAAAGCGATGGCTTGTCTCTCATCTCTGCTGATTTTCCCGATTTGGCAACTGTGAACTTCTGCTTTCGTTCTGAGACAACCTTGTGTTGGGCCAAATGAGGTAATGACAGAACGTCAAACCTTCACGTGACTTCCTATCTGAAATTCAAATTTCAACCTTTGTCTTTCAACATTGGTTAGTCGGTTGAGGCGTTTGATCTTCATCCGAGTGGTCTTCAGCTAATGTTCCATCTGATCGCTACCTTCATCTGACATTCTGTCTGAAGAGGAACAGTTGAACCCTCAGCTGCCTTGAACTTCATGTTGTCGATCTATCAGATTGAGTCCTGCAATTGATGTTCCATCTGAATAGTTGGTTTGAATGCTCAGTTGTCTTTCGTACATCTGATGTTCCACATCCGAGTTTCCATCTGTAGTTCTATCCGAGTATGGCCATGTTGTCGTCTTCAGCTGGAGTCCTGTAAAGATAAAATCTGAACATTGCTCAAACAGCGAGCCTAGATACTAACATTAGGATATGACAACATCTACTCGGTTGGGGTCAGTTGGTTTTGGAATCAATCAAAACTTTACTTAAATTTCCTAACAACTTCCCCCTTTTTGATGATGCCAAAACCCTACTGATCTAAATCCTACTGACCTATCTAAAATCTCAGCTGAAATTCTAGACAGTCTATAAGATTAAACATCAAAGGGTTAGCACAGTTATAACATGGTATTGAAATAACTTTGCGATTCAAAGCTTGGACAACTGGAAAATTGTACGTCAAGGTGAATCGGATATATGATGAAAGTTTTCATTACAACTGATGTTTACACAGAAATGCACAAAAATCAAAATACATCAGTGGCTCAAAAACTCTATCTCAGCTAGTACTTCAGCCCATACTTGCCAAAAATCCTGACAAAAATATCTCTCTTGGCATCTGACTCCTTCGAGATATCTACTCCATGTTCCTGACAGACTTTTCTTGCCTCAGCTGCGATCTCCTGCCTATTAGGATTCCTTATCTCTGGGATGAATGGAGGAAGATATGTAACTTTCTGAGGGACAGGGATGGTGTTCATATCCAGCTTTGCATCAATCATAACACGTCTGAACTGGTTGCACATGCCCGGATCCCCAGAGTGAAGCTCGGTCAGGGCTTCCTTGAATGCTTTTCTAGAATCTTCAGTTGTATACACCTTCCTATAATAGAAATCATTCACAAATTCTTGTTTGAATGATTCCCAATCATTATTCCATTCAGCCGGCATCCATTTGTCCACATGCTTGAAGCGTCCCTAGAGCTTGATCTTTCCCGGCAGTCTTTGCTGCTTTATTCTTGCTTCAGCCTTCACTTGGTGTTATTCAATGCTTCGTCGGCATCGGGAGGCAACATTTCTATCCAAGTTGTTGGTAACCTTGGCAAGCTCTTCCTCGAACTTGTTCACTCTTGTTGCTTGGTTGGCTGCAAATTTCTTCACCCATTCTGGATTCATGTAATCCTTCTCTGGGACATCCATAGCTTTAGCAACAGCAATACACTCTTCGGTTGTAATACCGTTGAGTTCAGCATCGAGCTCGGCTGCAATCTCGGCTATAGAATTGTAGGAAACTCCATACTCCTTTTCTTGCTCCATGTCCTTAGCCATTTCTTCTCCTCCGACAACAATAGATTTCAGCTGTTGTTGTTTCTTGTCGGTTGGCTTCGGAGCGGACTTCTTCTTCGGAGCTGTCTTCTTCAGCTCGGTCTTCTTCTTCAGCTGAGATTCCTTGTCGGCTGTCATCCCTTCTTCAGCATGCGTCTCATCTTCCTGCATCTCATCTTCCCGGGTCTCATCTTCCCCCTTTTTGGCATCAGCAACAAGGCTTGCGACTGAGCCATCCAAAGAAGTGAGTTTCTGTTCAGCCTGCTGAATCCGGTTGAAGAGCTCATCTACTGCGCATTCCACATCAACCTTCTTCGCCAGTTCCTTGCCACGGTGCTCTTCATCAGCTTTCTTCATTACAACGAAGGTTTCAGTGACTTCAGTTTGAAAAGCGACGAACTCAGCCCATCTTTATTCGAACCGAGAATCCCATTCTTGGTCTTGAGTCTGTTGAGATTTGACAAGATTGGATTCTGAGATGGACTTGAACACGTTCAGTTCTGATTTGATTCCAAGAACTGTTGTCTTCAGGTCATGGATATCCTTGCTGGTGGATGTTGAGAAGTCTTCCAGCTTCATCTTCATCGCAGCATGTTCTTCCATCAGCTTCCTGTGTTTCTCATCCTGAGCTTCAATCATCTTCTGCTGTTCTTCACGGTTGAGCTGGATGTTGGCAAGCATCTCCTTCCTCAGCTGATTACTCTCTCAGTGATCAGCTCGCATATTGCATCTGAAGAGGGTGCTGGTTGTTCAGCTGGTGCTGGTTGCTCAGAAGGTGCGGGCTGTTCAACAGTAACCATGACTTGGCGATTGGCTAGGTACTGTTGAAGTTCTTCTTCTTCCTGCTTGGCTGCTGCTGCAGCTGCGTCAAGATCATCTACAAAATCAGTAGACTTGGTTAGCATGTTGTCAAGGAAAGTGACACAATCTTGTTCTGTTGTCTCCATTGTGTCTCTTCCTTCTGCCTTGCTGACATCCAGACAGCGAGTCAGCAGTGAGATCTTGTTGTTGTATGCAACCTCAAGGTTGGTATAGTTGAAGTATTCCCTCAGACGGGACTCGTCTGCCTTGAGCTGGTTCCAGCTGTGTATCCGGATGGTATCTTCCTTGACATACCAGTGGCTGAAAATGGTGTTGAATTGATACAACAGCTCAGTTCCGAGCGTGGCAAAGGTGGGCATGTCGCACGCCTCGGGGAACATTCCAATCAGCTTCTGAAAGCAATAAGCCAACTTGCCTTCATGTTCCAACGTGACAGCTCGACGATCAGCTTCTTCGTCGATGGGGGACGGAGAGAGATTTTCGTAGGGAATGGGTTCAAGGGTTTCGTCAACATTGGCCAAAGAAGTGGTCACAATGTTGGCATCGAGTGGAGAGCTCGGAATTTCTGACTGGGTTGTAATGTTGGCATCGAGAGGTTCCTCAACATTGCCCAAAGAAGTGGTCACAATGTTGGCATCGAGCGGGGAGCTCGGAATTTCTGACTGAGGATCGGTTACGAGAATCTGTCTGTGCTGTACGGCATCAGCTCCTGCCGTGGGTGAGGATGGAAGATCTTCATATTCCTTGGATGAAGAAGCTGCATCTGAGGAGATGTTCGGCTCATCTTCCGGTTCGGTCTCCACCCCTTTTATCACATCTTGATGGGGAGACCTCTCCTTCCCTGTTCCACTTTCGTGAGGAACAATCTTGAAAGCGGTCTCGTCAACTGAGTGACTCGACTCACGTGGTGCCTCCTCAGCTGGTACCTCCTCAGCTAGTTTTGCAACTGACTTCTTGATACGAACCCTCAACTTCTTCTTACGCGGCTCCTCCTCTTGATCCTTATCTGACTCATCTCTGAGTCGGCGTGCAGCTGTCGATTTGGAATAGTGCCCGACAGCTGGAGGCAGCTCCTCAGCTGTATCTTTCTCCTCAGCTAATTTCACAGCTTCCCTTTTGTCTTTGGGAGTGTAGACACTCCGAATCACATCAAGTGCTTTCTTGGATGTCAGGAACAACATCTGCCTTTTGACTGGTGTCTCCTCACAGTGTTCCCACACCATGTTCTGATCCTTCGTGGCAAGAAGTATCAGGGCAGAGATTTTGACTCCAAAGTTGAGAGTTCCCTTAACACTCAACAACTTTTTCCCAGAATCAGTTATAGTTTCTGAAATCTTCTGCTTCTCCATTATCAACTGGTATTCGAAGTACTTGAGCCAGTTGATGTTGTGCTTGTGCTCCAAAGCTATCAGCTGCTTGAGCTTGGGTCGGCTGATATCTCCAAAGGCTCCACTGTATCCAAAGACAACCTTGGATACAACATCGAACAGAATTCGATGTTCGGGTTTCAACTTTGTTCTCTGCATGTGGCTCCTCAATCTTTCTACAGTGATAAGAGCATTTTCTAGTAATAGATCTGCATCTGCATCTGTGATGTTCTCGACGGTGTCCATGGCAGTCAGATTTGGTGGAATGATGGAGCATAGCATCTCGGAAACCGGTATGTGGAAGGTGACATGGCGGACAGTTCTGGTAGGAACGTCGCGCTGTCGACAGGAGATTTCTGAAACAAGGCCTACTCCCTGTTCGTGTTGCAGGTTCATGTAGAATTCTCCGACTTGACGCCTGAGCAAGTGAGTGGGAAAGAGCGTTGCCCACTCAAGAAGGCGATTCTCCCTGAGAAGATTGGCGAGAGGAGATAACACCGGCGAGTCCAGAGCTTCTGTTGACAGAATTTGCTCAAAGTGGATTCTGGATATCATCATGTCATATGATTCCTCTCATGATGAAGGGACAAGAGCTGGTCCTGATGATGCCATCTTCTTTCCTTGAGATGAAGCTTTTGGTGCCATTTAGTATTCCAGTGATGTTTATATATAGGAGAAGAAATGAAGAACTTAGCCGAAAATGGTGAAACAAATTCAGAGACGAAGATGAACAGTTATGCAGATAAACACAAGTGTAGAAGGTAAGAAATCACTTCCTGATTTTCTGCCTTTTATAGGTTAGTGGGTCGTTTGAAATAGATGGTCAAGATTGAATGGTGCGAATCCATCAACGACTGAGATCTCGCGACTGTTGACTAACTTTGACTGACATCACATTCCGAGTTCCAACATGCGCGCGTGAGAAGGTGAACTGTTTTTGTATCAGCCCAGTCGCACTATAATGTAAGGCTATTGATGTTCAGCCGTACTTTACATTAAATGCGCTATGATGGCTATTTTAATCTATCTGACATGCTCAGGAATGTTTGAATTTATTTCAAACATTATCATTTAAAACATCTGCAGCCATAAATGATACCTGCCAGCTGATGTCGGAATCAACTGTGTTCCAATGTTGCGGCATACCATCAGCTGACTCGAGTTCGTCTGTTCAGCTGACGTCTGATGTCTTCGGATGGCGATCCGCATTTGAGATTTCCCCTTCATCTGAGCTTCCCCCTCAGATGGATATCTATCTCTTCACCTCGGTTGATTCCTCATCTGATGAATCCAACAATCCAAGGAGATCACATAACATCTTGAATCGTACTTCGGCTAGAGGTTTGGTGAAGATATCGGCTCTCTGAATCTCAGTTGGAATCTTCTCCATAGATACATCCTTCTTCTCAATATGATGTCGGATGTTAATGTGCTTTGTCCGAGAATAGTGAACAGGATTCAAAGAGATAGCAATGGCACTTGAGCTATCACAATGGATGAGAACCTGTCTAGTTGCTACTTCATTATCTCTCAGCTGTTGCTTGAGCCACAACACTTGCATGCAACAACTACCGGCAGCCATATACTCTGACTCGGTTGTAGAAGTGGCAACACATGCTTTTTTCTTGGAGAACCATGAAACTAGTTTGGTTCCCATGAACTGACAGTGTCCAGATGTGGACTTCCTGTCCAACCGATCTCCGGCTAGATCCGCATCTGAGTATCCGGACAGTTGGATATTGTCGTCGGCTGGGTACCACAACCCAACATTAACAATACCCTTTAGATACTTAATGATGTTCTTTCCTGCCAACATGTGTGCTTCCCTCGGCTGAACTTGGAACCGAGCACACACTCCAACCGCGCAAGATATATCTGGCCGACTGGCGGTTAGATACAGCAAAGAACCAATAATCCCTCTATACTTACTGGCATCCACGAGTTTTCCCTCAGATCTGGGCTCAATCTTCCAGTTAGTATTCATCGGGATCCTTGTGGTTTTACTTGTCTGCAATCCGAACTTTGCGATGAGCTCCTTTGTATATTTGGACTGACTAATAAAAATCCCTTTTGGTGACTGCTTCACTTGTAGCCCAAGAAAATAATTCATCTCACTCATCATCGACATCTCGAATTTCTCCTTCATGAGATTTGAGAATTTATCGCACAGCTCCTCCGACTTGGAAACGAATATGATGTCGTCGACATAGATTTGCACAACAAGTATGTCTTCTCCAACTTTTATGGTGAACAGTGTTTTGTCAACTGACCCTCGTTTGAACCCCGAGTTCATAAGAAAACCACAGAGAGTGTCATACCAAGCCCTAGGTGCTTACTTCAATCCATATATTGCTTTCTTCAACTTATATACTCTTCCATCACCAGTCTCAAAACCGGGAGGCTGTTCAACATAAACATCTTCCTTAATATCACCGTTGAGGAAGACACACTTCACATCCATCTAATAAACCTTGAATTTGTGAAATGCGGCATAGGCTAGAAATATTCGGATGGCTTCCAACCTTGCAACAGGCGCGAAGGAATCCTCGAAATCAATTCCTTCTCATTGGCAATATCCTTGAGCTACCAACCTTGCCTTGTTTCTCATGATGAATCTAATGGCGTCTCTCTTGTTCTTGAAAATCCACTTTAATCTAATGACTTTAACACCATTTGGTCTTTCTACCAACTCCCATACCCAGTTGCGTAAAAATTCATTCAGCTCTTCTTGCATGGCTGTTGTCCAATGAACACAGTTGAGAGCTTCCATAACATTCTTCGGCTCTAGCACATCAGCTACGAAACATGAAATCATGGCAACATCTCCGGCTTGCTCGAACTCCTCAAGAACTGCCAACTCCTCAGCATATTGGGCGTAAATGCTGGAATCTTTCTCAGCTGAGTCTGGATTTGCAACTCTGCTCCTAGTACGCACACCTTTGGCTGGATCTCTGATGATGTTGTCCTTGGAATGATCTTCATACCATCTCTTGTTTGCGTCTTCCTTCTTCTTCCAACAGTGGCTATTCCGTAATTTCAGAGGATGGGATAACCTGAGCCGTGGGAGATGCTGGGATCTTCAGAATTGGTGATTTATCTGCTGTTGAGTCTGGATCCTCAACATGGATAATATCTTGAACCGGGCTCGGTTGGGCTTCGGATGCTGATGCAGTTAGTGTCACACCCCGACTCTCGACGTGCGACTTACGAACAACAATAAACTTAAATAACTAACAACTAACTCAAATAAGGGAACATGCTCGGGGAAAACAAAGATGGAAGACAAGGCAATCGAATTTGGTTAACAAAAGTATAATGAAATAATTACCGAGCATCTTAACTTCACCTACAACAGGGATTCAAATAAGTAATTCATGCTGATGGGAATAGAATTCCAACAAAAAGAGAAAGCATACGAATATATATACCATGTTAAGAAGATCATGTTCAACAACAATTCAAGTTAACGAGCCCATTGCTCGGAATTACAAGTTAAAAAGTTACGAATTCAACAAGTATTCAAAGTCTTCGAGCACAACGCTCGGAATAAAAAACATGAGTATCAAAGTATTAGCATCAATAGACATCAATTTCAAAGGGTTGCAGCGGAAACTTGCATCAATACCCAACACTTGCACGTATGAAGACGTACAAATGCAAGTCTGAAATTCAACTAAACTCAACCAACAGAACCAAACCACACCACTAAGTATCCATGCCATCGCCATCCAGTCAACCTGCATGTTTAGAAACACACCCAGGGCTGAATACTTTGTACTCAGTGAACACAAGCCAAAACATTTGAATAAAGATGCTTCATAGAGCTATAATAATTGAACTTGCCTTGCAGAACATCACAAGTATATAAGCAGTTTTAAAAACAGTTTACTTGTGTATGTTAAAAACATTTTCATTTAAACAGACTGCGCAGTCAAATATCATATAATATAACAGTATGCATCATCTGTCACAAACAATCTTACTGTGCTGAGAAGTAAGCCTCCTTCTCAAACACTATGACCGGCCTAACCGAAGCAAGGCTCACAGTCACCTCAACATATACCACACGTGGGTTTCCTGCCTTTCACAGGATAATAACATCTTCACATAAACAGATGATAACACATACCAAACTCCAATAAAAACGGCAAGTCAATCATATTTGAAATCATATCATAATACTCAATAGCATAACTAATTCTCGTCAATAGTTTTGGTTCAGAAAAGCCCACCTGACTTCTGAAGATTTAGCTAGGTGGTTTAGGGCTATTTGTCCTCGCTCAATGATCCGTCCGACTCGATCCTTCACAGTTCGACATCGATAGGAAAATAAGATATATGAAAGACGGACATAAAGGCATTGGACTTAACTGAAGGATTTCTACTTGAGTCGTCTCTCTCTTTGCCTTAACTTTTCTAACGAATCTCGCGTTCTCATCTTTAAAATTATTAACTCTACTCGAATTGGTTATCATTGCTACTCAACGTCTTAACTCTTTTCTCTTTCTAATTAATAGCATCATTGTTACAATCTATTACTCGAGCTTCCTTTCAAAGACTTTAATTTATTCTCAGTTTAACAACCAATAATTCAATCATTGTGCATACAATAGTTTAATTATCGTTCACATTATAACTAATATCATGTATTTAAACACTTATTCAAACATATAATGAATTCATATAAATCAAGCATACTTCAAGACACATTAACATTCATTCAATTTAGATTTTAAAACCTAACTTGATTATGCATTTCTTTTTATGAAGGCTCAAACTACTTATTCTATCTTTCTTGTTTATAAACAACGCTTTGTTCTACATCCGTTATCTTATAAGGTATTTTATAACCTTTATTCAATTAATAAAAATTCTCTTCAATTATTATTAATTCTTATGAAATTAGGATTTCTTATTCATCTTTAATTCGATCCTCATTCCTTACCTCGACTATTGCTTTTCTAACATTTAATTCGGTAATTTTTTCTCGATTTATTTTTAAGAATAAAGATATCCGGCCACATTGTGGCCAGCCACACGCGTCAAAAAAGGAAAGTTGACTATAAAAATAGAAATAATCACATTTCCCTTTTAGGGTTTATGGTTCCCAATTAGAGTATATTTCCATTTTAAAAATATATATTACCATTTTTAGTTCGTGTGGCTGGCCACAGTGTGGCTGAATATCATTACCCTATTTTTAATTTGTTTGGTTGAAACAACGTACTCAATTAATTATTTAATTACTCTTCTTTCAACTTATTACTCGACATTTTATTTTATCCTTATTTTCTTGATTAACTTTAACTCGTCTAGTCTCTTTCCTTTACTCGATTAAAATTTCCTTTTTACTTCTTATCGATTAATTCTTTTTAAACTCGGTTTTCTCTATTCTTGCTTATTTCTTTTAATAATTTCTTCTTCCCTTGTCTTTAACTTTTAAGTCATTTCCTACTTAATAGGTTTTCTTTATCTTTTAATAAACATTTTTATTAACTAATCCATTTTATTAGTTACATTACAAAAGATCTTTTTGTTGTAGTTTAGAAGAAATTCAAGTCTTTCATTTTTAATACAAGAAAATTTGTTAACATATCTTTTATGCATTTTTCATCTTTTAATCAATTAAAAGCTTTTAAACTTCAATCTTTTTATCAAAACTTCTATCTTAATTCCACATTTAACCTAACATTCATACATACATTGTAACACTTAAACATTCAATCTTTTCTATATTTTAACATTTAATTTCTTTAAAAACTTCAACATGCAAATCTCATTTTTAATTTAAACATATGTATGATTATTTTAACATAACATACAATCATCTCATTGATCAAAACATCATTTAATTCATCAACAAAATCATCAAAATAAAAACTCCATTTTTGCTCAAAACACACGGCACACACATGCACAATCTTGTGCATTTTATTTCTCAATTTTTCATGCACAAAATCTCATTCTCAACATGATAAAAATAACAAATCAAGCATCAAAATAATAATAACTGAAAGAATTCATATTTTCCCTATTTTTCTTAATATTTTCGGCATTTACCTAAATTTTAGGGTTTTAATATCTTTTTCTTTCCTTAATTCACCGATTAAAATCTAACGTTCGATTCTCCTAATGAATTCTTCTCACTCGATTATCACATGCACATCCTAAGTTTGCCTAAACATAATTTAAATAGCATGCATGCATAGTTCTTTCTTTTAGGACTTAGAGATATACATATTTACAATTAATCAAATGAAATTTTCATACTTTAATTTAAATGGGAATCCTTCTCTTGGCTCTTGGAATCGAATTGGATGGAAATTGTAGCTTCAAAGCTTGGACTTGAAGAGAAGAAGGAAGTCTTCTTGAATCCTCAAAGAAAAAGAATAACATGGAATTAATTATCCATTCCTTTTAGGGTTTAAGAACCAAAATGAAGAAAGTGTTGGATGATTCTTGAATTTAACTTCAAGAGCTTGAAAGATTCTTACCTTTTTCTTGAGAATATGGATGAAATGAATGGAGGTTGATACTTTCTACTTCATTTCCATGGATGGGGAGCTTGAATACATGGTTGCATGTAAGAAAAATTGAATGTATGTGTGAGAGAGGGAGAGTGCCGAGTGTTTGAGAGAGATTGGAGAGTTTGAGAGTTTTTTCTTTGTTGTCTTGAGAGAGAGAGGTTTCGATAGAGAGAGAGATGGAATGTGGTGAATGAATGAGTTTTTCTTCTTTACCTTAGGTGTAAGAGTTTGAAATCCAACAAAAGGAATAAAGTGTTATGTTGGAAGTTGTATTAAGACATGAATAGATAGGTTGATGTGATGTTAATTGCATACATACTTTAGTTTCACAATTTACTAAGTATGTTTGTCATTTCTAGAGAATAGCCATGATGACATCTAGGTATAACTTATAGGTAGGTATGAGGTGGCGTGAGGGAGTGAGAGGTGGATGACACGTGTCTTCGTCGAGTCGTTACGGGTGTTAATTACCCGGTCGTAAAGGTTTTCCGGATAAAACGATTCGTATTAATTCCTTTTTATGCTATTAACGGGTCTAACCTCTTCTCGTCTCACTTCCAATACTAAGCATCTCAACCCTATTTCACGTTTCAATTTAAAAGATTAAAGGTTTCGATCATTTTAGTCTTTTAATTTTCAAAGGATTTTAGTCGGCTTCTCAATCCATTTATTAGTCCTTTAAAGATTAACTCCTCATTATTCTTCTCAATTCTCGGATATGTTCTTACCCTATCTCAGTGATCTTAAAAGTAATTCTAAGTTCGAAGATTCTAATTCAATCTATTTTAAGTTCATCGGTATAAATATATTTCTCGGCGATCTACATTATGCTATCTCAATCAAGCAAACTCCTCGGGATTATTCTGGAAATTAATCTCATACTCATCTTCATATAAACAATTCAACAAGCATATCACATCATCATCATCTCAGATAAATTGAACAGATAAATTCACACAAAACTCACAAAGCATTCTAAACGTTTTACTCAATTCTCTTTGTTTAGAAAAGAAAAATTTACTCTTAAATTATCATCTTTTAACTCACTCGGTCAATTACACGCTCTCTAAAGGTATAAAAACTCGGGGTATCACATCCTCACCCTCTTAAAAAAAATTTCGTCCCGAAATTTACTGACCTTAAGAATCTCTTCGGGTTTCTCTTTGTAGCTTAGATCGGGTTTCATCTCAACATCTTCTCGGCGTATTATGTGCTTCGGGTCAAAGACGTACTTTCTCAATTGCGATACGTGAAACACGTTATGCGAACTTCCAAAACTAGGCGGTAACGCTAAACGGTACGATACGGATCCAATTTTCTCAAGGATTTCGTACGGTCCTATAAAACGAGGCCTAAGCTTTCCCTTAACTCCAAAACGATAAATTCCTCTCTAGGGGGATACTTTCAAAAACACTTTATCTCCTTCCTCAAACTCCAACTTGGATCTTCGATTATCGGCATACGACTTCTATCGACTCTGAGCTTCTTTAATCTTCTCACGGATCTAACGTACAGATTCTATCATTTCCTCAACCGCTTCTGGCCCTAACACTTTCCTTTCACCGACTTCATTCCAATACAACGGCGATCTACATTTCTTTCCATAAAGAGCTTCATACGGGGCCATTCCTATCGTATTCTGATAGCTGTTGTTGTATGCGAACTCAACAAGAGGTAAAACTTTTTCCCACTCAACTCCTTTATCTAACAAGACGGCTCTCAACATATCTTCGAGAATTTGTATCGTTCGCTCAGATTGATCATCAGTTTGGGGATGGTAAGCAGTGCTGAACTGCAACTGGGTTCCTAATTCTTTGTGGAAACTCTCCCAGAAACGGGCTGTAAATTTCGAGTCTCTATCAGAGGTAATCGTCTTCGGGACTCCGTGCAACTTTACGATTTCTTTGATGTAGATCTCGGCTAACTTGGCTGATCCATAGGTATGTGGAATAGGTATGAAATGAGCAGACTTTGTCAACCTATCCACGATTACCCAAACTACTGTATTTCCTTTCCTTGATCTTGGCAATCCTGTTACAAAATCCATTGTGATGCCATCCCATTTCCACTCTGGGACTGGTAACGGTTGCAGAGGTCCATATGGTCTTTGATGTAAGGACTTCACTTGCTGGCAAGCTAGACATCTTTCAACGAACAATGCCACATCCATCTTCATTCCATTCCACCAAAATTGTTTCTTTAGGTCTTGGTACATCTTCGTGCTGCCGGGGTGAGCTGTATGTGGGGTTTCATGAGCTTCACTCATTATTTCATTCTTCAACTTGTCATTACTAGGCACACAAATTCTTCATTGATACAACAACGCATTATCGCTTGATTCTGCAAAATCTTTAACTTCTCCACTTCTCACCTTCCTTCGTAGCTTTTCCATTTCTTCGTCTTTTCTTTGGCCTTCTACGATGCGTGTTCTTAAGTCAGGCATCTCTACTAAGGTAGCAATTACTTCATCTACTGTCGCTGGTGGTATGATTACTTCAATCCTCATTTTTACAAATTCTTCAATCAACTCGACTTCATCGGTTAAAAGGAATCCTAACTCGATCCTGTCCGAATTTTCCTTCCTTCTCTTTCTACTTAACGCGTCAGCTACTACGTTCGCCTTACCGGGATGGTAAGATATCTTGCAATCGTAGTCTTTCACTAGCTCAAGCCATCTTCTCTGTCTCATGTCTAACATGAGGTGTTATCTCCACAACACAAGAACTGTTGTTAAAAACTCTATAAGCCTTGATCCGAGCGGCATATCCGAGAAATATGCCCTTCAAAGCCTTAGCGTCAAAAGTTTTTAACTGAGTCTTTCCATTGTTGTGAATATAACACTTAGAACCGAAAACGCGAAAATATGAAATATCAGGCTTCCTGCGTCTCCAAAGTTCATATGGAGTCTTTCCCAACCGCTTGGTCAGAAGAGACCGTTCTGTGTGTAGCATGCTGTGTTGTGCCTCAGCCCAAAATCTCTTTGGCAGAGCTGAGCTTGTCAACATGGATGTAGTAGCATCCTTCAGCGTTCGGTTTCTTTGTTCAGCTACTCCATTCTGTTGCGGAGTACGAGCAACCGATGTTTGATGAGTGATTCCATGTTTCTCGCAGTATTCGATGATGGTTTCATTGAGGAACTCGGTTCCACGGTCTGATCGGATAGAAATGATTTTTATCTCTTGTTGATTAGATATCCGATCCATCAGCTTGGGTAGCTCATCTCGGGTTTCACTCTTGTGACGCATGAAAATGGTCCACGTGTACCTAGAGAAATCATCAGTAACAACAAGTGTATATTCGTTACCATTCATGCTTTTGGGAGTAACAGGCCTGAAGAGATCCATATGGATCAGCTGCAATACTCGGTTGGTTGAAGGAATCATTTTCAATCGAAAGAAGGATCTAGCAAGCTTTCCCAGCTGACACGCACTGCAGATATGTGTTGGTGTAAACACACAGTTCGGAATACCCTTTGCATGTTCTTGTCTCGCAAGGCGGTTCATTGTCTTGAAATTCAGATGGTTGAGTCTTTTGTGCCACAGCCAGCTCATATCTGAACTGCTCTTCGATAAAAGACAGGTGTCAAGAGGACTACTATTCCAATCTGCATAGTAGACATTCCCGATTGGGGATCGATTTCCCAACAATATGACTTGTTTTGTTCGGACATTTTTGACCCTGCAGCCATGTGCATCAAACTTGACAGAGAAACCATTATCACAGAATTGGCTGATGGAGAGCAAGTTATGCTTCAATCCATCAACATATGAGACATTTGGAATAGACACGAGATTGGTTTCAAGGGTACCGTAACCTTTGGTGTGACCTTTTGAGTTGTCACCAAAGGTAACAGATGGTCCTTCCTTCTCCACGAAACTCCCAAGCAAATCCCTCAGATTTGTCATGTGTTTCGAGCATCCACTGTCCATCACCCACATGGTATGTGATGCTTTATTCTTCCTCAGCTAATCCTCATGCTCCTGCACAGAGAAACACGCTTAGGTCCCCAATTTTAGTTGGGTCCTGGAGGGTTAGAACCAGTTCCCCCTTGAACTGTGAGTCGCTTTTCCCTGTAGATTCGGATAGATTTGTCATTCCAAATCTTTCCTTCTCCATCAACTATAACAACACCTCAGTCATCCTTAGGCTTGTTGTTATTGTTGACGTTCTGTTTCTTGGGAGGAGATTGATTTCTCCCATTGTGGGCTTTAGGAGGAGAGGCGTTCCCCCTGTTTTGTTGACGTTTCTGAACCTTTTGGTTTTGTCGATGAGGTCGGACGCCATTTTGGAATCTTTGTGGCTGAGTCTGATTCAATTTTCCTGACTGTTGATGACAGCTGTTCATGCCCTGTTGTTGATTCATGTTCTGGCATGAATATCCGCAGCTGTTGGAACTGTTCCACATTGGTTGACTTTGATGGAACCTCTGGTTGTTCTGATGATGGAACCGATGTTGATTTTGATGGTTGAATCCCTGTTGGTTCTATTGATTCCATCCCTTCTGAGGTCATTTCTGAGGTCGGTTCTGAGGTCGGTTCTGAGGCCGGTCTGATTGTATCTCCGATGTCTCTGGTTCCTCTTCTGAGTCCTGGAACATTCCCCCTCGGTTGTTGTCCCAACCGATGGATTCTTCAGTTCTCCAACCACAACTCCTTTTCCTTTCTCAGTTGCTGTTCCCTTAGCAGGTTGTGTTGTAGGTACTTGCTGTAACGTGGAGGTTGGATTAAGTTGGGGAGTTGCAGACTCAATCGTATTTGGTTTGGCAACCGTGACATCCACAGCTTTGATAAAGGTTGCGGGTGGAATTCCAGTGTCCTTGACCATGTCGTAACCAAGTCCAGACACGTCATCCATTTGTCGTCGGTAACTGATGATATTCTCGATGATTTTGGATGATTGATAGAGCTTTATCAGGTGGTCCTTCTCAGTTTGTAGATCCTTGAGAAGAACAGCTATATGCTCTGTCTGTGCATCTGACATCTTCATCAGCTGGTCGATCTGTGCTTCTTGCTTGTTCAACTGCTCATGCTGCTCCTTGATCTGCTCCTTCAACTCTTCATCGGTTGGAGCCTTAGTTTCGTTGGCCACATTCAGTTGACTTTTGAGATCATCAATCTCTTCGGTTTGACTCTTAATCAGATCGTCCTTTTCGGTTAAGGATTCTTCAAGTCTGGGAAACTGTTCTTGAAGATTCTTAAACTCAACCGATTGCTGATGCAATTCCTCATTGAGTTCTAGGAAGTCACCCCAAGAGGGTTCCAACTCTTCATCTACTGTTTCTTGCATGTTAGTAGCATTGGAAGAATTTAAATTAACTGGATTAGAATGTACCTCAACATCATCCTGGTCGGTTCCAAATGTCATGAGACATTGATCCTGTCCGATAGCGTTGTTGGTGGAAGTCAGCTCGTCCTCATCTTCGGTGTCGGTGAAGATGTCCATGTCATCAGCTGCTTCTTCTGCAACCATGGCCTTGTTCTTTGCATTTTGTTTGGCCCTCAATGCATCTCTATCTTTCTTCAAAAGATCTGGACAATCAACTTTGAAGTGTCCCTCTTTGCCGCATTCAAAGCAACTGTTGGTCACAGGCTTTGAGTTATCTCGAATTCGGTTGGATTTATAGAACTGCTTATATTTTCCGAACCGAGTATCCATGTCAGCCAGCTTCTTTGACAAGGCGGCGATACTCTGTTGCAGCTCTTCTCTGCTCGGCTCCTTCGAAGCTGTGTCCGCAGATCTTGTTGCCCTTGATGTTCGCAGCTTGGAATAGTCGGCTCGAAGTGCTACTGTCTTTGTTCTGGAACCAACATCCTCATGCCGACTCGTCTGCACCGAGGACTGAGTTGATCTTCGTCGGTTCACCTTGTACTCGTTTCCTTTCAAAATTGAGAACAGTCTGTCAGTTCCCATCTCTCCAAGATCAGCTCGGCTTTCATGAATGTTGGTGAAGGTGTCCCACTCAGCTGGTAGGGCTTGTAATACTTTGAGATTGATCTCTCTCAGAGTATATTTTCCTCGTCGGATAGACTGAATCCTTCGGATGATATCCATGAACCGAAGCTCCAACTGATCAATGGTTTCATCGACTTTTAGACAGAAATTGTCAAAGTCTTGACAAGCATGAGAGAACTTGTTCTCCTTGGTTTCGTCACTCCCTTCACTAAGAGATGCCAAAATGTCCCACATTTCCTTGGCTGTGTTGCACTCTTCTATCCATGGAAGATAGTCTTGTCCAACTATGGACATGATAGTGCTCTGAGCCCAGATATCCAGCTGGCTCACTTTTGCTTCCTCAGGAGTGAAATCTTCTGGCTTCTTCTCGACTGTCACCTTAGTTGCATCCCCATCATTGGGATTTGTAGGAGTGCGAATGACTTTTTCCATGATGGTGATTGGTCCGGATGTAATCACTTGTTGCATTCGATGATGCTTGGACAGTAGAATCTTCTTCATCCGAGTTTTCCAGGATGTATAGTTCACAACCGAGAACATGACAACAATCTTGTCTTTAACATCCATCTGCACACAACAAACATACAACAAATGCAAGGAGAAATGCACTAGCGTGAAAAAGATCTATTCAGTTGACCACTGAAGAAAAACACCTCGATTCACACCTCGTGAAACAGAGACAACGGTCTTTTGAACCACTGCTCTGATACCACTTGATGGTCCCGATACGAGTTCTGGTGTATGGGGGGGGGGGGGGAATACACCAAATAGAAATTTTAAAGACAACCCCCAAAAATTACCACAACTGAGTAAGAAGACTCAGCTGGAATCACAACTGAGTAAGAAAACTCAGCTGGAAGAGTGGTGTTGTCCGGAATGTGGTGGAAACAAAAATAACTCGTATAAAACAGCTCACGCTCAGATGCAAGGTCGGTCAACAACCAAATCAGTTGAAATGTAAAGATGCAGTTTTGAGTGCTGGTTAGTTGGACAGCTAGATATGCAAAAAAGTAACTGAACTGAAAACATAACACAAAGGAATTACGTGGTTCTAAGAGAACTCCTACGTCCACAGGGAGTTGTGAGTCCACACAACTCAGTCCAAATTCTTTAGGACAGCTACCACAAAGCTTACGCGGGCTTTGCAACCGTTCAGATAAGTTTGCGGGTACTTATCAACCTTACAGATAAGTTTACGGGTACTTATCAACCTTTCTACTCAATTTCGAGAAGAGCAGGATCCTAACAACCTTTTTAGGGGATGTGTATAAGGGTGGGTTTTCCAACTACTAGCTCTAACAAAGAAGTGAGCTAGGATCTAAGCTTGAACGAATGAAGACTCAAACTAAGATCGAAAACACCAAGACAGATTCTAACTCTCTATGAACTCTCAACTGGTGATGTTCTTAGAGATTAATTGCAGTTTAGCTTGTGTACTGAATATCGCCGTTCTTTCGCTCGTCTGTCTCTTCTCTGTCTTCTCTGTGTTCTATCTTGATGAATGAATGAATGCCTCTATTTATAGGCGGTGAGAATCAACTAGCCGTTGGAAGAGCCGTTGATCTCTGTTCTGTGAAAGCGATGGCTTGTCTCTCATCTCTGCAGATTTTCCCGATTTGGCAACTGTGAACTTCTGCTTTCCTTCTGAGACAACCTTGTGTTGGGCCAAATGAGGTAATGACAGAACGTCAAACCTTCACGTGACTTCTTATTTGAAATTCAAATTTCAACCTTTGTCTTTCAACATTGGTTAGTCGGTTGAGGCGTTTGATCTTCATCCGAGTGGTCTTCAGCTGATGTTCCATCTGATCACTACCTTCATCTGACATTCTGTCTGAAGAGGAACAGTTGAACCCTCAGCTGCCTTGAACTTCATGTTGTCGATCTATCAGATTGAGTCCTGCAACTGATGTTCCATCTGAACAGTTGGTTTGAATGCTCAGTTGTCTTTCGTACATCTGATATTCCACATCCGAGTTTCCATCTGTAGTTCTATCCGAGTATGATCATGTTGCCGTCTTCAGCTGGAGTCCTGTAAAGATGAAATCTGAACATTGCTCAAACAGCGAGCCTAGATACTAGCATTAGGATATGGCAACATCTACTCGGTTGGGGTCAGTTAGTTTTGGAATCAATCAAAACTTTACTTAAATTTCCCAACACTTATAGACATATCTTTCAATTAAGGTATTAAAAGAGAAATTAGAAGTAAAATAAGTCTAAGTTATGAGGGAATTAAAGAAATAATTTTCCTAGCATAAAGAAGAGAAAAAAATTCGAATTAACACTAAGTAGAAGAAATTGTGTTTTTGAATCCCATAAGTCTAAATGAAAGAATTAAGCCAAGGAAAATGAAATTCAAATTAATTAGAACAAGATAAGAGAATAAAATGAAGAATTGATTATTAAGGAGAAAACCCCAAATACTCGAACTCTATAAGTATAAGAGAATAAGATTCTAAGTGTTCTTGAATTCAATAAGAAGAATTGATCCTAAAATAATAAAATTAGAATTTATTGGAATATAAAAATGTATCCAAATGAAGGAAATAAAAATCTATTAAGAAACTCTAAAATAGTCGATGAGGATTAAGAGTTAGTAGTGATGTTCCATTTCTATAACTAAAAGATGAAATTGATGAAGTAATTATTTAATTAAAATTTTTATAAGTACAACAAGACTTTGAATTAATAAAATTTAGGGTTCAGGGTTCAGATATATATATATATATATATATATATATATATATATATATATATATAAATTCGAAGAACTCAATAGTAAAAATTAGGAACTTATGATTTTAAGAGGAATTGGATGAATTGATGTTACAAGAGTCCAATTGGAGTAATTCTAAGTATACTAGCAAGTGAAAATATTGAAAAATACTAAGTATAGAGAAGATGACTTAGGACAGAAAATTAAAATGAGAAATTGATTAATTTTGGCTAAGCAAAAGATGTAAATGATGTTATCAACATGAAAACGAGACAAAACCAATACGATAGCCACTTGAATCACTCAATTTAGAATTCGTACGACTAAGTTATGAAAAAGTCAACAAAACGTAATAAAAAGTTGACTAATGAGAAATTAAGTGAAATTAAGCAAATTAAAGAGTTAAAAGAGTTTAGATAGTTAATTAAAGTGTGTTAGAAGTTGAATCGAGCAAAAACGAGTCTTTAAAAATATAATAGATGAATAACGAGAAATAATAAGTTTAATTAGTGTTTTCTCGATTCTCGAGTCCTAAAATATAATCGAATGACAAATCCTTCAATTAAAACTATTTCTAGTAAGGTGTAAAAATTTGAGAATATTCCGAGTAAGTTTATATATATATCTCGAAAAACATGTCGAGCATCGACTTGTTAAAATTATTATAAAGTCTCGAAATCTAAAATAAAATTCATAATTAGATTTCTTAATTTTTTGAGTGAAATGAAGTTTATTGCATAAGAAGACGAGAATCTAAAGTCCGAGTTAAAAAGTCGAGCAAAATAATAATAGAATATAAATATTGATTTTTTATGTAAGCATACATGTGTTGTGCATAAATAATCATGTGTTGTGTATGAATAAGTAAGTGTTGTGTAGTTGATGTTACAGTAAAAAGTGTTGTGTGAATAATGTTGATAATCGTTATAAGTGAAATGACTATGAAAAAATAAGAACTCGATTGTTTTAACTAAGCAGTGAGTTATTGATTTCCAACAAGTTTTAGAAATTAGATTATACTTTTTTAGCTTAAGAAATCCGAGAGTTTCAACGTTCGATTAGACCTTGGGTAGAAATAGAAATCGAGCGGTTAAATAGAATAATCGACAGTTTTGAGCCCGAGTCAAGTAGAAGTCCGAATAAATGGGACAAGTATTCGATGTTTCCCGAATAAGTCCTTATTAAAAAATTATTTTAAAGGAACGAGTGGAAGCCAGAAGTAGTCAACAAGGGAAAGGAAAGTAACCGAACAAGTGTCGCCAGTCAGGCGGGCTTTTCTAAACTAAAACAAATAATGTGTGCGCCTATTATTATATATTCTGGCGCTTTTTAAAGTTAATCGACTTGCCTAAATGTTTTGAATGTTTTGGTATGCAATCGTCTACGTGTTGATGCGATTATAAGTCCTGTGGATGCACATGATAAAAGTCCTGTAAAATACGGAATGATGCATGCATTAATTGAATAAATGAGGTGACTATGAGCCTTGCTTCGGTTGGGCCGGTCACGGTGTTCGAGGAGAAGGCCTACTTCTCAACACCACACGAAGATGAGTTGTAGATTGATTCATACCTAATCTAAGTTAAATGTCGGCAATGATTTCAGAAAAAAGAATAAAATATTTTTGGGCTATCACAAGTGGTAAACTCTTTTAAAACAATTATATATCTAACCCTTGTGATGCAGCAAAAGAGGCAAGTTCAATTTATAGCACTATCGAGCAAGTTTTCAATTATTTTATGCATGTGTTCACTTCATACTCAGCCCTGCATGTTATTTCTAAAATGTGCAGGTTAGCATCAGATGGAGTTGTGCAGTGTGCTTGGGCGGCCGTTGTTTAAGATCGAGTCTTTTTGGTTTAAGCTTCCGATTACATGTCTTCATACATGTAGCTGTGGGGCCTTATTGTTGATATGTGTATAAATATCCGATACTTGATTCAACACTGTTTTTTATTTACCCTACTTTTGAATACAATGAGCTTTGTGCTTGAAAACCTAATATTCTATAATTTGTGATTCCTACTTGACAATATTATTGCTCGTTTTATTATCCTTAACTATTCGGCATGATCATTCCTTGTTATCGTTTTTCATTTGCCTTATTGAAAGCATGAAATTGTCTTGTTATCGCTTTCAATATATAATTCTTTCAAATCTAGCATGTTCTTTGTTGGATGTTTAGTCGTTTCACCCTCACTGCGCCTCGTATTCTAGTCGTTTCAATACTTTAGAATCCGAGTTGTGACGTAGTGGTATCAGAGCCAGGTTGTCTGCTCTGAAGCTTAAACTTTTAAGAGTCGAGTCTAGATTTGTATTCTCTAGACTTATTTGAGATAACAACGAGCCAAGCACCGCATCTCCTCCGGCTAACAGGTACATAAATTTTTTTTCAAAGTTTTCAAAGTATTTGAATTTATTTCAAGCTAAAGTAGAATATTTTTTGTTCTCGACGTCTAGGAGTGAAAGAGCTTCGTAAGTAGCTTGAATAACCAGGTCGCCATAGAACCTTATCACTAATGTGTGCTTTAATTGTAAAGGATGGAACGTTTGTGCAAACGTTTACGTGTTTTGGAATTACCAAATACATCGAAATCTTTTATGGTAAGAAAGAAAAAGTATGTTTTGATTGGGGGAAATTTTTTATTGAATTGCTTGCTAATTTATGTGCTTAATATATTTAAGTGTGTAGGATGGAAGATGAAGAGAACCGATAGATAACGCGCGAGTATGAGTGCATACGAAAGAATTCCCTTGAAACTTTGGCCGAATTTCTAGCCCGTTTCCACAAAATTTGGCTAGTAGTGCAATATCTCAACGTGAGTGCCTTAGAGGAAATGGCACACCTAATCAACTCCCTCCCGGGCGAGTGGAGTGAGTGGGCAGCCTCCCTAGTGCCCAGTCACATCGGTAGACAATACGGTGGAGAGTACGTGTACGGTGATTGCAACGGTTTTATTGCAACTATCACCGACCAATTCATCCGTTACGGAGCACCTTCTCCTGGCCCGTTTACGGAAAATCAGCCCCAAAACAATACTCTCCCGTATCTTGTACCACCTCAGCTCCGTCCTCCCTTGAGCGCAGCGTTCGAATTCATCGAATACGCCAGTGACCATTTGTTGATCAACGCCTATCCTCCCGAGTTCGTAGCCTCGTCTAGTTCCCGAAAGACGCAACCCGATGGGTCTTATAACCCAACCCGAGCCTTCTCTACCTTTGATGATGAGCTAGTTGCATTCTACTCCCCTTCCCGGGCAGCCAAGACTCCCGTGCTTCCCGATGAAGCAACAGTAGGATATGGTTATCTTCAACCTATCACCGGATTCTGTTATGATTTGCAGCCATTGCCCTTCGAGTATCCGATCGAATTTGATGATTCCACCGACGTATCAACCTATCTTAGGCCATACGTTGTTAGTAGCGATGAATCGCCTCCGAGTGATGACGATGAAACTCCACCTTGGGTTACCTCGGTTACATCGGAAGCTAGTCGTACCCATATGAGAAAATGGCGGTTGTGGCTGAAAGTAGTGAGGAAGAGGATCCCAATTGGAAAGACCCGCATAGGGTCTAGTTCGTGAAAGTTGTGGAAAAACAATCTGTACTTTATCGTTTATATGTAAATTATGACTCGAAGCATTACTGGCTAGGATGAGAACTTGAGAGCGAAGTAGTAACCCGCGTATCGCATAGAAGTTAGGGAAATTTTAAGTGTAATTATTTATCCTTTCTTCTCGTATAAGTCCTCAAAAGAGGTCATCGTCGGATGATATTAAAATGAGGGTTTTAGACCAAATATTTTGTTTACTATGTTTTAAATAATTTTGGCTCAATATTTCAAGATAAATAAAATCTAAGAATAAAGAAGAGAGATGACAAATTATTTTCCAAACAAGGATCCAAGTGGAGATGTTAAAAAGAAGTGAATTTTCTAAAAAACTTTTTAATGTTGAAAGTAGTGAATAAGAATAGTATTTCAAATAATACTTGATGATAGTATATTTTTGAAAGTAAGATATACTGCTTAAATTATATTAATATTGTTGAGTATTATTATTCGCATCTATCACTTGTTAAAATATTTTCATCACTTATTTATTGTTGCCTATTATTATTATTATTATTATTATTATTATTATTATTATTATTATTTGCCAAACAGAGAAGAAACAAATTATTTCTTTGAATAAAAGTTTAATATTATTGATTGAGTAAATGCTTCAAAGTGTGAATTTTATTTTATAAGTATCGCTTGAGAATTTTCTTTCGAGAGGAAGAATATCATAAGTTGAAAAAAAAACTCCTTTAATCGAATTATTTTGAGAACCCTAAGAATTTAATGTATTTTTCTAGAATGCCTCCAAGAAGAA